>JAODXP020000010.1:758968-808968 GCA_027497455.2 Sardinella longiceps | reverse complement strand
AGGGATGGTGGAAATGTAATAAGGGGCAAAGACACACAGAAAGGACGGAGGGATATGAGACGGAGAGGAAGAAAAGGTGTGATGAGATCCATGCAGTGGGTGAGATTGAAGAACTGCTACAGTCAGTCAGAGAGGAGAGGAAGAAGGATAAAGGCCTCTGTACACTGGCTTTCACAGCATTTCAGAGCACTTTTGAATTCAACAATTTAGATTCTATTGCCTATGCACACTGGTGAAGTGTAGCCAAGGTCACTTCAAACTAGCCTGACATAACCCGCCCATAATACGAATGTTCATCCGTAACCATGGTCTGGGAACAGTCTTCTGGGGCGTGTTTACATCGACAGAGATTACAGGCCAATAAGCGAAGCTGATTAGATGAGCTGTCCAATCATTTCAAACCAGAACTGAATGCCAGGCTTCCAACTCAGCGGTTAAAAGAGTTCGTGAGGTTAGGGGTGTGAGGTTTTGCCTCGGACTACCACCAGCTAGCCCAGGCTAGTTGGCATCCATTACATTGGCAACAAACATAGTTGGTTTGTGCAGTAGTAGCCAGTGTGCGGACACCTTAAGAATGTACTGTAAATGTGTTCTCACCTAATGCAGATGAATTCCAGAAGCAGCAAGCCAGTAGCACCAGGGTGAATGCCACTCTGTAATGCCCCGCTGGGGTGTGTGCCACACGGTGAAGCCCTGCTTGAGAGTGTGCCACAGGGTGATATTCCGCCATTGGTCCTGTGTGAGGAGCGGAACGGCCTCAGCTTCAGCAGCGGTTTGCTATGGAGACGCCCCAGGGGTCCCTCATGAGTCCTCAATGGATCTGGGGAGGGCTAGAGACTGGCACAGGGACACAGGGCACACATGAGGACACTCATCGTTACACACACACACACACACACACAGGACACACATGAGGACACTCACCGTTACACACACAGATTCTGACAGACACACACACACACAGGGGCAAAGGGAGAACACTCACCGTTACACACAGACATACACATACACACACACACACACACACACACACACACACATGCACACACACACACACACACACACACACACACACACACACACACACACAGGGGCACAGGGCACAAGTGAGGACACACACCGTTACACACAGACACACACACACATATACTTACAGAGGACCAGGGCACACGTGAGGACACACACACACACTCCAGGGACACAGGGGTCCAGCAAACACATTAGGACACAAAGATGAGAGACACCTGCAAGTAGTACACAGACACACACACACATACACACACACACACACACACACACACACATTCTCAGAGGCTCAGGGCACACATTCCGACACCTATCTGTACACAAAGACAGACACAGACATACAAGTAAACAACACACACAATCCACACTCACAGGGGTCCAGTGTACATGTTAGGACATAAAGATAGGAGACACATAGACATACACACACACACACACACACACACACACACACACACACACACACACACACACACACACACAGTGACAGAGAGACACACGCAAATTAACATTAAGTGAGGGCACACATGAGGACATCTACCTTTACACAAAGATAGACATATGAGCACACATACATGTTCCCCCACATTTACACACACACACACACACACACACACACACACACACACACACACACACACACACACACACACACACACAGGGGGGCATGGCAGATGTGAGGATACCTGTCATTACACAAAGACAGACACTCACACATACACACACACATGCGTTTACACATTCACACATACACACACACACACACACACACACACACACACACACACACACACACACATACACTGATACACACAAATACAACTCACACACACACACAATCTGTTGTTCAGTTACAACAAGCCCTCCGCAGGTGGATGTGAACATGAATATATTTCCCCTGCACAACTAATGACGAATTAATGACACTTGGCTTTGATATGCATGACTGACGTGAGCACACACACACACACACACACACACACACACACACACACACACACACACACACACAGAGACACATGTTCAATCAATAAAACACAGTCATGCTGTGAGCTATTCAATTAGACACAGAAGGACAGGCACTGGTGTTGTTCTTGTGGGGTATTCACTATTCTGCAATGCCACTGTTCAGGACATACATATTATTGAAGGTAGCACACAAGTCTATAAGACATGCGGCATGCCGACTGTCCACACACACATTAGAATCACTGAATCACCTGCAAGCTTCCTTCACCAAAAGGATTTTATTCTCCCCAGCCTCCTCTCATCATTCAACTCCATTTTTCTCTTACTCTCCCTCTCTTTCTCCCTGCACCTGTCTCTCTTTCTCTCCTTCTCTTTCTCTCTGTCTGTCTATCCTTTCCTTGTTTCTCATCTTACCTTGACAGCGTGGTGTAAGAGGCGCCGTGCTGCACAGATCCACCATTCTATGCAGCGCTGCTTCCACACGATGTTGCCTGCTCCCCGGCTGTCTTGTAATGAGAATTCAGACACACTCTCTCACACACACACAGACGCATGCAGGCTCTCTCTTGCGCACACACACACACACACACACTCTCCTCCTCCTCCAGAAACAAAGCCCTGCCCCCTTCTCCCGCCTTTTATCCCTGCTGTCGAGATTCTCCATCACTCCCTCAACCTGCACCAAGCCCTGGGCTACTCGGTTATTACCTATTAATATGATTATTATGATTATGATTATGATTATGATTATTATTATTATTATTATTAGTCCGATTATTATTATTATTCAGATATCATTACTACTCCAATTATTTATTATAAAATAGTATAACATTAATATAACCATATAATATGACCATTATTTATTAGGTAAGAGTAGGTAAGGTAAATGCTCCAGAGGGAATGATTAAACCAGGGAAATGGAGATCCAATTCAGACCGAAGATCTGCGACGAGATAAAACGGTTTTAGAGAGTAGTTGCAGCGGTGTGAATCAATAATCACAGGTTGTGGCAAGCAGTTGCAAGCCGTTGCAAAAGGTTTAACATGTCAAATCGCAGTTTCTGAGTTTTAGAATGTTGCAGGTTTTTAGAACCTCGCTGCCTGTCTCGTAACGGATCTTTGGTCTGTAGCCACCATAAAGGCAGTCTAAAGGAGATTTAACTGTGTGCATGTGTGTGTGGCGTACTGCATATAAGCATAACATCACAATCTTCACCACAATCTGGCACACATACTAATACACTATACTGATAGCACTGTAGTATAATTCCCATATTGTACTAAAAGCCATGGGCCCTCAATGAGCAATAGAATAGCCTGTCAAGCCAGACTATATCAGAATGTTTCTGGCAATGATCAAAAGGCCAGGCTCAATCTAAGGGGCGAAATCAGCAGTTGTCTTTTGAACTACCTCTAAAAGCAAAGGTTTGATGTAAATCAGTGTAGCCCTCTAGCCGGTAGAGCGTGGTAAGAAAGAATTTGGAACATGGAACGCGAGCGCATATTACTTAAATTTGTTTTTGAATGTTGTATGGTCCATTGACGATGTAAAATGCTAGTTTGCATTTGGCCTATGTTGTTCCAGATTCTTTCATTCCACCCACTATCTAGTGCAGTCAGCAGACTCATACAACGGGGCTATGCTTGAATGACACCAAACCTTCACTTTAACGCTATTCAGCTAGTGAAAAGCTACCACTAGGGCACGTCTAGGTAACTCTCTATAACAAGATAGCAATGTGATTGGTTCAACCAAACCATGGAACCCTTTGGCTAAAGGCTGATACCAGCAGAGCAAAACTGCTACCGCAAAGGCGTAACTTAACGTGTAGCTCCAGAGTAATTTCAAGCATAGCCCTGTTGCACAAGGCTTTTAACAGCACTAGATAGCATATGGAATGAAAGAATTTGGAACAGTACAGACTGAACGTGAACGCAATGGCGAACAAGCATTTTATATTTAGTCACCGGAACCTCAGATCTTACTTTCGTTTTCCAATAATCTGAGTTTTCATTGGCTCAGTGTAAAGTGCTTGTTCACTTCTGCGTTCGCTTTCGGTCTATGGTGTTCCAAACTCTTTTGTTCAACTCGTTAACTAATGCATTTAGCGGGCTCTTTCAACAGGGCTATGCTTGAAATCACTCCAGAGCAACATTTTAATGTTGAGCTTTGGGGAGGTTGAGATCGCTGTCTTCCTGACGCTCCTTTGTTGCTTCTTATTCACACTGATATCTTGACTGTTTCAATCAAGAGACTCAAATCAAAGACTCAAACTTTTGAGCAGTAGAGTACCCAGATAGAGAGGTCCTCTGCATTTAGCTCATTAGCTTTCTGGCAGTCCGCCACTGTTTTGTCACGTAGGCTTTTTTGCTCTCTCGGAGATATTATATCTGGCAAAAGCTTGGTGTATTGCTGGAGAACCGAGGAACAAAAATGTGAGCAGGCTGTTGTTATATCATTATAGCTTGCTTAGTAACCTTGCTACTGAATGAAAGCACATGCTGATCAAAGCAAAACATGCTGAGATAGCAACCACATTTGCCATCGAAGCTAAACTTTGACTACTGAAGCTAACCACATTTGCAAATGCTGTAACACCTTTGTATGGTAAATGTCTGTCTGTCATGTTGAACTTTATAAGACCTCTGCAGTATAAAAGTCATGACTTTTCTGTCATATGGTCATTCCATAAATGACGGCCTGGCAACACATACATTTATATATTGTTTTAGACAGAGTATACATGTTGTGTGAGTATCTATTTTAAGACACTCACTCAATGGTTGTGCTTGGAGTTAGGTATAGATGGATTACAATAAATAAATACATCAAATACTATGCTTAAGCTTGGTGTGTGGGCTATGTTTAATAATAACTGGTACCTCAGGGTAAATCTAAAAATTGAGATTTAAAAA
Source organism: Sardinella longiceps (assembly GCA_027497455.2). Taxonomy (NCBI): domain Eukaryota; kingdom Metazoa; phylum Chordata; class Actinopteri; order Clupeiformes; family Clupeidae; genus Sardinella; species Sardinella longiceps. Next base: position 804,055 of record JAODXP020000010.1, on the reverse strand, counting down.
GGCGCATTGTCATATTAATATCAAGCTTTTTTTTTTTTTCTGAACATTTCAAATACAAAATAAGAGATTCTTGCAAATTGCTCTTTTCACATTCAGAACAGCCACTTGTCACATGTGTTTGTTTTCAGGAAATATTTTCTTCTGTCTTCCATCTTCCTCCATATTGTTTTGTGTCCTGTTCATAGCTCCACGGCTCTTCCCTGTGCCTCTCAGCAGCTGAAAGGACATCATGGATCTTTTAGTAATAGACACACACACACACACACACACACACACACACACACACACACACACACACACACACACACAGGGCTGCAGCCAGGACCTTTCAAATACTGAGTTCAAAAATGGCCAACTATGCTTGCCTAATAGGAAATTTATGCAAATTGTGCCATGTAAGAATTTAGACATGTAATATGCTTTGACCAGGGGTGCCATGACATGTAGTATTGGCATTGACATGTAGTATTGGTAAACTTTGTGTGTAGGCACTTGAGACTAAACCATTTCTATTGTTAAGGTTATCCCTGCTATCTCTCTCTCTTTCCTGACTATTATTGCAAAAAATTTGCTCTCCCGTTTTATCATTTTTAATCATTTTCAATCATCATTTTTAGATAGGCCTGTTTGAAACACAGTAGATTTTATATAAGGAAGTCTCATCAACCCTAGCCTAAATTGTCCTCAGTGGTAGTAAAGACCACACACACACACACACACACACACACACACACACACACAGAGAGAGAGAGAGAGAGAGAGAAAGAGAGAGAGAGACCACTTGCCTTGCAACTATTATTGTATTTTGTGGTCACTGGTCTAACGGCTACATTGCGCCGTGAAAGTCCATGTTCTGTTTCCCCCACAGCCTATATCAGGTCAAGCCTTGCACAATGTGTACTGACAAGTAAGTTAAAAAAGCAAACCTACCTTTTTCGTATTATGCAGTAGGTCACACTTCACTTGCTATTTCAGTGGTGTCAAGACAACCCTTAGGAGTCTTTTGCACCTAATGAAAAAAAACATGTTTATACAACATTATAGCCACTGACTTCATTAATTAGTTAGAGTCCACTCCAAGATCCATTTACATTACACAGTATAGCAAATTTAAGTGAAATGCAAAAAAAGTGAAGTCTGAAGGAGAAAGTGAATGTCTTTACTCACAGTGTTTGGCTTTTATTCGACTGCAGAAGAACCCAACCAGCAAGACCAGCGGCAAAATCGCATATAATCGCCACAGCCAGCTGAAGGAAGTTTTCTCATGTTCTAAAATATGCTCTAAAAATACATAGTTTGCACTGTATAATGAGTGAAACACAGCTACACAAAATGTAACATCTGGAAAGTTGGTTGACAGGCTGCATTCATTACCATGAATCAGGATTGTAATGGTCTTCTCACTAGCTGCATCCTTAGAACAGGCAACACTGATATTATACTTATACTCTGAATGCACACAGCTGTAATTGCCTGAATCTTTTGCGGTCACATTTGTAAGGTTAAAGAAGAAATCCTGTCCTGCTCCGGGTTGGATCTTTATTTTTTCTCCATCTTTACAGATGTACCAGATGTGTTTGTCAAACTCATGTGAACGGCTGCACTTCAGTTCCACTGTGTCACCCACATACACTTCAGTGTCATTTCCAGCTGAAATATCCCCAGCATAGACTCGTTTATTGCCTGTTTGTTTGGCTGAAAATTAAAGAGATTTGACTGAAACCAGCACGAATAATATATTTTTGATACAGTTTATTAAGTAAAATTAAATATAATTAATCAAAACCAGCATGAATGTTGTAACTGTGACAGCAGATGATGCAGAGTAAGGTGAGTGGACAAGAAAAGACTGTACCAGAACACAGTCTTACCTGATACAGACAGACCTGGTTCATGGAGGGAGGAGAGGAGTACTATGAGTCTAGCATGCATAACACACTTTACATAGGCCTATGGGTAATGTGTGCAAGCAGCAAAACAATGCTTATTCAATGTATTAAAGTCATCAGAATGACAAAGACACTTGCATATTTCTGTATAAAGAAAAATGCACATATACTTTTTGGGTTGTCTTTTTGTTTTACAGTCGCAAACACATCTGTTTAAAAAGTTGTGAAAAGCAAAACTATTATTTCACAGATTATGACAATGATAAACTAATTCCCAAGTGCAAACTACAAAACTTCAACAAATATAGCAGCACAAATGACCAAATATAGAATAACTTTAAGCAAAATTAGAGGTGTGAAAATAATATGATGGTTAAATTATACTCACAGACATAGATGAAAAGGAGAGGTGTTATGTGCATGACTTCAATGGTTCAATGATTATTCAAAACCGAAAGTAAGATCTGAGGTTCCGGTGACTCAATGCGAAGTGCTTGTTCGCCATTGAGTTCGCTTTCAGTCTATGCTGTTCCAAATTATTTCATTCCACTCGCTATCTTGTGCAGTTAGAAGGCTCGTACAACAGGGCTATGCTTGAAATCACTCCGGAGCTTCATTTTAAACCAAAAGAATAAAACAAAGTCAACAGGAATTTGGTGGATTTGTGTTACAAAATACTGATGATTTGAGTATCTAGGAGTATCGATGCCTCCTAGTGGACACTTCATGTAAATGCCCTTAGTCAACAGCACAGCCACAAAACAGTGTACCATGCCTGACAAGCCAGACTATAAAAGAATGTAGTCTGGTGATGAAAGATAAACTGCAGCTCAATCCTAGGGACGGAATAAGCGTTGTCTTTCAAACTGCCTCTGCACACAATAGGATAGCACTACAACCAAAACCATAGCCTATGACCAATCAGACCATCAAACAAGCCAATTCAAATGAAAAGCCTGCTCAATGACTCATGTACACACTAGAGCATGGTGATTGGTCACACACCACTGAGGGCTCTTTGATATGTTTGTTTAACTTTTAACAACTATTTTAAGAAGGTCTACTTGTCACCTCCTAAAATACAGACTCTGAATTTGTCTTTCCGACTGCTGCACACACTCAAACGCAATATAGAAGCAAAAAAAAGATAGGCACCCATTTATTCTCCTCAGCACATGAGTCGGATGGCGCCATGGGCCGCTTATTTGGTTCTTGTGGGTCCAATTTGGCCAGGAGGTGGGGACCACTAGACAAAACGTTGCTTCTGCAAAGGCATAATTTTACGGTGAGAACCGTGGGAGTTGAGATTGCTGTCTATATAGGTTTATGACGTATACAATACCCAAATAGTAAAATATTGGCAGCCCACTGAAATTTTTGGTTCTCTAGCAATACACCACTGTTTTGTCAGATAGGCCTAGAATTTCCCAGAGAGCCAAAATGCCTTACATGACAAAATAGCGACAGAATGCTACTTCTTAAAGGTTTGAATGTTCCATTCATATCAGTATGATAGGAGGCAACAAAGAAACTATTACTAACTTTACAAGTACAGTACATGGCTATTAGGAAAATATATGTTATATTAATATAGCTTGCTTACTAGCCTTATTCCCAAAGTGAATAAAGCTGATCAAAACAAAACGTGCTAAGAGCGCAACCACATTTACCACAGAAGCTAGAATTTGACAACTGAAGCCAACCATATTTGCAACTGCTGTTACACCCATGTGTGGTAAATGTCTGTCTGTCATGTAAAACTTTGTAAGACCTCTGCTCTATAAAAATGTTGACTAAGCAGCCACTCTTTGTAATGGGTTTGTAACCACACACTTTTAACTTTTGCGCTGGTTTTAATGTTTACTAACGAGTGTCAACGTTAATTTCACCCAATATCAGAACTAGCTTGTTTGCTAAGTCTCTCAGATTGGCATACATTGGTAAACAAAAGATAACCCAAAGCAAAGATGTGACAGGAGATGTGTGGGAGGTCAGTGTGACAGGATGGAGTGGGAGAAGTATTTTTTTTTTTTTAGCGCAGGCGGGTAATGTGGATGTCTGTTGTCGGTTGAGCAGTAACTTTTCTGAGAAAAATCTTGATCAAGACAAGTGCGGTCAGTGTCGTTGATGTGCATTCGCTATAACAATGATACACTCAGTCAACAACAAGACTGTCATTCTACAGGATAATGACCAATTACAAAACCATTTTTTTTTTAAGTCAGACAGGGCAAATGAGTAATTCCCTTTCAGATGAAACAGGTCCAAAACTTTTGTTTTTCAGATGTTTTAGCAAAATATGTTAAGTATTAAAGAAAAAAATTCAGCTTGATATTTTGTTTGGTTTCCAAGGTATTTTCAGAAAATCCCTGTATCATGACAACCGCTTTTTAAAACTGTCATCTGATATTATTCCCTTAAATTAAGTACACTGTATAGCCTATCAGGTTAGGATGTCTAACATTACATTGGAAATATAGCCAATCACATCATTGATGTCATAGCCTACTAAAACCCACATTTTAGTCAGTTACTGAAAACAACTTTTTGCATCGAATAAGCTTTTGACACACCTCTTTTTTTCAAGTGTGTGTTGGAGATGACAATCAGGTCACAAATCAAGAGCTTAGAAGGAATCCTTCAGACTAGGCATTACACAAGCAATTATTTATTATTGAGAAAATATGTTTCATATATATGTCTTAGACTTAGATAGCTATAAAGAGGAAAGAGAGAAAAAGCTTATTGAACACATTGTTCACATTCACACTATTCATATGCAGTACAAGGAACATTTCAAGGATAACATGAGAGATGCTTTCAAAATATTATTTTCAGATTCGAAACAGCCATCTTGTTTTGTGTCCTCTTCATTGCTGCACAACTTTGCAGTGCCTGTCAGCTTCTGAAAGGACATCATGGATATTTCAGTAATAGATGCGCGCGCGCGCACACACACACACACACACACACACACACACACACACACACACACCATTTGCAACCAGAAAGTTTTGTGGTCACTGGTCTAACGGCTTCATTGCACCGTGAGAGTCCATGCACTGTTTCCCCACAGCTAGCCTATATTAGGACAGGTCAGGTCTGGCCTTGCACAGTGTGTGAGGATCTCTAACAAAAACAACAGTTAAAAAAGCAAACCTACCTCCATTGTAGGACACACTTCACTTGCAATTTAGGCACCGTCAAAGAAAAAAGACAAATGCTAGTAACTAAGCCTCACATTAAGGAATATCTATTTTCATATTCTGGGGATGGTCATAGAACATGCTAATATCTTTTGGCGCAACAAGAGTTTAAGACACAAATACACGTGACACAATCTGGTGAGAGATGTAGCAGGACTAATATTTGTGATCTAAAAGGGTTTTAAAATCAAAGTATAGATCTGCAGGATGATTCAGTTCTACTCACGCCCATTTGACTGGCACTGTTGTTTGGAGCTAAAGGCACAGAGAGACATTGAGGACTGGTGAGATGTGCTGTCACTAGAAAAATGTCATATTTTCCCCTAATAGTTGTAATTACCAAAGAGGCACTGTAGGAATTACCTGCAACTGTCTCAGTTCTTTGGAGCTAAAAGCACAGAGAGACATTGATGACTAATGAAATTAGCTGGCCACTTAGTAGTTGTAACTAATTACTAAAGAGGTACAGTAGGAAATACCTGCAACTCGTATGTCAGAGTAAGTTGTCTCCGACTGGTCGTCATTCCTTCAAGAAAGAGGTTTAGGGAGAGAGAGAGAGAGAGAGAGAGAGAGAGAGAGAGAGAGAGAGAGAGAGAGAGAGAGAGAGAGAATTGAAAGCCCATTAATATTTGCCAAATTAGAAATTGTGATAAATGTATAATACTGTACCGCTAATACTTATTATAACTATAATAATACCACTATTATTTTACCCTACCTCACTCTTTTGGACTTTCTGGACTTTGAACCTAAAGCTGAAAATACATTAGAGCATCAGACAGTAGCAGCAGTAGAATATCAAAAAATGTATAAAATGGCAAAACCAAATAATTGACTGAAATTATATTTTATGTGTCGAGTAAGATTTTTGTAGCCTGGCAACGGCATCCTACGTACTCACGTTAAAATAATTTTTACCCTCCTGGACCAGCCCGCCTACTTCGGTTCGCTCACGGTTTAGTCAATCAGCACACAGTTTAGAGCGATGTCTCTTAACTTGCCTGAACGTGTTCGTTATTCTCCCCCCTACTTTCAAATTACCTTTACAAAATTGGAACATGACATCAACATCCATCACCTTGAGGACTTATTGCCACTTCGATGTCAAAATAAATTGGAATTAGCCAGCGATCTGTTACTGCTGAATGCGGAAGTGAGAGCCAGGTGAGAGAATACGTCATATCCAAACGGAAACATGTTTCAATTTCATTGTTCCAGACTGTGTGTGCATGAGTCAACAGCAGTCGGCTTAATTAGCCAGGCTAAGGTTATTAGGCCATGAGGACAAATACATGTTCATGGACTACGAACTTGAAATATAGCTCAGAAATTAGTAAACTTCAAGTTCATCCTGACTTTATTTTCATATTTCTGGGAGTAAATGTACTTTGTAGTAAATACCTTTGATATGGGTGACAGCGGAGTAGGTTTCTAGTTCCTCAGGTTCCCTGTGAGACAGAAACAGAGGCTACTGAGACACAAGTGTTTACCCAAAGTCTTATGTAATCCATAAAAAATCGCTCATAAAATCATGTGTCTTGTAATGCTTTTCTAACCTCTTTTGCTGGTTGTATCTTTTACCTGCTGTAGGAAGATGTTGCACACTCACATACCATTCAATATCAGAATCAATTAAGAGATCACGACTCCATTTAGATACTTTATATTGAACTATGTATAATGAACGACACGGCGTACAGATATAGAAAAATAATGCATGTTCGAAATTCTAAGGCAAACGAGGCGCCAGCCGAGCAGCCGTGCAGTTACCTGAAAAATAATGCATGTTCTAAATAGCGGCATCACAATAGGAAATTTGACTAAGCAGTAGTATAAGTAAGGGATAACGTTCGGTGAGGCGGTCATTATCGTGGAATATCTCCCGACAGAGTAATGCAACGCATCCCGATGTGCTAGCGGAGGGATGTGGCATTACAGTACTCTGAAGGGAGATATTCCACGATAATGACCGCCTCACCGAACGTTATCCCGCTTATTACACGGCTACCTACTGTAGATATTATTAACATGTGACCTTGTTTATCACTGCTTTAACGGTAAATTTAATGATTAAGATGGCTAATACCGTCCACGGAAAAGAGGTTTTCTGTTAACTGTTACTGATCAGCTGATTGGTTAAGGCAATGTTCTGTTTCACTTTTGCTTGACAGCGGTCTGTTATACTTAGCAACGGTCCGTTATCAAAAAATATCAGGTTTTAGAACGTTGGGAAGTCCCACTGAAGTAAATGGAGCATTCTACAGCAGTAAAGGCCTACATATTATGGCAATATCTGTCAGTAATGAGACACCCAACTAATGCAATGCTTTCTGTAAATAGCAAGATGTTATCTCAAGTTGTGGTTTCTTTCTTTGAAGTCTTTGAAAAAAAAAACTTCCATTACAGGCATGAGTGCATGCACGACATGCAAAACTGCAGTTCAAGGGAATAATGTTTATGGCTTTGTAGTACCTACGTTTAGCTTTGTTGATGTCAGCATAGGTTACAGATTCCTCAGTTTCTCTGACAAACAGAGAGAGAGAGAGAGAGAGAGAGAGAGAGAGAGAGAGAGAGAGAGAGAGAGAGAGACAGACGTTTTATGAAAGCTTTTGAGATTGTTTTGCATTAGAATTCTTCAATCCAAGCTCATCATGTTGTCACTTTCATAAGCTCATCACATATTAAGAGTAAGCCAATATTTTCAAGGTTAACAATACCTCTTAATTTGGGAGTCTTTTGCACCTATGAGAAAAATATATTACATTATAGCCACTGATTTCAGAAATGTTATTCTAGTCCAATATCCAGTTATAATTCACAGTATTTTATATTATACCTATATGCGTATAATACCAAGTTCCAACTGGACGTACTGTACACACATACTTGAGTAGCTTAAACCAGAATTGAAGTCTAAAGGAGAAAGTGAATGTCTTTACTCACAGTGTTTGGCTTTTATTCTGAAGTAGAGGAACCCAACCAGTGGCAGTAAGACCGTTGGTAAAATCAGATATAAAATCCAGAGCGAACTACTGGAGTCAGTTTTATCACGTTCTATTGGGTATAATAAAATACATAGTTTACGTCATGTGTAAAACAGAGATATACTACATGGAACATCTGGAAAGTTGGTTGAGAGGCTGCATTCATTACCATGAATCAGGATTGTAATGGTCTTCTCACTAGCTGCATCCTTAGAACAGGCAACACTGAGTGCATACTTATTCTCTGAATGCACACAGCTGTAATTGCCTGAATGTTTTGCGGTCACATTTGTAAGGTTAAAGAAGAGCTGTCCATCTCCGGGTTGCATCTTTATTTTTTCTCCATCTTTACAGAGGTACCAGATGTGTCTGGCAAACTCATGTGAACGGCTGCACTTCAGTTCCACTGTGTCACCCACATACACTTTGGTGTAATTTCCAGCTGAAATATCCCCAGCATAGACTCGTTTATTGCCTGTTTGTTTGGCTGAAAATGAGAAACAGAGATTAAAGAGACAGAGTTTATTAAATACAACACTGTAAAAAAGAATTTGTAATGGCTACTTGAAAAATGTGTAGAAACTTGTTGCCTCAAATGAGTTAAGTAAATAAGACTTTTCTTTTTAGATGTTAAGTACTTTGAACTTTTTACTTTGTACTTTGAAGTTATATTTACTTAACTCTTTTGAGGCAAGGAGCTTCCACACATTTCTTCAAGTAACCATTACAAATTCTTTTTTTTTTTTTTTTTTTACAGTGAATTACATTAAATATGATATTTAAACATGCATGAATATTGTATTTGTGCCATGAGATGATGTAGATGAGTGGAGAAGAAGTGACGGTGCTAGACCACAGTCTTACCTGCTGATGCAGACAGTCCTAGTCCACACACACCTGGTGGAGGGAGGAGAGGAGTATTGTATGAGTGGAGCAGAGTAATACCCTTTAAAAAAGGATTTGTAATGGTTACTTTAAAAATGTGTGAAAACTCGTTGCCTCAAATGAGTTAAGTAAATATAACTTCTCTTTTTCAAGTTAAGTACTTTACATCTAAAAAGATATATTTACAAGTTTCCACACATTTTTCAAGTAACCATTTTTTTTTTACAGTGTTGACTTGCTGTATGTTGAAATATCTCTAGTGCATTTCAGAGTTGTGTGCAGTATTGTTTATTTGTTTGTTTATTTATTTATTTTCTTTTGTGAAATGTACTGTTTATTTGTTAATTATCATTGCAGAGTATTGTTCTTGATATTTACATATCAACAGCTTGGAAACATCAAGTTATAACAGCCAATGCTTTTCTTGGAACAATGTGGCTAATGTGTGCAAGCAGCAAAACACTGCTGATTCAGTGCATTCAATGCATCAATACAAAGGGTTAAAACTTCTTGTTCAAAATGTTCAGTTATGTCATAGAAATTTATAGCAATAACACTATCAGCTCACTGTTCATCAGAATGACAAGAACAATACTTGCATCATTTTAAAAAAATGCATATGCTTTTTGTTTTAAAGTTGCAAACCCATTTAAAATGTTATACAAAGACAAAGTTATTATGACAAGGGCTCATGATAAACTAATGCATATGTTTTGGTTCTGGAGGAAGATCCGTTCAAAATAATGTGCGAAAGTGACATATTGATCTGAGAAATGCACCAAAGCAGCACTGTGATAATGTTATGTGAACGCACTAGTATGGCTATTTAAAAACTAAAATGATTAAATAAGGCATACTGACACTGAGCTCCCCATATTTCTGCATGCTACCACTTAAAACAAACTTAACTTCAAAATATTACAAACAACACAAATAATCAAATATAGAACATCAAACAAAGTTAGAGGAATGAAAATAATGTTAAACTGTTACTCACAGACCCAGAAGAAAAAGAGAGGAGTGGTGGTCATGACTTCAGCTGGCTAGTTTCAACTCAGTGGCCAGATGATCTTTTCAGGTCTAGTGACTGGGGTGCGTGGTCCTCCGTCATGAGTGACACCATGTCCCCACAAGTTCAAGTTCAAAACAGAACTTTAAAATGTTTTATCAACTGGTGGAATGGAATACTGTTTTCTGATTGGCTATCAGGGTATCCGATATTTCTAGATAACAGGACACCGGTGATGTTTGTCAGGTAAAAAAGTTTCACCAGCATTCTTTATCAATGCTCTTTAGAATGCAGCCCTGAGGATCTTCTTGGTACCCCAACCGAACAGGTTAATTTCTTTCAAAATGGAGCCAAGTTTTTTTTTATGTTTTAAACACTTGCTTACTGTCTGTTTTAGTTGCAACCAGGTGATAAGCCGGATAACGACCTTCGAGGTGTCCCGATATAAGGTAATAATGGACTTGGCAGAGGCAAGCTGCACCGTCGGGCTGTTCTTTGCCTCCACCTCGTCCATTATTACCTGATATCGGGACACCTCGGCGGCCGTTATCCCTTACATATTTCAGGTGAAGTTGAGAATTTGGAATGTATGAAAGTGGAGTGATCTATCAATCTCCACCTACGCCACTTTTAAACAGTAACAGTTTATAAAACCTCATTTTACAGTAGATCATCTTACAGTAGCTCACTGGAGCTTTATTGTGGATAAAATCTCTAATTTTAGTAGGAAACATTCTGGTGTAAATGTCATAAATATTGGTCCTTCAGTTTTCATCCAGTACCCTCTTTGGCAACAGAATCATACACATTCTTTACTTTACAATACTTTGTGCTGATTATGACATATACCAAATGTAGCTCCCTGTTGAATTTTCTTTTCCCAGCAGAAAAAAAAAAAAAAAAAAGAATTCAAAAGGGAGCTACATTTGGTGTGTGGAACACTTTTTCTATTTTTGAAAGACTTTACTACCAGCAACTCTCCACAAGGAGTGAATCTATTTCTCCTCCGGGAAAGAGTCTATCCAATATTTTCTTGAAGCGCAAATGTATTTATGTATAGCGAAATAAAGTAACTTTTAGAACTAATTTTTAGAACAATTTATACGTTTCTTTTAGTTGTTTTGAATCTCTTCTGATAACTGATGTTTTGAGTATCTAGGAGTATCAATGCCACCTAGTGGACACTTCATGCAAATTCTCCTTGTTGAAAGACTTCATGCAATGCCCTCCCTTACAGTATTCCACACAGGCACAAAGCAAGCAGTCTACCATTGACTGATTTCCTGAATTTGCTATGGGATATTATCCAGACTAGCCAGTCTGTAAAGTATAATAATGACATACAAAGAGGGACAGGCCGCGGCTCAACCCCAGGGGCAGAAAAAGAGTTGTCTTTCAAACTGTCAATGCACACAATAGGATACTGTAGCACTATGGCCAAAGCCATATGTAGGCTATGACCAATCAGACCAATGAACAAACCAATACAAACCACCGCTAAGCCTACACAACCATTCCACACACATTTAGAGCCTAAGGATTTCTGAGATTTCTGTCTATAACACACTCATGTAGCGGAGTACTGTTGTCTGCTGACATATTTGCTCATTGATTCTCCAGTAATACACCACTGTGTTGCCAGATATAGTAACATCCTATTTGACAAAAGGCTTATATGACAATACTTCGGCGGACTGCCAGAGAGCTAATGAACTAAATGCAGAGGACCTCTGTATCTGGGTACCCTACTGCTCGCAGGTTTGAGGTTCCATGGAAACACTCTTGACATTAATGTAAACAGGAAGCAACAAAGGACTGTCAGGAAGGGTCAACACTAAAGAGGATATGCTGATGGCCGTAGATGACGATAGATTGCCTAACAAATCCAAATGGCCGATTAATATACTAATATGCCTATAAACAATCAAATAACTGTCTTCACATGTACTGACTTTACAGATATTATGGCATTATAGCTTATAACCTATAGTAACCTTGCTACCAAAGTCATTAAAAGTGCAAGGTGATCAAAATAAAACATCCTGAGAGGGCAACCACATGTTACTGAAGCTACTCACATCTGCAACTGCTTTTACACCTATTGTATGTGTGGCAAATGTTTGTCTGTCATGTAAAACATTATAACTTCTGTTGCCTGTCTTTGTGTGGGTTTGCAACCATAAAAAAAAACTCACCCTTTCTCCCCCTGTGCTTTTCATTCTGTGTTTCTCATCTTTATAAATCTTTCATCTATAAAATGATACACAATACAATGACACACCCTGTAAATGACAACAATGTCATCTTACAGGATAATGGCATATTACAATGGCACTAAAATAAGAAGCTTCTTCAGCTATTTTCATCAACTTTCTTTTTTTGCTAAATATTCCACAAAGCAAAAAAGGGGACTTTGTTTGGATTCCAAAATATAACTTGAATTTGGTTAGATATGGCCAGAATTAAAATCACTTTCGTGTTTTTTTCTGCTGTGACGAGGCGCGGCTCAGGGGATTGTGGTTGGATCTATGTCATAGAGATCTCGAACCTGATTTGAAAATTCAATGTGCGCGTCACTTCGGGCTCAACAGGCCGCGCCCAGACCCTCGTACGAGCTCACAAAGTTGAACGAAGATGCACGAGGCAGGAAGGGTCTGCGTGAGAACCAGGCTACATCACATCAATGATATTGTAACTTTTTGTATTTTTTTGGGGGGCTGAAGCTTTGGAGATTACTAAAAGTTACAAATCAGTAGCAGACTGGGCATTACACAAGCAACTATTTATTAAGAAAAATAGACTGCAATAGACCTGTGAAACCTATTGAACACTTTGCTCATACTCATACTATTCATATGCACATGTACTGTATGTACATGGATAATCACTATTATCTACTATTGACTGTCAATTATTTTTTTCCCTGAACATTTCAAGGACAACATAAGAGATGCTTGGAAATTATTCTTTTTTAGATTAAGATTAGCCAAAAATATTTGATTCTCAGTTTTCCTCCTCCGTATTGTTTCTTCATTACTGCACGGCTCTTCACTGTACTTCTCAGCTGCTGAAAGGACGTCAAGGATCTTTCATTAATAGATACATGTACATGCGCACACGTACGTACGCACACACACACGCACACACACACACACCACTTGTCTTGTGGTCACTGGTCTAACATTCATTGCATCCATGCACTGCTTCCCTACAGCTCAGGTCAGGTCTGGCCTTGCACAATGTGTGAGGGCCTCTAACAAAAAAAAAACAGTTAAAAAAAGCAAACTTACATTTGTTTGTTATTCCACTGTAGGCCACACTTCACTTGCAATTTCAGCGCTGTCAAGAAAAGTAGATACATAAATGTTGGTAACCAAGCCTCTCAAAGAGGAAATTTCTACTTTCATTTGATCATATGAGGCAGATCATTAAAACATGTTCATATTTTTTAGTACATAGAAAATTTAAGACACAAACACGTGTGACAGGATGTTGTGAGAGAGATGTAGCAGGGTTGAATGCAATATTTTGTGATCTAAAAGGAATTTAAAATAAAAGTATAGATCTGCAGGATGATCCATTTCTACTCACGCCCATTTGACTGGCTCTACTGTTTGGAGCTAAAGACACAGAGAGACATTGAGGACTGATGAGATGTGCTAACAACAAAAATGTCATATTTACACTAAATCGTTGTCATACTGTACCAAAGAGCAGGGGCGCCGCTAGAAATGTTGGGCCCTATGACAGAAAATAATTTTGGGCCCCCCCAAACATTGATTTTAATATTCAAATTTTCCCTGGGCCCCCCTGTCAGTGCTAGGCCCTTAGAATCATCCTTACTTTTCCCCCCTTAGCGGCACCCCTGCCAAAGAGGTATAGAAGGACTTACCTACAACTCGTATGTCAGAGTAAGTTGTCTCCATCTCATCGTCATGCCTTCAAGAAAGAGATTTAGGGTGAGAAAGAGTGAAATGAAGCCCATTAATGTTTGCAATTCATACATTTTATAAATGTATAATAACACCATTAATACTTATAATAACTATATAACTATTACTTATAATAAATGTATAATAATACTGCTATTACTTTACCGTACCTCACTCTTTTCATGGACTTTGCACCTGATGTTGAAAAATTATTATTAAATTAGAGTAATAGGCAGAAGCAGGTTTTGTCACTTGGTCAAAGTGCAGCATGACAAAACATTTATGAAAGATTTTAATTGACTGAAATAACATTTTAAATGCCTGGTGAGGTTACTGGACCATGTGGGCAAATTCATGGCCATGTTCATGGATTATGAATTTGAAAAAAAAAAAAAAAAAAAAACTGAAATTAGCTTAGTAAACTTCATCACAAAGGCCCTTTAATCAGACTTAACACTCTAGTTCATCTTCACTTTACTTCCATATTTGTGGGAATAAATGTAGTAAATACCTTTGATATAGGTGACAGCGGAGTAGGTTTCCAATTCCTCAGGTTCACTGAAAGACAAGCACAAGCACAAGCACAGATGTTTACCCAAAGTTTTAAAATGTCATTAAAACATATAGTCTAGCATCAATAGATAGACCGAACTCAATCGTGGGCAGAACAAGGCAGTTATCTCCCAAACTATTTCTGCACGCAATAGGATAGCCTAGTATGACCAATCAGATGAACGAACAAGATATAAACACCAATTCCAAAGGCCATTGTTTTCCACAAAGCCCGCCCTAAACTCATAGAACCTTGTGATTAGATTACACCATAGGTGTCATCCAATCAAATTCCCTATGGCTTGCTATACTTGATGTACTGGCTGAGCAAATCTATTTGCTGCTGCTGGAATATGCCTAGACTTCTAAGCTATAAGATTTAAGCAATCCATTAACATTCCTCATTCATCTAATCATGTCTAATATTCTAATAGGCTAATGCACTTCTTACCTCTTTTGCCGTTTGTTTCCTTTATCTGCTGGAGGGAAATGTTGCATTTGTTAGCCTGTTTGCTCATCCACTCTCCAGGGGCGCATATTTACAAAGCATTTAACATGAGAGCCACTCCATACGCTTATTTAGGACAGAGTCAACCCAGCTCAAGTTACTAAGTCATTACATGTAATATACTGGTTTATATGGGAACCCACATACATCCAGATCACAACTCCATAGGCTTGAGTACATTGACTGTAGCTCAAGGCAGTACTGTATTTTTTATTTTTTTTTGCTTTGTAATACATACGTTTAGCTTTGTTGATGTCAGCGTAGTCTACAGATTCCTCCGCAGTTTCCCTTTGATCCCTTTTAAGATTTGTTTTGCATTAGATTTCTCCAATCTCATTTTCATATGTTCGTCACATTTTAAGAATAAGATTTTTTTTTAAGTTACCAGTACCTCTTAGTTTGGGAATCTTTTGCACCTAATGAAGAAAAACATTTGAACATTTAGGCACTGACTTCATTCGAGTCCACTCCAAAATCAATTACACCTTATTTTATATTATATAGCGCATAACTGAGATGCAAGTTCCAACTGGAAGTAGCCTACATACTTAAATATTCACCCAGAAGTGAAGTTTGAAGGAGGAAGTGAATGTCTTGACTCACCGTGTTTGGCTTTCATTCTATTGTGGAGAAACCCAACCAGTGCCAGCAAGACCACCAGCAAAATCACAAATAAAAACCACAGCCAGTTGGCGGCCGCTATCTCATGATCTGAAGGGTGAAATACATAGTTTGTGCTGTATAATGAGTAAAACAGACATACAAAATCGTTGAAAGGTTGCATTCATTACCATGAATCAGGATTGCAATAGTCTTCTCACTAGCTGCATCCTTAGAGCAGGCTTCACTGCTTTTATATTTAGTCTCTGAATAGACACAGCTGTAATTGCCTGAATCTTTTGCTGTCACATCTGTAAGGTTATAGAAGAAATCCTGTCCTGCTCCGGGTTGCATCTTTATTTTTTCTCCATCTTTACAGAGGTACCAGTTGTGTGTGGCAAACTCATGTGAACGGCTGCACTTCAGTTCCACTGTGTCACCCACATACACTTTGGTGTAATTTCCAGCTGAAATATCCCCAGCATATACGGCTGTTTGTTTGGCTGAAAATTAGAGATATTGAATATGATCAATTTAAATGATTGTATATTTCTGACAGCAGTCGATGCTCAAGGTAAGTAGAGATAGGTGGAGTGATGATTAAAGGTGCAATATGAGTTCCTGCAGTTCCTGCAAGTTTTCTGAGTGATTTCATTTTTATCTCAAGTCACAGGCATCTCCCCTTGATTCGCTAGCTGTCTGCCTCCTGAATACACTGCAAAAAAGTCCAGTCTCGGGAGACAAATAGAAAACTATGCAGGAACTTATATTGCACCTTTAAGGTAAGTGGAGAAGAAGTGACTGTAACAGAACACAGGCTTACCTGCAGATGCAGACAGACCTACAGTAGTCCACATGGAGGGAGCAAAGGAGAGGAGTATTGTATGAGTGTCGCAGCGTAATACCCTTTACTTGCTTGTTGTTTTCTTTTATGATGATTATTTGTTTATGTACTATTTGCAGTTAGCATTGCGGACTATTGTTCTTGGTATTTACTAGTGCTGGCAAAATTAACTGATTAATCATGTGATTAATGCAAAAATTTAACTCAGATTAAAAAAAAATAACTCAGATTAATCCTGATGGATATGGTTCCATTTTCATGGCATGTATTATGTTCAATTTCAGATAGAAAATGGCTCAGCTATCAAGTCAAGCTATATAAAGATCATGGCCTAGCTCCTGACTGTCCAACAACATGTTTGGGAAATCCTTGGGGGTAGGGGACAGGTGTGAATTGCCCCATTTGAGACAAACAAAGCCAATTGTTTAGTATCAGGGCCTTTACAGGTCAAAATAAGGATCCAACATACCCTGGCATCCAAATTCTTACTGGAAGAAATGAGTTGCGATTAAAAGTGATTAATCATGATTAATCATTGCAAAATTTTGCAATAAATCAGATTAATTTTTTTTAATCGTTTGACAGCACTAGTATTTACATATCAGCAACTTTTTGAATGATCAATGAAGTTAGCACAGCATTCAGTGCTTTTCTTGGAACAATGTGGGCCAATGTTTGTAAGCAGCAAAACATTGCTTATTCAAGAAAGTGTTATATATGTTGAAACTTCTTGTTCAAATTGCTCAGTTTATGTCATAGATGTACTGTATATCAGTAATACTGTACATCAGCATGTTAATCATAATGACAAGAACAATACCATTCTGTATGAATACAAAATAATGCATTTGCTTTTTGCTTTACAGTTGCTAACACATCTGTTTAAAAAGTTGTGTGAAGGCAAATTTACTATTTCACAGATTATAACAAGGGCTCATGATCAAATTAAGCCCAAATGCATTGGAGGAAGGACAGTTTAAAGTTGATGTGCAAGTAACTAGAATAAATGACGTGGAGTTTGAACAATAGTATCTGAGAAATGTACCAAAGTGACACTCTATAGTAATGTTGTGTGAAAGCACTTGAATGGTAATTAAAAACTAAAATGAGATAAATCAATCATTTCATTTATTTAAATAAGGCACATTTATATTGTGCTCCACAAATTTGTGCACGCTACCAAACTTAAAATGTTTACAATTAAATATAAACCATCAAGCCAAGTTAGAAGAATAAAAATAATGTCATGTTAAACTGTTACTCACAGACACAGATGAAAAGGAGAGGTGTTATGTGCATGACTTCAGCTGGCTGGTTTCATCTCAGTGGGCAGATAATCTCTTCAGATGGATTGTTTGGGGTGTGTGGTTCTCTGTCATAAATGACGCATCACAAGTTAAAAAAAAAAAAAAAAAGAAAAAAAAGGGAAAAAAAAGAACACCTTTAAAAGTTAAAATTCAGGTGAAATTGAGAAAATGGAATGATCCATCATCTCCCCCTACAGCACTTTTTTAAAAGTAAACATGTTTATAACTATAAACTTCAACATGCAGATCATGTTAGGAGGTTCACTAAGGAAAAGAAAATAATTGAAACTACTGGTGTAAACATGTCAGAAGTGTTTGTCCTCAGTTATGACAGCGACATCATACACATTCTTTACCGACTATGATACTTTAGCCAGCTCCTTTCCACATGGAGAGCCCATCTCTCCTCCTGGAAAGGGTTCGTCCAACATCTCCTTAAAACCCTTTGGAGTCGGTGCAATTCTTGTATCTGTGTTTTAGCAACACTCCTTGGTGTTTGGTGTCATTTTATTCAGCACGAGTGCATTTTAAATTCAATTATTTTAAGTTCAATATAGGCCTAGCACTTAAATAAAGGCCATCACATCCAAACCACCGCCAAAATATGATTTGTGTTTAAATAAATACATAAATAAATAAATAAATAAATAAATAAATAAATAAATAAAGATGATCTAGCCTACCAAATGTAGTGAATTAATGTTTTGCTTTTCAGATTATCTATATAATAATAATAATAATTAACAAAAAAACAAAAAACTTCTTAACAGAATACTTTATTCCATCCTTTTATGAAATTGGACTATTCACACCCTTGTTACATGTGTAAAAGGGTTGTGGTCTCAGCGCATGCATTTTCCTAGTCTGCATGGCAACCTCAATTTTAACTCTTTTTTTTAGCCATCTCTTTGGCAACGTTGCATTCCAGCACCTATGCTAAGCTAAAGCTGGAATTGGGGTTGCCGCACAATGCAAACCAGATACCCACACAAGCACTGAGACCAAAATGCTTTTACCCACTTTTGTAACTCCAGGTAAGACGGTGAATAACCCAATTTCATAAAAGGGTGGACTATTCCTTTAAAATACCTAGGACTATTCCTTTAAAATACCAAGAAATCCCCCAAAACAGGAAAAAATAGCCTACAAGATGTTCATTAGGAAACAGTATATTTTTAGCCACATGTTATTCACAGACTCATATTGTTTTGAACAGCAAGGTGTTTTTGGTTTAAGGTATGTCATTACTTCAAATAAGATGATGTACAATCATGTATCAGCATTTATTCATGCTATTTTACTGGCTATAAACCAAATAAAACCATTTGGCAACATGAAGTTAGGATGGCTAAAAACTGGAGAGGTGGATAAATATCAGTCTTGGACAGTAATTGCTTGTTAATTTTAATAGTTTAGTGGGTGAAAAGGGCACTGACTATACCTAGGCCCCCTATGGTAAAGAATGAAATTTTTTTTTTTTTTTTTTTTTTTCAAAGGACCCACAATTTTTAGTTGTGACACTCATTATAAAATATTTTTATAAATAGTATTTTGAGATAAAATATTATTTTTCAAAAAAAAATCTAGAAACTTGTTTCATCTTGTGTCTGTTATTTTATCATACATGTTCAGTGCGTCTGCGAGCGTTTCAGCTTGTACTGTATAACCACACAGTCTACATGCTTACCGATATGCATCATTTGTGAGAAAACACAAACGAGTGAAATCTATTCTCAGAACACACAAATACACTGTATGCATGCATGCATGTATCTCTTTAGCTGTGAAGAAGTGTGGTGGTTTTGATTCTATCTTTTGATTCTATCTTATCTTCTGTCAAAACATAGAAGCAAAACCACCACACGTCTGCACAGCCATCGAGACAGGCTGCAGGAGAGTTAGAAGTGAGAATTGAATGTGAACAACAAAAAGTGCATTGAATGATAGGTTTGACTTAGACACGACTGAAGGTCAAATATGTTTGTGGAAGATGGTGAATAGCCTATTATTAGAATGTTTCCACAAACTGCCCCAGTCTTAATGGTAAAATAAGAGGTGGGTAAACTATTAATTTTGTGATCACTGCAAAGGAAGCCATAGGCAGAATCAGATGTTTAAATAAAAACATAGGGAACATGTTTGATGATGGAAGATTATTGCTTTGGTATTACATTTTTACGGTGGCCGACAGGTAGCCTGGCGATGCCATCCTACGTACCTCCGCTAAACATTTATCTCCGCACGTAGTCTGGAATAAAACCCCCTTCCCGCCTTTCGCTCGGTTACTCTAGTCTAGTGACAAACCCTCAAAAAGTGCTTTAGTTTTCGAGATACCCCTACCCGTGGTAGAACAAAATCCAACCATGTTTTTCTTCATCCTTAAGGTCTCCCATATATGAAATGGATTCTTGGACAAAAATATTTTGCTGCAAAGATGGTTAAATTCATAGATATTGTCATACACCCCATAGCTAAAAAAAGAACAAAAATGGACCCTTGTCGAATGGGACTTAAGACATATAAACTGATACAGAATCTTAATACAAGCTCTGAGACCTTTGAAACTTGGCATGTATGTAGCCAAGAGGTTGCTGTACCTTCTAGAAAAACCTGTGTGTGAATATCTTGAAGTATGCCATGTTTAGAGCCCTAGGAATACAAACCTAAAATAGGCGGACATGGAAAAAATTGGACACCTTTGCAGAATGTTTTTGTTTAGTTTGTGTTTGCTTTGGCAGGGAATGTCATAGAAACATATGGTATGGCTTGTTCGAAAGGTGAGGTTGTACTGAATACAGCAATACCCAATATGTAAATGTACCATGTACAATCAGGGTGCTACCTTCCTCAATGTATGAGGTGTCCCAAATTAAGGAAAATGATGCATTGATATACAACCGAATTCCAAAATAGTTGGGACACTTTACAAATTGTGAATAAAAACAGAATGCAGTGACGTGGAAGTTTCAAATTTCAATATTTTACTCAGAATACAACATCGATCACATATAAAATGTTGAAACTGAGGAAATGTATCATTTTAAGGGGAAAATAAGTTGATTTTCAATTTCATGGCATCTACACATCCCAAAATAGTTGGGACAAGGCCACATTTACCACTGTGTGGCATCCACTCTTCCTTTTAAAACAGTCTGCAAACATCTGGGGACTGTGGAGAGAATGTTGTCCCATTCTTGTCTAATACAGGCTTCTAGCTGCTCAACTGTCTTAGGTCCTCTTTGTCATGCATTCCTATGTATGATGCACCAAAAGATTTCTATGGGTGAAAGATCTGGACTGCAGACTTGATGGTGCCTTTCCAGATGCGTAAGCTGGCCATGCCACACACACTCATGCATCTCCATACCATCAGAGATGCAGCCTTCTGAAATGAGCGCTAACAATAAGCAATAACAACTTGGGTTGTCCTTGTCCGGATGGTATGGCATCCCAGTTTTCTGAAAAGAACTTTGAATTTTGATTTGTCTGACCACAGAACAGTTTCCCACTTTGTCACAGTCCATTTTAAATGAGCCTTGGCCCAGAGAAAACGCCTGTGCTTCTGGATCATGTTTAGGAATGGCTTCTTTTTTGACCTATAGAGTTTTAGCTGGCTATGGTGAATGACACAGTGGATTGTGTTCACTGACAATGTTTTCTGGAAGTAGTCCTAAGGCCAGTTTGTGATATCCATTACATTAGCATTCCTGTATGTGATGCAGTGCCATCTAAGGACCCAATGATCATGGGCATCCAGTATGGTTTTCCGGCCTTGACCCTTATGCACAGAGATTGTTCCAGATTCTCTGAATCTTTGGATGATGATATGCGCTGTAGATGATTATACCTTCAAACTCTTTGCAATTTTTGTCTGAGAAACTCCTTTGTGATCTCGGACCACTACTTCTTGCTGCACCATTTGGGAAACCGGTGATTCTCTGCCCATCTTGACTTCTGAGAGTCAATGCCACTCTTGGAGGCTCTTTTCATACCAAATCATGTTGCCAATTGACCAAATAAGTTGCAATTGGGTCCTCAAGCTGTCCCTCATATGAAAATGTTACTTTTCTGGCCTCTTATTGCTACCCGTCCCAACTATTTTGGGGTGTGTAGCTCTCATAAAATCCAAAATGAGACAATATTCGGCATAACATTTCAAAAAGTCTCACTTTCAACATTTGCCATGTTATCTATATTCTATTGTGAACAATATATAGGTTTATGAGATTTGTAAATGATTGGATTCCATTTTTATTAACAATTTATAAAGTGTCCCAACTTTTTTGGAATTCGGTTGTAAATAGGTCTCCAGTCCAAAGTCCATGGTCAGTGCTGACAAGGCTGTTGACAGTTTCATTGGTATAGCAAAGTATGTTACATGAGTTAAGTACTAGTCTATATTTAGGATCAGGTACATTTCATAATAATACATTTCATATGACAAAATATGGAGACAAAAATTGAAATTCAAAGACATTAGATTGTGGGCAGGACATGCTTAAGTGCACCTCCCAATCAAACCATTTTGATCTGACAATAGCCAAACAAGCCAGAATACAACATAGAATGTATAGTCTGACCATGATGGATAGAGCCTAGAATCTTTCAAAATGCTGCATTCAATAGGAAAGTGCTATGACCGGCTATGACCAAAGCCAGAAGGCTCTTTGTATGGCTCTAGCTACAACCAATCTGACCAAACAACACTAAGCCCACCCAATGACTCCCTATCCATATGATTGGATAGACACTGGCAATTTCTGATACAATGGTTCCCTATGGCTGATAGCTAGATGCACCTGTTGAGCATATCAATTTGCCACCGCCAGGGTAAGTCTAAAGTACTGACAAGACTGGATGTAGATTTAAATATTTGTTCCTGTACATCAGAGGAGAGGGAGGGACAAACGCCAGCTGGGTTTGATAGAAATATCCAATCATTGGTGGGGTTGTGCTGAATCCACAATCAAGTCTCCAGTCATGTCTACGGTCAGTGCTAAGAAGAATGTTCACAAATTGGCAAAGAAAATTACAGCAAAGTAAAGTACTGCTCTGCATTTAGGATACGTTCATAAATGATGTCATATAACGCCATTTATTATAACACAGGGGTCATCAAGTATAGGGGCAGGGGTGTGGAATAGTATGGTAGGTCTATAGTATGGCAATAAGCAGTTTTCCATCCAACTTCCATCCACATTTCATGTTTGCATTAAATATCAAACACCACTTAAGCAAATTAGATTATATTTGCATCAGAGGGCAGATCCATCCATAGAAATAGTTATAGTGTTTCCATCCATAGAAATTGTTATTCACATAGCTTAAACAAGCATTGCAAGTTGGATTTAAAACCACCTAATTACATCAGTTCATTACTAGACTACTTTAATATTTGTGCATAAAATATTGCATGTCTGTAAAAATGCAGTAGGCTACTTTGTATGCACTGTGTACTGTACATCACATAGGCCTTTTCTCCACATTTATGGCCCACATCTCCTGGCCCTTGATCCACCATCTGCCATGGTCATCAGTCTGCCACTCTTTTCAATGTCACCTTCAGACATCCACTCATCCTCTGTTGACCACTCAGCATTGGTCTCCAAAGTAGATGAGGTGCTGGGTTAGAATTTTGGCAGTGGACACCCTTGTGCTGGGGATAGCTGATAGATTTGGCCTTTGGACATTGGACACCCTATAGTGCTGGATGACTGACAGGCCTGGGCTTTAGGCAGTGGACACCTTAGTGCTGGATAGCTGCTAGGCCTGGGCTTTGAATAGTGGACACCCTACTGCTGGCTAGCTGATTGGCCTTTGGGCAGTAGGAACCCTAGTCCCTGCCATCTGATAGGCTTGGGTTTTGGGCAGTGTGCTGGCTAGCTGCTTGGGCTTTGGGTAATGGAAACCCTAGTGCCGGGGATAGCTGATAGGCTTGGGTTTTGGGCTTTAGAAACCCTAGTGCTTTCTTGCTGATAGGCTTGGGCTTTGGACAGTGGACACCCTAGCGCTGGATAGCTTATTAACTTGTACTCTGGGCACATTATTGCTGGATAGGTGACAGACTTGGCTTTGGGTAGTCGACACCCTAGTCCTGAATAGCTGATAGCCTTGGCTTTGGGCAGTGGAAACCCTAGTGTTGGATAACTGATAGGCTTGAGCTTTGGGCTGTGGACACCCTAGTGCTGGATAGCTTATGGACTTGGGCTCTGGGCAGTGAACACTCTAGTGATACATAGCTCATTGGCTTGGGTTTTGGACACACTAGTGCTGGACAGCTGATAGGCTGGGATTTGGGTAGTGGATACCCTAGTGCTGAATAACTGATAGGCGGGGCTTTGGGCAGTAGAAACCCTAGTGCTGAATATCTGATAGGCTTGGGCTTTGGGCTGTGGACACCCTAGTGCTGTATGATGAATAATAATAATAATAATAATAATTAATAATAATAATAATAACTTTGTTTTATATAGTGCCTTTCATGATGCTCAAGGTCGCTTAACAGTATAGCAGGGCTACTAGGGAATGTGACAGGAGTCATATCCCTGCCAGGAGAATGGTTTGATTGCCGACTGCATAGCTCAAAATTGGTTACCCCTGGTGAGACAGAAGGACTGAATATTGCAGTATACAGTCTAGCTCCAAAGCTGGTCTGGTCTGGTCTGGCTTTCCATTGACAATTTGAGTCGCTGACTGGCACCAAAATAACTTGGATTTTAGATTCTCTGAGACTGGTTTGCAGGCAGAGCATGGCTGGGGCCTCGACTGAAATCTGGCTGCTTCAGGCTGACTGACCTGGTGTCAGGATCTACCAGTGAGCTATGAGGTCTTATGTTATGCATCTCAGCGTGGTCAATTTCATATCATTCCAACTAACATAAGGCAGGATTAACAGACAGATGAAAATACCTCTTGTAGCCTGACAAGCCTGACTATTCATAAAATGTATTGTCTGGCCATGAGCTTTCAAGAGCCATAGGAGGCGTTTTGTATGGCTATAAATACGACCAATCCAAGAAACGATCAAGCCGATTCAAAAAACGATAAGCCCAACTCCCTGTCCACATAATTGGATAGACACAGGCAATGTCTGAATACAGTGGTTCCCTATGGCTGATAGCGAGACGTATCTACTGAGGGAATAAATTTACTATCACTAGGGTACTGTATGTCTCGAGTTCCCGCCTATGCTAAAGGTGGGTTATGTGATGCCTTCCTGGAATACTTTTAATATTGCTTAAAATTACCTCAATTTACACCATACACAACATGGCTATTGTCGACATACACCACACTAAAATTTGTTAATCACCTGTGGAACGAAGAGGCCAGAAAAACAATATAAAAAAAATCATAAGCATATGATTTGTCTATCAAACCCAATAGACGTTTGTCCCTCGCCCTCTTCTCTCATTCCTGTACTCTGAGAGGGGGGCTTTAGGGGATGTCTGAAGAAAGGGTAAGAAATATTTAAGTATATATCCAACCTTATCAGACCATTTTTTTAATGGCTTGATGGGAGGTGCACTTAAGCCTGTCTTGCCCATGACCTTCCTATACCTTACCTGAATATCTTTCAATTTTAATGTTTTGTTTTTATTTTTAAAGTTTGTCATATGAAATGTATTATTATGAAATGTAGCTGATCCTAAATATAGACTAGGACTTAACTCATGTAACATACTTTGCTATACCAATGAAATTGTCAACAGCCTTGTCAGCACTGACCATGGACTTTGGACTGGAGACCTATTCATATCAATGCATCATTTTTCTTAATTTGGGACGCCTCATACATTGAGGAAGGTAGCACCCTGATTGTACATGGTACATTTACATATTGGGTATTGCTGGATTCAGCACAACCCCACCTTTCGAACATGCCATACCATGTGTTTCTATGACATTCCCTGCCAAAGCAAACATAAACTAAACAAAAACATTCTGCAAAGGTGTCAAATTTTTTCCATGTCCGCCTATTTTACGTATGTGTTCTTAGGGCTCTAAACATGGCATACTTCAAGATATTCACACACAGGTTTTTCTAGAAGGTACAGCAACCTCTTGGCTACATACATGCCAAGTTTCAAAGGTCTCAGAGCTTGTATTAAGATTCTGTATCAGTTTATATGTCTTAAGTCCCATTCGGCAAGAGTCGATTTTTGTTCTTTTTTTTAGCTATGGGGTGCATGACAATATCTATGAATTTAACCATCTTTGCAGCAAAATATTTTTGTCCAAGAATCCATTTCATATATGGGAGACCTTAAAGATGAAGAAAAACATGGTTGGGTTTTGTTCTACCATGGGTAGGGGTCTCTCAAAATTTTGGGCCCATTGTCACTAGCCTACTCTACGGTTTAGCCAATCAGCACACAGTTTAGAGCGATCTCTCAAAATTTTGTAGTCTTACAGGATAGGGACGCGTTTGTTATTCTCTCCCCACTTTCGAATTACATTCACAAAATTGGTACATGACATTAGCATCCATGATCTTGAGGATTTATTGCCACTACGCTGTCAAAATAGATCAGAACTTGCGATAATACTGTTAATACTGAAAGCGAAAGTTGTAGGCGTGAGAGACAGGCGAGGGAATACGTCATATCCAAGCGGAAACCTATTTCAATTGCGTTGGGCCAGACTGTATGACATAGTCAACAGTCGCTTTCGCCCAGGCTAGCCGACAGGTGGCACACAGCACAACGCGTTTGCAAAAGCCGATAACACAACTGCAACAGTCCACAACACAACACAAACACAAAGAAGCAAATTTGTTACGTTATAATAAATGGCCCTAGTCAAGAGTGGAAACTAATCGGCTGAATTAATATAACATAATATGGCCAATCACTGTGGTAACCATCCATTAGCAGACAAAATTGTTTTGTAACAGGCTCTGCCACCATTACTATCGCTGTGGGTTAGGCTAGGCTAACTTCCGTTGTGGACTTTTGCATTCGTGTTGTGGGGCTTTGTATTTGTGTTGTGCTGTGAGATTTTGTGTTCTTCTGGTGCTTGAGCTTTTGCGCTTGTGTTGTGTTGTGGACTTTTACATTTGTGTTGTTGGCTTTTGCAAAATTGTAGTGCTGTGGCACCTGTCGGCCACCGTACATTTTAGATAAGGACAGTGCAATGAGATTTAATGATGTTAAATGTCATATTTGATGCATAAACTCTATTGAGAGGTGGATAAACTCGGTTTCCTAAATTGTAGAGGTGGGTGAACTGTGTTAATTTGGCCACCTCTACTGTACATCTCTGACCTGCCCCTCACAGTGTGACCCCCCAGTGAATGGTAGTGTGTTCAGTGTGTTTTACCGACTCTAAGAGGAACACCTACAGTACCTACAGTAACTAGAAAAGCACTCAGAGCGTGCAGCCCTCCGGCAATATGTCATATGATGCAAAAATAAATTCGCTATTTTAATTCCAGATGGTGTTCTGGATCACAGATTACCACGAAAATGTATAAATACACACGTTGTCCGAAAATGTAATCCATATCTGTGCAGTACTTTTTGAGTTATTTTGTAGACAGTCGGACACCAGCAAAAACATAACCCCCATGGCAGATATAGTGTGAAAGACAAAAAAGGAGTGAACATCATCATATGTGTGACAGAGCAAGAGAAACAGCGAGAGAGGATGTGGGTAACTTGTTATATGCAGTTATAAATGCACAATGAAGACAACCTTGCGCTCCTGAGCCACAACATCAACCAGATGATAAAGAAAGTCCACAAATTAGAGCACAATTCAGAGTCAAACGGGAGTCTGGGACTGACTAATAAATGCTTCCAAAATAAAGAAGATACTGGTCAAGACTAGCCTGACATAGTCCGCCCATAATACGAATGTTTACATCCGTACTCCATGGTCTGGGAACGGTCCTCTGGGGCGTGTTTACATCGGTAGAGAGTCTTACCAGCCAATAAGCGAAGCTGATGTAGACGTAGCTTTCCAATCGTGTTCAAACCAGGAGTTGAATGCCCTCCGCTCCTGCAGCTATAATCGCAGTCAGGTTAAAGAACCTCCAGACCATGAATACGGATGAACAGCAGTATTATGGTTGGGCTAATGTCAAGAGCTAGGTCAAGACTGGGGGAAGGCTAAACCTGTATGCGGTTAAGGAACAAAGTTAGAGACAGCAGTGAAGTGAGTTCATGTACCTTGGGAGTGTCGTCAGCAGTGATGGAGGGGTAACCAAGGACATTGAGGTTGCCCAGCTCAAACCCGTCTGGAGGGCTAGGAGCATCTCTGTCAGAACCAAGCTGCGGATCCTTGAGCCCAACGTGAAGTCCATCTTGCTGTGAAACCTGGGACCTGATACAACTTGACATCAAGCCTTCATCATCTATGGTGGCCTGGGAAGATAAGAAACATAGACCTTCTGGAGAGAACAGGCCAGGAGCTGGAAGCCACCATCAGGAGAAGAAAGTGGAGGTGAAAGCCTCCATCATCCATCATGAGAACAGTGCTGGAATGGAACCCTTGGGGAAAACACAGGGGAAGACCATAGCTTAGACCAGGCCTGGGCAAACTAAGGCCCGGGGGCCACATGCGGCCCACTGAGCTATTTAATCCGGCCCGCGGAGCCTTCCCAAAGTAGAATGATTTATCTTTTAGCCAAGGAGACTTAGATTATAGGCCTAAATTATCAAATTTGTTGTAGTCATGAAATACAAATCCCCCTTTTAACCCTGCATGTTAACATGTCCTCTGAAGAAAGTGAGGCATGGTTTGAGACTTGCCAATTCACCGGCATCAACCGGTTGACGGTTACCACCCAGTGAAAATCTGCACACCAATGTGGCCCTTCGACCAAAATAATTGCCCACCCCTGGCTTAGACAGTGCTAACATATCATGGCAAGAGATAAAGAGGATCACTGGAGACTGGAAGTGGAGACAGCTCACTAATTAAGGATTAAGTCAAAATAAGTCAAGTTACATGGGTCAAAAGTCTTGGTGGGAGCTAAATAATGTTTTAAATTCACAGTCTGTTTGTTCCACAGACCTATCAAGATAGGGTTATGTACATTATGGTCCATCTGGATCAATCTCTGAAATGACAAAAAATGCAAGATGGTGCAATGCATTTATAAAATTACCAATGAACTAAAACAAGACAATCTGTCAAGCTACCTGGCAGCAGGGTATACCATTGAATTTTACAGAAATATAATTTACAAAATAGCAGTTCAAATTCAGTTCAAATTAGTTCAAAAAAACATAAAGCAAGTGGATGTATTTGAGAGGAAAAATTGCAACTGTAATCATACTATCGACAAACATGTAACACCATTACTGGCATCACTAGTATACAGTATGTGTAGATTAATGGGCACAATAGATTTTATTTTCTTGGTGGGCCGCCTGAAAGAGAGCAGAAGGCCACAATTGGCCCTAGGGGCCATAGTTAGCCCACCCCATTCTGAAAATCTTATACTGTACACCGGCCTCCCACATGTAGTAGGGCACAGAGCTGCCATCTACTGCTCAACAGCAGTCATGACACATACTGTAATTCATACATCTTGTGCTATGAATCTTTCTGAAATGTATCTATCAATGACTGAGTAAATCTAACAAATCAATGAGGTTACAGGAGAGATATTTAATAATAAAAAAATCAGGTTAAATGTAAGCTTTTCAGTCTTTATTTTTTAGAAAGTCATGCTGTAGATGTACGTTTTGTAAATTATGAATATTGAGAGCTTTAATTCTGCTTGCATCCCTGTGCACACAAGATAAAACAGCAACAGAATAAAAATACAACAAGACCAGTATTTATCAGCCTCATTGACAAAAACAAAGCCAGTTGAAGCTGGTTAATTCCACATCTGCATACACACAAACCAAATCAATATGCCAACAACAATGTGGAAAATGAATGGGTAATGCATTGAGGGTGCATTTGTCCCCAACTTAAATACCCAGCCACCACCACGCTATAATCAATGATACAAAGTTCAGTTTGGTTCCTGTCTCTATTGCTAGGTTTCACTTCTAAACCTTTAAAGTGTTTTGGGATAAAACTATCAAACTGCTTCTTAAAAGAATAGATATTTTAATATTGTGTAGATAATGTTTCAAAAGCAAAAAAAAACCCAAACAAACTGTGAGTTAGTTGTAGCTAACGGAGTAGCAAGTTTGAGACCTGAGTGCGGTGAGAACTGCTCCTGTTACACAAGGCAATGCAACATCCCATGCTGCCAAAATCCCACAGAGTCATTGGCTGATCTTGGTATAAAGGGAGAAAAGCTCACGATGTGGCACCATCATCCCCAGACCAGAAACTGCCTGTAGGCTGACCACTTCAATAGATGAGATCAAATATGAGATCATGAGATCAAATAAGGTAACCTTATCTTTTTTTTTTTTTTTGCTTTTGAAACATTATCTACACAATATTAAAATATGACAGATGTATGTCGTTCCATGCCCTGAAGAAGGCCAAATCGGCTCGGCTGTATGTGTTTTATAAACATTTCCATTAAGGCTTGGATTTACTTTTTTTCACACAGAGTGCCTTTTACGTCTTCTGCTTTTATGAATACTACTTTTGTCTGTTTTCAAAAGCATCTGTATATATTTCTAAACACCTAGTAGCGCTCTCAGCATTTTGTCTTTGTCTAACATCACTCCGAACTATATCCTCAAAAGGGAGATCTATGAGGATGGGTGGTGCTATACCTCCAAATAGCAACGTTTGGGTGCCAATATCTTCTCCAAGTAGATACAGGCAGATAACATTCAATGTCATTGTTTTTTTTTTCTCATTTTTTTCTTCATAATTTTACTTCAAAAGGATACCTCAAATACTGACTAAATGCTACATATGCTGCTTTAATTTGGTTAGTCTTCTTAACTAGCCAGGGTGGTGTATAGCCTGGATAGGGATGGGAGTGAGTGGGTGTGTGTGTGTGTGTGTGTGTGTGTGTGTGTGTGTGTGTGTGTGTGTGTGTGTGTGTGCTGGGGAGGGGTCTCTAGAGAGAGGTAGCATGCCAGTGCTTTGACTCACCCGCCTTCACCAGTAACTTGACCATCCCTCTCTCTCATGCTCTGGCAATGGTGTCCCGCTGGCAGCAAAAACAAGCGTCTCTGTCTTTCTGTCTCTCAGGGACGGTTCTAGGCATAGACAAACTAGGCAATCGCCTATAGGGCACCAAATCTCTCTCTCTCTCTCTCTCTCTCTCTCTCTCTCTCTCTCTCTCTCTCTCTCTCTCTCTCTCACACACACACACACACACACACAGGTTGCTTTAGTCTCAGTCTCTGTCCCACTTACAGTATTCACATGCTCTCAGATGTGGCAGCCACAAAAGTTCAGAAGGCCACACACATCTTCAGTGTTCATTTCTGTACAAGAACTACTCTTATGCTTTGGCTGTAGCCACTGGGCCATCATGCTCCTCCTGGGCATTTCAGAGGCACACACTCACACTGTCTATCCTTCATATCTCAGTCTTGTGTCTGCTGACTGTGGTGGGTGAAATGTTTCAGTTGAGAATGAACCGACAAACTCTTATCATGGCCTCTCTCCTGGCAACAACTCCAGATAAAACAGACAGACCTACTGTACCACCCATAGCTAACATGGTATGGATGCACACCACAGTATAGGGACACAGTAACCCCAGTTCTTTAAATGTCTTTATTTTCTATTTAGCATTTGCAACAGCCTGCACTATACCAAATACATTGTACTTCTGTTATTTAAACAGTAGGGGGCACTGGCTTCACATGAAACATACCCATAAACTTCCTTTGACACTCTTCTAGTGATTTATTTACGTTTTGTTTGTAGGACCTAGCATTGGGCGTAAAGTCAACAGACAATAAATAACATGTTGGACGATTTCGGGTCTGGGAATTCCATAACCTTGCCCACCCCCCATAAATAGAAGGCCATGTCTCAACCAACTAGGAGCCCAAGTGAAGCAGCCAACCATTTAGAGTCCAGACTGAGCGAGTGAGAGAGCTTATCACTACACCCAATGAAGCAGCCATTGCAAATAATCATCACAAATCATTTTAACCGAAAGGTATTAACTTCAAAGGAACTTGTTTTTTTGTCACACAGGAATGTAGGCTACCAAACTATTTAGCCTTGAGGAACAGGAGATGAAATGACACAAAGGAGAGGAATCTGTTTCACAAGACTGGAATGTTTGATCACATTCCAAATTCCCAACTCTATCTCTTCCGAAGTGGTGATGAACTGCTGTTGACCAAAGAGCTGATTGAATCAAGGAAGGAGACAAGGCAAAATGAAGACGGGATTAAGACAATAAGGGGCGGGGCCTTGGAACAGTTGGAACAATATGCATTTAGTGATCAATTAATGAATCGTCAGCAACCATCTTTCACACACTGACCCATACCTATCTCCCTGTGTGTGTGTGTGCTCTTGACCATAAATTATCCAGAAGACATGACACAATAATTGATTTCTTGCCTGGCTTGTGTGTGTGTCTCTCTCTCTCTTTGTGTGTGTGTGTGTGTGTGTGTGTGTGTGTGTGTGTGTGTGTGTGTGTGTGTGTGTGTGTGTGTGTGTGTGGCACTATGTGACACAGAAGCGAGTGTGTGCCGAGTCAGAACCCAATGCCACATGTCTGTAAGACACTGGCGTGTCCATTATCCCATTAACACCCCCCAAGCAAGTTCCACCTGGGTGTGAGATGTCAGGACTTTTACACAGCCAGCAAGGTGGCCATGGTGTGTGTGTGTGTGTGTGTGTGTGTGTGTGTGTGTGTGTGTGTGTGTGCTCTGTGTGTGTATGTGTGTGTGTGTGTGTGTGTGTCTCTAAAGAACAGGCCTAAACATTATGTTCTAGAGGGTTAATGGTACACGGTGGTGTTGCTCTAACTGTAACCACTGTATAAAGGTGACATGTTGCACAACATGTAACCAAACTCATCCCTTTGTCACTGACATAAATGTGTAGAAAATGCAAAGACTACTTTTTCTTGTACTCACATACAAACCACTATTGATATTTAGTTTAAGTTTAACCGGGTTGAGAGCTTGGATCTCAAAAGTAAGCTTTGGCAGATGGGCAAGGGTTAAGGTTCTCTAAAACAATAGAGGAAAGTATGCAAAAAGACTAAATGACTTTCAGACACAAGCAAAACTGGTCAGTCACCATAACAACCACTCAAAGAGTTAACAATGTCAATCAAGTCAGGCCCTGTATTCTTCTCAAAAACAAAAAGTCCATCTAATCTCTCGAAATATGCATACACGGAGGTGGGACGGCAGGGGGAGGGAGAAGGCGGTATACATGAGGGTAGTGGGTAGGGTAGGTTGTGATAGCGACAGATGTCTAGCTGGCTGTGAGGGAAACAGGAGGGGTGGGTGCAGAGCAGAAACGCACGCTCGCAGATTGGACCTCAGGGAACGAGCAGAAACGGGCGCAGCTGTCAGTCGCAAGCTTGCCTCCTCAATTCAAAGCTATTCTTGCTGAGGAGGAGGAAGAACCACCACCATCCGACTCTCCTCACCACACCGCTTTCAAGGGATCAGCTCAGCAACAAATCAGGTCGGTAAACTTTTTGGTCCGGGTATTTGCCATTGGCACCCACTCTCTTTCTGGATTGTAAAAACGTTATGCTAGCCTTGATCATGAAACTGCAATGTGTTGCTGGGCATTTTGAGGGAACTGAGGGATGGTTGCTAAATTCGCTATCGAGATTCCGATTATCCATTGTTCTCGTTTCGCGTAATTTGGTCATTGTGGATCCAATGCATCTTTGCTTGTTTTACTTGTCTGTCGAGCATCAAACCGATGGTCTTTCATTTTACAAGATAATATTAAGTGTCTTTCTTAAAAGGGGGTATGTAGTTTGCCCTGGTCTTGCGAAACAATATGCGATCTGTTACAAGAGAATACCCCCTGGGCTGGGGCTGAGTTGTTGGCCCACTGGTACAGCGCAATTGTGTGAAGGTGTGGTTCCTCTTAAGGTAATTAATTCCAGATTTTTTAGAGGTTGGATTATTTTCTGCAAGACCCACTTTGAACAAATGCTAAAACAAATTCGTACATTGCTATGTGTAAGTGTTTATATTCTATACAAAGCCCCTTTAAAATTATTCTACTTTTGAGAGACATTAAGACTGCTTAATCTTTTCTTTTTACTCATTTAGTATTGGCAGGTAATGCTACACCAGTAGGTTACAACTCTTTTTTGTGGCTAGCCTACAGCCTACGTGATCATGAACAAAAAGGGGAGAGGGGAAGGGAAAGGAGGGGGTCGGGGTTGGGCGCAGAATCACTGCGTTTGTTGAGATGATGGTTCTCTGCAATCAGTGATTTATGGTTAGCCTATATTGTTTTAGAATAGCTACCCGGTTGCGATTTACACACAGACATTGATAGAGTCGTTGAATTGCATAGACTGCTCACTTGGAGCTGGATTCGAATGTGAACTTTACTTCGCCAACACTCGCTTTCTGAACAACCACTGCTCCTGAATATGTGCTAACGTTACTCGAGCAGGAATTCCATCTCCGCTGTGCGTTATCCAAATATTTTATTGAAACTGGAGGAGGGCTTACAGGGGGGCCATGCCAAGTTTATGAGCACCTATGTGTTTGATCGTGTTCTCTGAGATTAAATATTACGATGTGTGGTTTTAAAGTTTACATGGATCACCGCCTGCGAAATGGTTAACGTTACAACGTTACCTTCGACTCATCTTATTCCTCGTATGCCAGATCGTGGTGTTCTCTAGAGAGGTCAGATTCCTCAGTACTTCCTAACGTTACTCGTGTCAGCTACAGGCAACATTATTCTGATTCCCCCGTAGGAGCTTATTTGCATGTACACCATAGCCATCGTCTCAAAGTACAATTTAGCCACAGCTTAAAGGGTGTAAAATTCGCCTGATTCTGAGTAAGAAGATAGAATAAATTGAGTCAAATCCTGCACAATAATCCAGGCAATTACCTTAATTGGCACACAGCGAGCATATTGTGTGGGAAGAGAGCGGCTGAGTTGAAAGGGCTGAGGAACATGTGCGCATCCAGGCTGTTGCTGCAGCCTGAACTGGTGCGGCAAACTGGCCGTGAGCTCCAGCGTGTGGATTGATTTGTGGATGACTGGTGCAACCATTCCTGATTGCCACAATGCAGCACAATGGACAGTTCCCATTAGCAAACTCATGTGCTCCACCTCAGATAATTGTGAACGTTAACAAGTGCGTTGCAAAATCTCACGCGTCACATGGGGCAAACTAACATGTGCAATTGATTGTCGATTGATGGCGGCCGACATTTTAAAACAAAGTCCAGTCGCTGGCTGAGAAGAACCTTTTCCTACCCCGCCTCGCTAATCCGTGAAATATACTCTAAATTATTAATGGCCAATCATCATAGAGGCACTAATGATGGCTGGGGGTTGTGGTAGGCTATTCCTGCCATTAGGCTATAGCACAGGCTTCCATCCACCCCCACTTGTCAAATGGGCTAGTAGGCTCTTCACCAATAAGGTTTTATTAGATTAATCTAAACGTTTCTCTAAAAACCATTCTGTGCCATGGGAGCTTGCATCCACTGTTAGTGATAGTAGGCCTAATCCTGGGTGCATTTTTGTTGTTTTCATGTAGGCTACTTCTCTGCAGTGGAATGGGGAAGTTGCATGCTGTTGAAATCCTCCCCAGTCATTGTTCATGCAGCAAAGCAAGAGAGATAGATCAGTATTTCATGCTCACTTGGCCTTTGTTGACTTACTTATAATTAACTTTCAGCAACAGGAGGTTGGGTAGAGGGACTGCTTGTTCACAAAAGCAAGTTATCTAGTACACACGTCTTCTTTGGGTCTTATCTCACCTTTAGACCACCAAAAGTACAATGCCTCCAAACACTTGCAGAGGGAAGAAAATTATCACAAGTCAACACAGACCTGGCCCTGCGTTTCAAAGTACCTATTTACAGTACACTTAGCCTGATAGCCTGAAAAGCTGAGTTGATTAAATAAGACATTGGACCAGGCAATTGTTCCAGCTCTTTGCGTTTGAATTCAGCCTTCATGCTTTGCAGAGTAGGAAGTAGTATGTAGGCTGTTTTCCCAGGGAGAAGAGCCAATTTAGAGAAAAAAAAAAAAAAACCTTCAGAGCTGAATTTAGTCCTGGGATGTGTTTTACTATGCCTCATGTGAGCTTGACCCCAAATGCTGTGCTGAAATGGTGCCAATATGGACCAAGCTATCCATAAAAGGGTTTCGATGGACTGTGGCCGCTCATTTGGCACTGTTGCCTTCCTGAGATTCGTGGGTGCGTTGCCCTTTGAGTTCACACGAGTGTGTGGTAAGGAATGTAAAAGACTGGTGCAAAGCTCCCATCCCATGGGCGTTTGTCTTTTAGACGTCCTCTACAGACGATTTTTGGCACAACTCACAGACTGTGTCCATGGCTCCCGGTCGAAATGAGTTAGTGTCCTTCTTAAGAAGAGAAAGGGTTAGTGTGCTTTAAGGGAGGGAAAGACCAAATGAACTGCCTCTCTATCTCTATCTCTCTCTCCCTCCTTCTCACTCCCTCTCTCCCTCTCACCTCACTCAGTCACTCTATATCTCTCTCTTTCCCTCTAACCTTACTCTCTCTCTCTTAACCTCTAGCTGGCCTATACAACCTATGTCTCACTTTCTTCCATTCCTTCCATTTTTTAAGCAAAGAGTTAGCAAAGGTTTGACAATGGAACTCATTTTTGATGTCTGATTAGATGCTCCTATTGTTAGCATTGAGTGGGGAGGGTGTTGTTCAGTTCAGAGTGTAAACACAAATATTAGCACTGATGCTAACAGACTCTCCTGCTATGCTCCTGCTACTCATAGGACTCACCATGGGAGCGAAGCTGAGCAAGAAGAAGAAGGGGTATGATGTCAGCGACCCAAAGGACAAGAAAGAGGAGGTAGCGGCCGTGGCCGTGGAACAGAAGGCGGAAGCGCCAGCGGCCGCTGAGGCTGCACCTGAACAGGCTGCAGCCGCTCCTGCGACAGAGGCTGCTGCCCCGCCGGCGGAACAGGTAGCTGAGACGAAGGAGGAACCTGCAGCAGCTGCAGCGGAAGAGCCTCCTGCAGCTGCCCCTGCAGAACCAGCTGCAGCATCCGAGGAACCTCCCGCAGCAGCACCTGAGGAACCTCCCGCAGCAGCACCTGAGGAACCTCCCGCAGCAGCACCTGAGGAACCTCCCGCAGCAGCACCTGAGGAGCCTCCCGCAGCAGCACCTGAGGAACCTCCTGCAGCAGCACCTGAAGAGCCTGCAGCACCTGCACCGGAGGAACCTCCCGCAGCGGCACCTGAGGAGCCTGCTGCACCCGCACCTGAAGAACCTGCAGCACCCTCACCTGAGGAACCTGCAGCAGCGGCACCCGAGGAACCTGCAGCAGCACCTGAAGAACCTCCTGCAGCTGCACCAGAGGAACCTGCAGCAGCACCTGAAGAACCTCCCGCAGCAGCAGCCGAAGAGCCTGCAGCAGCACCGGAGGAACCTGCAGCAGCTCCAGAAGAACCTCCTGCAGCAGCACCAGAGGAACCAGCAGCTGAGGAACCTGCAGCAGAACCCACGCCAGAGCCTGAGCCAGAGCCCGAACCCACACCAGAGCCAGAGCCTGTCCAAGAGGTGGTGGAGGTAGTGGAGGAGATTGACGTTGTCCAAGAGGTGGTGGGTGGTGTGGAGGTCACAGAGGTGATCGAGGTCACACAAGTCACTTTATCTGCTGCTGCTCCAGAGCCAGAACCTGAGCCAGAGCCTGAAGCCGAGCCAGAACCACAGACTGTCACTGAGCCAGAGGAGGAGTCCCCCGCAGCCCCATCAGAGCCCGAGGCAGCCCCTGCCGCTGTCTCTGAACCCGCACCTGTCCAAGCCGAGCCAGAACCCGCAGCTGCCCCCGAGCCAGAGCCTGAGCCCGTGGCAGAGGCAGAACCCGTTGTTGCTGCTGCTGCCGTCTCAGAACCCGAGAGCACAGAACCATCCGCCGAGGCTCCAGTCGCTGACTCGGCGCCAGAGGATCCGGCCGAGCCCATCCCAGAGATCGTCATCTCCGAATCAGCATCTGCCAACGAACTCTCCCCTGAGGAGCCTGCCGCTCCCGAAGCCGCGGCGCCAGCACCCAGCGAAGAGGCGCCAGCAGCAGCAGCTCCGGTCGAGGAAGCACCTCTGGATAACGGGGAGTGTGACTCCGTCCCCGAGGAGCCCGCTGCAGCACCCGCAGCCGCACCCGAGGTCAACGGTGAGTGCCAGGAGGCGACGCCCGAAGCCGAGGCCGAGCCCGCAGCAGTGCCCGAGCAGCAGCCGGAGGAGTGTGTGAACGGCGTGGAGCAGCCCGAGGAGGAGCAGGCCTCTCAGGAGGCCCCCAGTGACTGTGCTGAACTGAAAAAGGACTTGAGCCAGGTGGCGGACGCCCTGATCCCGGACGTCGTGGAGGCTGCAGTGAGTCAGATTGTCGACACTGTCTGAAAAAAAAACTAACTTAACGAAAGAAAGAGAAATAATAACAAAAAACAACTGTGAATCCTGTTTTAACGATGCAAAACAACCAACCGTCAGACAAACACCAACAGATGGAGAACACAATAAATAAATAAATAAACACCTCCTTTTGCAACACATGCCTCTGATAATAAAGCTTCAAGCAAACGTGTTGCAGTTACTCAGGCAAAGGAATTTCTGGTTAGCCAAAAAAAGTAAAAAGTAAAAAAAAAAAAATAGAAATCCAACCACTCAAGAGCTGCGAGTGAGGGACAGTGTGAAAGAGAAGAGAGAGAGAGAGGAGAGAGAGAGAGAAAAAAAATGAGTGAGACTTGAATGAGTGAGGCATATGAGTGAGAGAGAATGACGAGGGTGAACAAGGAAGCCCAAAGGTCTGGGTCTTTGTACCCTGTGAAGTGTAGGTGAGCGCTGAGAGGCTCTGTGTACTAGCAGGCTCAGGAGAAACAAATGATGAATGCCAGGGAAGTTTTAGCGAGATGAAAACTGCAGAAAAGAGATGCAAATGCAAAGGGGGAAAAAAACTGGACCACAGAACAAAAATACTGGACATTAACAAAGGAAACTATGAATGGAATGAGTAGTCTTGTCTTTGTGTGTGAGCCTGATGAATATTAAGAAAAAAAAATGTTTTATTGGATTAGCATTTAATAGTATATAATCTAATTTTGACTTTCACATATCCTTTCCGTAACTATGTAAAACAAGATTAAAGGATGAAACCTTCTGACCTTTCCATTACAGAGAAGGAAGCAGCGAGGAATGTCCATTTTAACTTGATGGCTTGGCTTAGAAAATAAACAAGAGACTGTTATACCTTAAACATGCTTCCTTGTATTTCTGCTAGAATGGAGGAGGTGGATTTCCCCTCGCTAATCTGAATTATGCTTAACCTTCAGACTGCTAATTAGGTTTGTCTTTCAGAGCATTAATTATTCAAAAACACCTAATGACACAAGAATGTGTGCGTCAGAGTCCCTACTGTGCCGTCAGGGCTCGGAATATGGATTTTCTAGATTGTTCTCTTCCTTGATGTGTGTTGTGAAACTGAGGAGGATCTGGGCCAAAGGCAGGCCAGGTCTGCTTCGGGTTAGCGTCTCTGTTGATTTTTGCATTAACACCACATAGTTTACATAATCATAATTACATTTACATGGTAATTGGATAATGAGATGATAATGGAAATCAAATTTGCTATCCATCAAAGCTGAGGGTTCTAGAGAGAGTCGGATTGCTTGATCTAATTTATCCTGCATGTTCGTTCGCTATTTTGTTTTTTGAATTCTTCTCTCCCTCCCTCCTGCCATGGAATGGATTGTTTCTCTTTCTTTCATAGCAGGGCGCTGTAGCCCGGACAAAACAATGATCTGGGAGTCATTGGCCCCTGAGCGTTTGCTTTGCACTGTGGGTTTGCTCCATTGACACACGTGCTTGTTTGAGGTGCATGGAACATGTCCGCTCTTGCAGAGGGCCCAGCTACATGGTGTCCTCTCTCAGCCACCCTCCCACCCACCCCCCCGCCTCGCCCACTCTCACCCCCCATCGCCCCCACCTCTCTCCGCTCCCCTGCCCCGCGCCCCTTCCCTTCCCCCGTGCTCCAGGAGACGGATCGCTTGCACTCCGAGGCGAGGCAGCAAATATTCCCAACATTTCACAGAGCGAGATTGCAAAACGGAATGGGGGAGGGGTCGGAATTCTTTCCTTGAGGAAGGGGCTTTGAAAGCAAAGGGGGCGGGTGTGAGTGTGTGAGAGAGAGAGTGAGAGTGTGTGTGTGTGTGTGTGTGTGTGTGTAGTAGTTGGGGGTTTCTTGTCGGCTGAGGCAGCATAGGGAGGGGATGGGATGGGGGGGCATTGTGTGTGGGGGTGCTGAAGAGGTGGAGGGGTTGGGTGGTGGTCTGTGTGTGTGTGTGTGTCTCTGTGCTGAAGAGATGGCGGGGTTTGGGTGGTGGTTTGTGTGTGTGTGTGTGTGTGTGCTGAGGAGATGGAGGGGTTGGGTGGTGGTCTGTGGGTTGAAAGGACGAGGACTGACGCAGCAGCGCACAGAGAAGAAGAAGATGATAGCCATGACAAACAAGATAATCCCTTTACCTCACATACACATTCACACTCTCCACACACACACACACTCACACACAGACATCATACACACATATACTTAACATACACTTGTTCACGCATGCGCAAACGCAGTGCTCCCATCAGTCACTTTTACACCTCGGTGAGAGTCAGGCCTGGAGACCCCAGGGAGACTAAGGCAGGAGGATGAGGGCGAAGCGGGGAAGAGAAAGAGGAGACCCCAGGGACACGAGAGGCAGGATGAGGAGAGTGAAGCAGGGAAGAGAAAGAGGAGCTTATTACTGTATATAGAGGCTGGAAATGAGGGGAGGTCTTGAGGAGATAAGAAAAGGGATTATTTACAATAAGGTGCCAAGAACAGAAGAAGAAGATAGAAATGTATAAACTGACTGAGCACCTAGTGTGAGAAACGTGATTGCATGTTTGTGTGTACAGTAAGTTGGGGTTGTGCAAAGGAGAGGAGAGGACAGTGTGTCTGTGTCTGTGTGTGTGTGTGTGTGTGTGTGTGTGTGTGTGTGTGTAGCCGCTGAGGAAGAGGTGTACAGTATGTTTGTGTGTACAGTAAGGTGGGGTGGTGCAAAGGAGAGGATAGTGTGTGTGTGTGTGTAGCTGCTGAGGAAGAGGCCCCAGTCAGTGCCGGCCGGGGCTTTGAACATTCCGGTGCTGGCTGGCTGGTTGGCTCGCTCCAGCGGCCATCTCTCCTGGAGGAATGCTGCAGAACACGTTCCCTG
This sequence comes from Sardinella longiceps, assembly GCA_027497455.2. Lineage (NCBI taxonomy): Eukaryota > Metazoa > Chordata > Actinopteri > Clupeiformes > Clupeidae > Sardinella > Sardinella longiceps. The sequence continues at coordinate 763,043 of JAODXP020000010.1, read as the reverse complement.
GCGGCGGCGGAATGGCCTGGGCCTCCGAGGGCTCTGAGAGGTCCCTGTGTCTTTCTCAAGTGGGCACTAACAGGTCCTCGTGACCAGGCTCTGCACTGCACACCGTAGTGTGAGTGGATCAGCACATATCTGACTGCCTGCATGCTCGGCCCACGCCAGTAAAGCCCCAGGTATTATACAGTCTGGAGAGACTTATTGCCAGGGGTGTCGTAGTGGGGGGGGGGGGCTTAAAGTTACAAGGGCCCCAAGCGGGGAGAGGGCCCTTGAGGATTCTGGAATTGTATTCTAGAAGGTGAGGGGGGCCCATGGCCACTGCTTGTGCATAGGGCCCCTGCTTATAGGAGATCATATACATGAGCAGCACATCTACAGTGTCTTTGGGTGGATTAAGTGCCAACAGTGGCATAGCCATATGCAGCTTGTCTTTTCTCATGATCTTGATGATACCCTGAAGGAGGAGGATTTGTGAGAAGAAAGCGTTAAAAGAAGGAATGAAATGAAAATAAAAGAAGATGCAAAAGGAAACAAGTGAAGGGGGAGAGAAACTCAGTCCCTTCAATATATGAAAGGAATGTTTCAAGAGAAGGGGGTGGACTTGCTCGCTGGGTTCTTTTTTTTTTTTTTTTAACTTTTCATCCGAAGCCTGTCAGGGATCTGGCATAAAAAGAAAAGTCATTTTGAAGGAATGTTCCTCATTCATTGTTTTGTAAAAGAGCAAGGCCACCCTCCTACTAGAACTGTGGCCAACAAAAACAAAACCAAACAGATTGTCAGAGTAAAGCCTCTGACATATTGACAAAACATAATATATTTTTTTGTTTACTTCAGTTGGAACATAAAATTACAAAAATATTCCACTGTGATTTTCTGGGGTGAATTTTAATAACTTGTTCTACAGGAATAAGCCTGAAATGAAGTCCCTGGCTTTCTTTTTCTCCAACGCTGACTTAAAAGCATTTTTGTCCACAAGAAAAGTATTTAAGGACCCGACATCTGCCGTGACCTTAACACAAATCACCAGCTTGAGAAAAGAGGGAAGTCATGTTGAAGACAGAGTGTCCCAAAAATGACAAGGCTTCAGCTCTCCGACGGAGCACTGCTAGTTCGGAACACTCACCGCTGTTACATAATCGTGGGGCCGAGCGAAAAACACAACATTAAAGATTCAAACAGACCCCCCCTGTCTCTGCTGATAAGAAGGAAAAAGAGAAGAAATATGCCCTCTGGCCTCTCCCTCTCTCTCTCTCTCTCTCTCATTCTTTCTCTCTCTCCCTGTCTGGGTATGATGCACTGCAATGTATGGTCTACTGTATGTGTGTGTGTAGCTGTCTGTCACCACTGCATTTCTGATTGGCTGAGCCTATATGGAGGGGATAGAATCATGGCGTGGAATTCTAACACAAGGTGTTCAGTTTCCACTGGCTGCCTGTCCATCCATTCTTATGGGACTGGAGTTCCTTCCTTTATTTAGCTCAGCTTCAGACAGTCTCTCTTCACCTTTGCCTGCATCTCACACTTCTTTCTTTCTTTCTTTCTTTCTTTCTTTCTTTTCAACCTATTCATCTATCTATATATCTAGCTATCACTCTTACAGGGGAACAGCGGCACTTTTTAGCCAAATGTTGTTGTTAGTGGGTTTCAAAGACTTAAGATTTTGTTCAAAATTGACAAATATCCATTCAGAAATGATCCCGCTAGCTTGCTAATATCACATACACACACTACAAACCATAGGCTACTTATCAGGGCATATTTGGATTTTCCTTTTTTGATGATCTGGTCATATTCTGTACCTTATGTACCTAAAGTAGTGTGTGAAGCAGTAACCACGGCACTAACACCATTTCCAGCCCTTTAATCACTCCTCCTCTACTCCCTCTCTCACTTTCTATTCTCTCCATTTCCTTCCCCCTGTCTCTGGTCCTCCATCTCTCTCTCTCTCTGTCTCTCTTGTTCACACACATGCACAGGGTGGGCCTGTGTGGGTCCATTCAGTGGTCAGTGTTGGGCAGAGGAGGGCCTGGCTTGCATCCTGATTTAAAGCCTGCATACGAGTAGCATAGTTGCCCAGCTCCAGCTGCATCGCCTGGTTACTCTCAACAGTATGCTCTCTATACAGGAGCTTTGGCACGGAGCGCAGTTTGCTTTCCTGAACACACACCCCCCGCCATACACACACACACACACACACACACACACACACACACACACACACACACACCCTCTCCCACACTCTCTCTCTCTCTCTCTCTCTCTCTCTCTCTCTCTCTCTCTCTCTCTCTCTCTCACACACACCCACCCACACACACACACACACACACACACACACACACACACACACACTTTTTTCTTTCTCCTGCTTCAGTAAGGTGGAAATGCCCCTCTCACTGCTCTCCCTCCATGGCCATTCTTTCTGCGCTGCCTTTGAAAGAAAAACAGGAAAGTATATGTGGAGTCAATTCAAAGGCCATATTATTTTAGCCTGAGCTGTGCACAGCCCCTATGAAGCTGGGGAGAATCAGAGGCCTGCCTGGTTTACACACTTGCTAAAGTCCTGTACAGAGCACAAGTGCGACAAATAACATGGCTCAATGCAGATCTGGTTTAGTAGACCAGAAGGTAGAGCTCTCAGTTGGTGCTATCCATCTCTTTATTCATTGATTTACATTGTTTTTTCATACAAGTAGAACATACTGTTCCCATGGAATACAATGTGGTGTGTGTGTGTGTGTGTGTGTGTGTGTGTGTGTGTGTGTGTGTGTGTGTGTGGGTGTATTTGAAGCTTCACACTAATAATAAAAGACAGGATTTGTTTTCCTCTGTCCACAAAGCACGGAGGCTTTCACCTGTGAAAATTTGTGTGGTGGGAGTGTGTGACTGAGAGAGAGAGAGAGAGAGAGAGAGAGAGAGAGAGAGAGAGAGAGAGAGAGAGAGAGAGAGAGGGCGGGATTGTAGGATGGAGAAATACACAATTAAATGAAATGTGAACTGGCATCCTGGACTGGATCCAAAACAACATGCAAGCATATTAAAAGCACCAGCCTACTCCTGCCCAGCGTAGGCTAGAAGCAGAGCTCGAGATAGAGCTGCAGATAATGGCTATCAGGTGGTCACTGCGAAAACAGATATGGATCTGTTGTTTAGACAGCCAGAGCAGAGAGAGAGAGAGAGAGAGAGAGAGAGGTGAGAGAAAGTGTGTGAAAGAGAAAGTGCATGGCAAAGGCCCAGGAGAGAGAGAGAGAGGGAGAGAGAGAGAAAGGGGGGTTGAAGAAAGCAAAGCGGAGAGACAGAAAGTGATTAAGGAAATGGATAAAAGAGGAAGAGAAAATGAAAAAAGGAGTTTTATTTACAATCTTCCATTTTTTCTATTTATATTTTCTGCCCAGCTTCTCCAAATATTGAACTCTCTTTTGACCAGGGCTCTGTAAGTAGGTGATTTATAGTACTGAGCGTTACAGGACTATACAGGCATATAGAAACGGCTCCAAACGGTGAAGTGCACTTTTCTATGTAAGCTTTCTCTCCATCTCTCTTCTGTCTCTCTTAAAGCTACTCTCTTCCCCTCCTCCATCTCCCTCTCTCCTCTTCTCCCCCTCTATCTCCCTCTCTCTTCTCCCCCTCTCCCTCCCTCCCTCCCTCCCTCCCCCTTGGAGCATCTGTTCTAATGCTGTCATTATATGCAGGTCTGCAGAAGCCTATTAGAGCAAGGCCACTGGTAGTTAGAACTCGTATTGATCTGTGGGTTAGCTTAATGGTCAAAGAAAAGGGCTGCCCTCACTGTCCCTCCCTCTCTCTCTGTGTGTGTGTGTGTGTGCCTCCCTCTCTCTCCACCCCCATCTCTCTCTCTCTCTCTCTCTCTCTCTCTCTCTCTCTCTCTCTCTCTCCCCCCAACCCCTCCTACTTCTCGGACCAGTACAGCCACATACTCTCCATCTCCCCTCTTGCTCTTGTCTTCTGCAGCTGCAATCCACTGCCCTCTTTGGGATTTGGGAGTGGTGGTGGTGGTGGTGTGTGTGTGTGTGTGTGTGTGTGTGTGTGTGTGTGTGTGTGTGTGTGTGTGTGTGTATGTGTGTGA
>JAODXP020000010.1:748968-751468 GCA_027497455.2 Sardinella longiceps | reverse complement strand
TCCGCAGCGCTATAGCATTGCTGCCATTTCCCCACCGCAACAGGGAACATGCAAACATATGTAAGGCATGACAGCACGTCTCCAGGCAACCACCAAACACGCCGCTCTATAGAGTCTTCCGGAATGTTCTCTCTTCGCTTGGCCCCAGTAGAGAGAGTGTTCTAGAGTGCTCCCATAGGGTTCTTCCTCTCCCTCTCTCCCTCCCTCCCTCTCTCCCATGGCTCCTTTGCTTTTCTCCTCTCCTCTCCTCCTTTCCTCTCCTCCTCTCCCTTGCCATGTTGGGTCCATGTGGGATTCATTTCCTGTTGTGAGTTGTTGGGTATGGGTTACTTCCTCTACCCCTTCCTGCACCTCCTCCTCCTCCTCTCCTCTATCATCCCCCTTTTCCCCACCTCTTCTCTCGTCTCCTCTTCTTCTCCTCTCTTCTCTTCTCTCCTCTCTTCTCCTGTCTTCTCTTCTTTCTTCTCATCTCATCTTCTCTTCTCTCCTCTCCCCCTCTTCTCTCCTCTCCTCTTCTTCTTCTTCTTCTTTACTCTCCTCTTCTCTCTCTCTCTCTCTCTCTCTCTCTCTCTCTCTCTCTCTCTCTCTCTCTCTGTGTGTGTGTGTGTGCGTGTCCTACTGTGATCTATAGATCTACTCATGATCTAACTGGCTCTCCCTCTCTGTACCTCCCCTCCTCCGTCTTCACACTTTCACCTTCTCCCTCTCCCTCTCTCTCTCTTCTCCCTCTCTCTCTCTCGCCCTCCATCTCTCTCTCTCACACACACATACACTTTGTCTCTCTCTTTTCCTCCCACTACCACTCTCTCTCTTTCTCACTCCCTCCTCTTCTCATCATCCCCATCCCCACCTCCCACGTGTTCCCTCTCACTCCCCACCCTCACTCTTTCATCCCCTCTTCCTCTCTCTCCCTCTCCCTGTCTCTCCTCTCTGCCTCTCTCTCTTTCTTTCTCTCTCTCTCTCCCCCTCCCTCACCTCTCATTAAATCCCCGTCCCCCCCCTGTCCCCCCTCTCCTCTCTCCCCCCTCCCCTCTCCATGCCCCCATGTCCTGCAGCAGTGCCATATGCCCTGTGCTCAGCTGCTGGCTCATACTGTAGGCTGAGGGCATGGGGGACTGGGGGACACCTGCTGGGGGTAGAGGGGTTGGGGGGGGGGGGGGTCTACTGGTCAGCGAGGGATGGGGTGGGGGGAGGGGGGGGTTGTTAGGGCAGGGGGAGTGTTGCCACCTATAGTATTGCGACTTGCTAGCTCTACACTTTGGGAAACACCTTACGTAAGAGAGACATTTCAAATATGGGTCTGGAATGTTTCTCTATATGCATCTATACATTTTAGGAGATACATCTCAAATATTAGTTGGTAATGCTTCATTCAATATACATGTGTACAAATTAGGACATACTCTCCAAATATTGGTTGGGAATGCTTTAGTATATGAATCTATTTGTATTATTTCCATAACCTTCTAGTGCTCTTTACTGCAGTACTGATTCTGAATGTATTCCAGTGTGTTTGCATCAGATACTGTACTGGGCAGAGAGGGAATCTGATTATGTCTTTACCAGTTCAATATTCCTTTTCCACTTCTTTAAAAATACCAGGAGATTGCTTGAGCTAAAACCTAAAACAGATTTCATCCATCACAGAAACACTAACATCTGTTTTTGTAGAGCAGGTTTCTGATCGAACAGTAATAGTAGCCTACTATGCCAGGTACTTCCCTAAATTTCCATAATCATATTTCAGCCGATCGGCCGAAGAGGGTCTTTTCTGTTCAAACGAACATAATCAGCTTGGATGACGTATTGATAGTGTATAATATGGACCTTACAGGTCATAATGGATCATCTGAGCCTGCATACAGGAGCCTGTACAGCAGAGAGAAATGGACCTTGGGTGTCTGACCTACCAGAGCTCTGGGTGAGAAAAAAAAATGTTCAAAGTTTTACTCAAAGTCTATGTCATGTGCGAAGTCCAAATTGGCTCACAGTCCAAGCTCCTTCTCAGAAGCAGTCAGGAGGAAAAAAAAAAAAAAAAACCTCTGCTGCTTTAAGTCCAAACACAACCATTCCCAGAACACTTACTGTACCTCCTTCCCCTCCATGTGTATTCTCCACAATCACTGACGTGCATTTGAAGAGTTCAGATGCAAACCCCCCTAAACACCAAAATCTGCTCCCCGCCGTGTCCAAAATATCTGTTTACAATCAAAACACTGTAAACGCCTGATAAAAAATTGCCTTTTTCTCAAAAAGTGGTCAAGTGGAGTTAGGGGGTTTTGCATCTGAACTCTTCATTTATTTACAGTAACACTCAAAATTAATTACTGTAACATTTCACTTTTACTGTAACACATGACTGAATATATTGCCTCTGTATTTCCTGTAGTCCCACATTTATTTATAATCATCAAAATGTGTCACATGCAGCTCTGGTCAAGACAGCTGTTCTCAAAGTCACTGCAGACACCAACTTCCTCCTTTACAGCAGCCAGTGGAC
>JAODXP020000010.1:723968-731468 GCA_027497455.2 Sardinella longiceps | reverse complement strand
TTACATTGGCACAGTGACAAACCAGTTGTAAATGGTAAACATAGCTTTCCATTTTGGTCGAGAGGGAGGAGGAAAAAAAACAAACAAAAAAAAAAGATGGTGGTTTGTGAGCAACGGAAATGCAAGCTCTCAGTTAGTACAGTAGTTTCCCAAAGCAAGCAAGCAAGCAAGCGCAGTTAGGGCACAAACGCACGGGGAAGGGTGGATGTGATGAGACTGGTGGAAGGGTGTAACAAAACAGCCATTTAGTCCCCCCCCTCCCTCCACTCCATCTTCCCTCCCCAGCCCAGCCCAGCCTAGCGCGGCCGGCGTGAGGACTTCAAAGGGGCCGCTGCAGAGAGCTGGCAGGGGAAGAGAGCAAGAGGACGAGAGGAATGCTGTTCCCTCACTGTCCTGCCTGCTCTCCACGGAAGTGCCACAAATACCATAAGGTCTGATTGAATATGTGGATCAGCGTGACTGAATGACTGACGCGCTAACCAAATCTCAGCTAGCATCTACAAAAGTCCTCTACAGTACCTCCTCCTCCTCCTCTCCCTCCTCCTCCTATTGCAACAAGTCCTCACCCCCACACACACACACACACATACACACACACACACACATACACACACACACACACACACACACACACACACACACACACACACACACACATACACACACACACACACATACACACACACACACCCATACACACACACACACACACACACACACACACACACACACACACACATACACACACACACACACACACACACACACACACACACACACACACACACACACACACACACACACACACTGAAGGTCTGCCAGATCTGGCCTTCCCATCCTGCCAAGAGAGATAGAGATAGAGATAGGCCAAAAGCAGATACTCCAGAGAGAGACAGTGGCAGAGAGAGAGAGAGGGAGCCAGAGATTGACAGAGACAAAGAGAAGAGCTGCTTTGCAGACAGATAAAGGCGAAAAGCTAAAATGGACAGAGCGCTGGAAGCAGAAGGTGGAAGTGAAGGAGAGATGTAGAAATAGAGGGAAAGAGGGGAGATGAATAGAGCCTAGGTACAGTAGGAAGAGAGCAGAAGGAAAGGAATAAATAGGACAAATATAACACATGCTCTCTTTCTTTCTCTCTCACATACACAGACGCTCTTTCTCTCTCTCACTCTCACACACACACTCTCTCATACACTCTCACACACATATGCACTCTCTCTCTCTCTCTCTCTCTCTCTCACACACACACACACACACACACACACACACACACACACACACACACACACACAAGGTGGTTACAATGCCCAGATAGCATTCCTAGATGATGGTGTCTCTTCCCTCTTGAGTGTGATAGGAGACAACACTGTGGGTGGTTGGCTCTCTACATCCTTTCTGCCGCCAACTACTCAGAGAGAGAGAGAGAGAGAGAGAGAGAGAGAGAGAGAGAGAGAGAGAGAGAGAGAGAGAGAACGGAGAGCTCGAAAAAGCTCGAGAGACAGAAAAAGTGGGGGGGGGGGTGAAGAAGGAATACTATATAACACAAAGCACAAAGAGGAGCGAGGGGAGAAGAAAGAGAGGACAGATACTTGAGTGCTTTGCTCTTCTCTATCTTCTGAGTTCAATTAGTTTGGCTAGCAGGGAGGAGAAGATCATTCTCCAGTGCTCCATTTGGCAGCATCAACTCCTGGAGTGATAGCATGCACACCCGGCCGCATCACGCAGCTAAGTGCTAAATTGAATCAGTTAAATTGACTGGAACGAGGAAGGGGGGGTGAGGGGGGTTATTTGGTAATCATATGACATAAAAATGCTTGGTGGAGACTAGAGTGAAAAAAAATCAGATCATCAGAAGGGTAGCAGAATGGAATGAGATGATGGGTCCATGACGAGTGGAGAGAGCTGGACATCAGGCTAGAGCAGGAAGAGTCACAGACGTGTGTGTGTGTGTGAGTGTGTGTGTGTGTGTGAGTGCGAGTGTGTGTGTGTGTGTGTGGACTAGAATGTGGATCATCTCCACGGGAATCTGTCAGCATGAATCGCTGTAAGACACATGAAACATGCAAACAGGTTAAACACACACTCATGCAACATACATGCACATGCGCACGTGAGTGCACACACACACACACACACCCACATACACGCACGCACGCACGCACGCACGCACGCACGCACGCCCAAGCACACACAATTAAGTATTGTCACATAGACACTCTGCGACAGCCAACCAGTAATGAGAAGCCATTAGGTTGTCTCAGTAGAGTGATTCACATGCAGGAGGGGGGGATATGCCACAGACGTCCTCTAGCCTGCGCATACACACACACACACACACACACACACACACTACATATCCTGCATGTCAATGGAGCAGCATTCTTATGCATGTTCATGCACCAGGACTAACCAAACAGCCTTTATACCCCCCCCCCCCACACACACACACACACACACACATACAGTTCACACACATACACACACACTTCACTTCAGAGCAAACCTTGCACAATTCTGCAGCATAAAACCACTACTTCAACTTACAGTATCACTCTGACCCTAATACACTTATCATTATAATCTGAGAGAGAGAGAGAGAGAGAGAGAGAGAGAGAGAGAGAGAGAGAGAGAGAGAGAGAGAGAGAGAGAGAGAGAGAGAGAGAGAGAGAGATGAGGGCCTGAATATCTGCATGCTGGTGTAGCCATGTTGATACAGCTGCACTGATACCATCGCAAAGCACTATGGGAAATGGGACATGCACGCACACACATGCACACACACACAAATGCACTCCGGTCAGCTATAGATGGTGTGATGTGTGTGATATACTGTATTGTCTGATAACGTGATGTATAAAAGTTAGAAATAAGTCAAAAGTTGACACACACACACACTCTCTCGCAGGGCTGCTAAACAGCACACACACACCAGAGTGAGAGGATGATCTTTGATCAGATCAGAATCCAAATCACACACATAAGAGCATCAGAGGGATTTGGAGGCAGAGTGACGGCGGTACACGTCTGCACCACAGATGAAGAGTCACACACACACACACACACATCCAGAGAGAGAGAGAGAGAGAGAGAGAGAGAGAGAGAGAGAGAGAGAGAGAGAGAGAGAGAGAGAGAGAGAGAGGAAGGAACACACATTTCGGGGTTCTAGAAGGAGAGAGAGAGAGGGGGAGGAGATGACTGATGTAACTGGTGAGTGTGTGTGTTTGTGTGTGTGTGTAGCGAGTGTTTAGAGAGAGCTCTGGGCACCCATTACAGAGTACAATAAACAGACACCCAAAGAGAGTCTGCCTCTGAATCCCTATGTAGACACTAAGGCCTAAGCCTCACATTCTCAGATTTAATCGTCATTGATTGACCGAGAATTTATTAATTCATCTATTTATTTATTTATCTATCTATCTATCTATCTAACCATCAGCCCTTTTTCTAGCTGGCCTTGTCATCCAACAAAAACACAACTCAGAGGCTTCATGTTCTTTGGCAGACGGCTGCTTTGCTAGTCTGTGTTCCAGGGCTGAGTGTTAGGGTGTAAGTCTCTGTGTGTGTGTGTGTGTGTGTGTGTGTGTGTGTGTGTGTGTATGTGTTGGGGGCGGGGGTGTAAGGGGGTTTAGCACTGACAAGACAAAATCTGCCCAGGGAAAATTTCCATTTGCCTTCTTTCTCTCTCTCGATCTGGAGCCCCAGGCAGAACTCAGCAAGAGGACAGAAGGCAACGCAAGTGGCCCTGTTGCATTCAGGCAGCAGAAAGCTCACATGGAAGCCTGTCCACACACACACACACACACACACACACACACACACACACACACACACACACACACACACACACAATCTTCCCCACAAATGCCTAGCAAGACATAAGCTCATATTCAACCCATGTCTCAATCAATAGCTTGTGTTCCGTCCTATACATTAACAAGTTAATGCGGAATGTTCTGGGTCTTCAAGACAATGTGACAGTCACTGATCAACGTGCAGTCCGTGTTAGAGAGGCTTCTGATTAACGGCAGGCCCAGTCAGAGGCTTCTTTCTTCACTCGTACACTGGGGAAGACTGGAGAATTATTCACTCAACAATAGCAGGCTGTGCGTGCTTCGTGGAAGAAGAAAATATGTACTGCTTTTTTCCTTCTTTTTTTTTCTTCTCCTGGTGGGGTTTTCAGTTCTTAACATGATCATCCCTGGGCCCTTTCAGATATAGCTAACATTGCCCTCTGCTGTTCACAAGGGGAAGTGAACACTCGCTGTATTGACTTGTGTCTTGTGTGTGTGAGAGAGAGAGAGAGACAGAGAGGCTGCTGAAGTCTAGACAGCGTGCAGCAAGCCACTACTGTGGCCACTGAGTTCACACAGAATATAGAAAGGCCCCAGACAAACAGCACCCCACACTCGCAGCCAAACAGCACCCCACCCTGCCTCAGGAAACACTCCATAATCTAGCCAGACGGGAGACACAAACACAGCACACACACATGCACCAGCAAACATACACACTCACACTACCAACAGCTTAAACAGAGTAACGTAGCATAATCACAACATGCTCACACACACACACACATCATAATCATTTACCCAACAACGTGTGCGCAGTCACCCAGTGTAATCACATTGGTGTTAACGCTTTTACAGTATACATAAAATCCTGCCAACAGCTATAGTGCAAATGTGTTACTCACTGACACACACACAACCATTCACACACACAATAAATTGTACACTTGTGCATTTTGCGCACCTACGCATGGAAAAAACCCCAAATCTACTTTTTAATCTACGTTTTATTGAGTATTGCACATGGTTCCCACTTAAGAGGCAAGACAACCAGCGCCTTGGTGGCTGTGTGTGTGTGTGTGTGTGTGTGTGTGTGTGTGTGTACGCGGCAGCCATCAGCGCGCGTCTGGAGCGCCTGCCTGATGTCCAGCCAAAACGTCTGCTAGCCCGCAGCCAGCCCTGAGTGATTCAGAAACACAACAGCCCAAGCGCCAGCTTAATACGGGGGCAGCTTGTCACAGCGAGTTAGCAACAGGGGTAGGAGACGAGGAGGTCACGATGGGATGGCAGAGAGAGGGGGTGGGGCGGGGGGGTTGGGCAAATTATGTAATTTAGGCAAGCAGTGTTTTGCTGGGATCTTCCGACAGGCAGGGCAGACTTACAAGCTTGAGTAGAGTACATACTGTACTGTATGTGTATTTGAGTATATAAGCATCACTGTTTGTGTGTGTTCTCTCTCTGTGTGTGTGTGTGTGTGTGTGTGTGTGTGTATGTGTGTCATTAAATAGAGTAAGTGTGAATGTGTTTGTGTTTAGAACAGAACACTCGCATGAATACAGGCCTTCCATCATGGTCCATGTTTGTAACACAGCATGGGATTGTGTGGAACGTGCTGACTAGTGGAAACATGTAGAAGGACATCTGCCAAGGCATGCAACATAGCTTCATAATTTGGACTGCATGGACCGCATCCTATTTATTTATGGCCAATCCACCTTGTTAACTTGTTTTTTAGAAAGGACACACACACAAACAAGGTCTTTAGCTGTTGCAAGATATGAAATGCGACTCATGACCCTTTAGGAAGTTTTAAGCATTTATGGTGACCAACAACATTCTTGGGATGCAACATACATACATCAACATAAACGTAAACAAAGCATAGGTCTTCAGCCTGGGGACTGCAACTCTACATAATGATTCTCTCTCACACACACACACACACACACACACACACACACACACACACACACACACACACACACACACACACACACACACACACACACACACACACACACAAAGTCTCGTCTTTGTACAGGGAAGTAGAAAAAAACGGTTGGAGTTGGATGAGCCGACCGACAGTGGTCCGACAGCGGAGCCTAGAGCTGCAGCGTAGCACTGGTTTGGGCCATGGCGTTATAGATGAAGGTGTTGTTGAACGGGACAAATTGGTGGGTGATTACTTTGATGACCTCCTGAGCCGCAGAACCTAATTCAGACATAAAATGGAATAAAAATAACGTGTGTTAATTTGGACCCCCTCGAAAATTAGATGTTTCTTCTCAAGGGGCTTAGCCTAAATAAAATATTCTTTTCTAGAAAGTGATGCATGAACTAGCTTATTTTATCCTCATCAGTGGACTTGCAAGACAGAAAATGTGTGTAAAAGCATATTTCAGCGTCTATGTGTAGAATGTAACATAATGGGACCGTGCTATTGGTCTCAAGTCACTGTGCCCTGATCCTCCTCTTTATGTGTGTGTGTGTGTGTGTGTGTGTGTGTGTGTGTGTGTGTGTGTGTGTGTGTGTGTTCTCAATCATACCTCCTAGAAAGGCTGCTACAGTATGAGGTTCGGCAGCTCCACACCGGCAGCTGTGGGAGGAAACAAACGGCAGACATTACCACATGAAGCTTCTAACAAATGTCACTTTTATCACTGCCTTTAAATTCTTTTAAAGGAATTATTATCCGGAGTGAATCAACCCGTAGCCTGTTGTGCTGTTGATGGGTACGAGAACGACAGGATTTTGTTCTACACAGACCAAATAGTGAACCGGCAGCCAACTCTAACTGATAAGGGCATGGAAGTTTTGTTTTCAAATCTGTTAGCTTAGCTGCAGTTTAGTTGTTAGCGGTTAGTTTGCATATTTGCACTATTTTGTACCTAATTCAGCCGTTCTGATATCTATAGGAATATAGCCTTAAAGGAATTATCCAGAATGAATCAACATGTAGCCCTACTGTTTTATAGAGCTAAGCGCTAATGATAGCCACAACAATGTCCGAATTCCATGCAACACAGGCCGAGATAGCGAAACGGTAGGTAACTGTAACAGAATGGGACATGCCAAAATGAAACCAAATTGATTAGGTTTCGTTTTGATATGCCCCATTCTGTTAGCGTTAGCTGCTATATCGCCTACTCCGTCTGCCGAAATTCAGTGACTGTGGTGGCTATCATTAGCGCATAGCACTATAAAACTGTAGGGCTACGTGTTGATTCACTCCAGATAATTCCTTTAAAGAACTGAGATATGGACTGACTGACTGATTGATTGACTAAACTGATATGAGGAAAATGCTGAAGGTAAACATAGATCCTTTCACATGATCAAATTCTAAATATCTGGAGTTCAATTTCAATGGCAGCTCCAAGCCTAGGCCAAGTGAGAAGCAAACCTGTATGTCTGAGGAGAACTAGTACTTTCTCAGACTCTTTGGGAGTGTTTGCAAACTGACAGCAAACCAAAATCTGTCTGCACATGTGCATGAACGTTTGCATTTTTAGGTCCATTTAACGGCCTCTGGTCTGTTAACAAAGAACAAGGGAGGAGAGAAACTCACAACTCGTGGACATAATCGTCTTTGACGCTGACACTGAGGCCGTATTCTTGCAACAGGCTGTTCACACACACTTTCAGCTTGCTGATGTCCTCCTCCACCTGGTAGTTATACACACCTGAAGGGAAGGGGAAAACACACACA
>JAODXP020000010.1:693437-723868 GCA_027497455.2 Sardinella longiceps | reverse complement strand
CACACACACACACACACACAGAATGATGACATGCCCAGATGACATGGCCAGTCTGATACACTCCTCCTAAACATGATATAACTGAACAGCTTAAAGCACTAGAATGGCGGTGGTGGTTACCTGGGTAACGGGAGTGTTGCTGATAGAATCGGTCAATAGAGCGGAGCATCAGGTAGAGGACCATCTCATGGTCAGGGTTGTCCATGCTGGAAGCTACACACACACACACACACACACACACACACACACACACACACACACACACACACACACACACACACACAGATTAACACTCAGATTATTACGTCCAGACTACCATGTTACAACACCACGACAGGTCTTTCTAAACTCTAAACTCACTGTCAATCATTTCACATAAATGGTACAGTGAATAGTTTGCCAAGTAACCTATGCTGTGGGTAAAAGTGCTGGTTCGCAGCTTATTACTCATTAAGTTAAAGGAATAACGATGAAATGCTTTCTAGGGCAAATTACACGAGTGGGGGTTCATACTACACATTGAGTTTGAGTAGGCTACTCTCCACAATATAGTATTCTACATGGTGTGTTTATACACTTTCTGGATCTGGATCTACAGCATCACTAGTAGGTCCTATCTGTGCTGCAGTGAGGCACATGTGTGTGCATACAATAGGATGTGTGCAGAACTCTGGCCATCACTAGCAGGTCTGTGCTGCAGTAATGTACATAGGAAGTGTGTGGATCTAGAGCATCCTTCCTCTGGGCCCGCCCACACGCCATACTGGATCCAGCACAGACCACATACAGTATGTGCCCCACATCAAACACCCAGGCAACAATGGCTATGAGAAACATGGAGCTAGAGCTACACCAGCAGGCACAAACAATATTCGTGTAAATATAGATTAGTAATACATAACTAGGGCTGCTTAGCACAAACACAACAATAGCTCTCATTCAAACAAACAAGCAAACACACAAACACACACTCCCATTATAATCCACACACACACACACACACACACACACACACACACACACACACACACAAACACGAGGAGAGCTTACTTACTGATCTCATCTTTGTTGAAAGTCTCCACACCGTACTCATCCGCTAGAGACCTGCAGCGCACCACTCTCAGGAAGGCTGCATTCTTACCTGAGGAAAACAGGTAGCATCAGTAACTCATTCACAGTTCAGACAGAAGATCTGCAACGAGATGAGGCGTTTTTACAATTGAACGTTTTGGAACGTTGCTGGTTTTTAGAACGTTGCAGCCAGTCTCGTCGGGAATCTTTGGTAAAGGAAAAATCCGGCGTGAATCAACACGTAGTCCAACTGTTTGATAGTGCCAAGCGCTATTGATAGCCACCTCAATCACCTCAATTCATGCAAAGTAGACTGAGATAGCGGAACGGCAGCTAACAGTAAGAGAATGGGGCATTTCAAAATAAAGGTTAGGTTTCGTTCTTGACATGCCTCATTCAGTTACTGTTTGCTGCCGTTTCGCAAACTCGGTCTACCATGCACAACATTCGATCATTGAGGTGGCTTTCAGTAGCGCTTAGCAGTATAAAACAGCGGATCAAAACACATAAAACACTCCGGATCAAATGAGCATTACTAATGACAATAGAAACCTGGAACCACTGATACAATATGAACCACATTTGAGGGAATCTGCCCTCAGATTCTGGTTTACAGATATTGAGATAGTCTTTGGTCCTCAACAGTGCAGGTTGAGGGCGTTCTGGTTAGGGTTACGGTAGTTATTCACAGTCTTACCTGGAGTTACATATGTGGGTAAAATCATTTTGGTCTCAGTGCATGCGTTGTTCTAGTCTGGCAACCAGAATTTTATCTTAACTTAGCATAACTGCTGGATTGCAATGTTGCCAAAGAGTTGCTATCTGGCTACATTACATTCCAGCGCCTAGGTTAAGAAGAGGGTAAAATTTTGGTTGCCAGACTAGGAAAATGCATGCACTGAGACCAAAATGCTTTAATCCATATATGTAACTCCAGGTGGAGTATTCCTTTAAGCAGCACACCGAGTTCATGTGTATGTACAGTATACATGCACATGTCTGTGTGAATGTGTGTGTGTGTGTGTGTGTGTGTGTGTGAGTGAATGTCTACATCTCTGAATATGTCATTTTGTAGGTACCTCATTCTGCCCAGCTTGTGATATTGGTCCTATTACATTAGATGTGGTTACACAACTTCAATGGGCGAGTCGGCCAGGGGGCACCTGATCTACAGCATGCCTTAGGTTATCCCTAAACCAGTTAAGGGCTTCAGCACAACACAGCACAGCTAAGTCATGCCCCTCTCTCCCAACAACAACAACAACAACAACAACAACTCTTCTGCATGCAGCTTGCATGCGTCAAATGTGCGCAGAGAGTGTGTGAGTGTGAGAGTGTTTTTCAAAGCCCAGTTGGCATCCTTCTGCCAGGCGTGTGATATCGGCCATATTATATTAGAGGGGAAATGCAGATCACAGGCCACCTGATCGACAGCATGCTTTAGGTTAGCACTAAACTACTTAAAAACATGGACGACAGAGAAGCCATTCCCGTCACTCCTCTCTAGGTTGGTAAGAGCATGTTTTTGCATGCGTGTGTGTGTGTGTGTGTGTGTGTGCGTGCATGTGTATAAGCATAAGTGTGTGTGCTCATGTGCGAAAGTCAGAGCATAGCCGTGTGTCTGTATCAAGAGCCATACTTACAGAATAACTTGATTTCCTGCTCAGCAATGCTCTCTGTAGGCTTTCAGAGAGAGAGAGAGAGAGAGAGAGAGAGAGAGAGAGAGAGAGAGAGAGAGAGAGAGAGAGATGCAAAAGAGAAAGAATAGAAAGTAGACTTTATTATCCTAAAACTGTATAAATAGCCCTTCCATCTCTCCCTGATGTTGCCCTGTCTGTCTCCCAAAATAGCTCAGCTGTGCTCCATATCGTACCAAACTTCAAGGCAGCACAGAGAGGAGACGTCAGATAAAAGTGTTTCTCACACACACAAGTAAAAACTAAAACATCAGCCCAGGCAGAGAGAGAGAGAGAGAGAGAGGATACCTTTCCAACCGACTGCAGCAGCGACTCCACATGTTTGGCCACCACAGCAGCATCCTGCAGAGCCTTCTCCCTGTAACTGCATCACACACACACACACACACACACACACACACACACACTTGAGCGGTAGAGAAGTCTCAATTTGGACATTTCTGGTTACTAGAGATGCACGAGATATCGGCAGCCGACATATTAGTGGCTACATTGGCTGCAGTAGTCACCACTCACCGGTGGTGAAGTTTGAATGTTAGCAGCTAGTGTAATTTTAAATTAAAGATTAGATTGGTTACTATTAAAGTTAAAATTCAAGTCTGTGTGAGCTTTCTTTTATACTGATTATTATGCAGCCAATGGGAGCAGAAGTGAGCCATATTAAAAATGTGAAGGAAGCCTATATAGACCCACTCAACATGGATCAAATGTATGAAAAGTGCTCCCTTACACATTCTGTAGGTTGATGAACTTCTGGGAGTCGGCGATCATGTCGGGGATAGTGCCACGCACCGGCAAACAACCGCACCCCTCATTCCTCACAAACTCCCTCACCGCACGTGCTATCACCCAGAAGGAAGGAGTCTGGGGGAAACACACACACACACACACACACACACACACACACACACACACACTTAAGTTTCTGTGACAAAAGTCATTGAAAATCTCTTTGGAAAACCTCAGTATCAGTATTTTTTTTTTTTTTTTTTAACAATTACAAGAGTGAGTATTCAGCCCTTCAGTCCAGCACCACAGACAAGTTGCCTGGAGCCCTCACCTGGGCAGTGATGGTACTGCACTGCTCCCCGTTGAAGATGTCTTCTACTGCACTGGAGACCTACAGACACACACACACACACACACACACACACAGTAAGGGTAAATACAGGTTAACTACAACCTCCTGGCAAGAGGCACAGTAGCAATGATAATTCAAAGCTTTACTGAGAAGGAGGATGATGCTATTTCATTGGACCTTAGTAGGGTTCAGGGCTGTGTTGACATTCTTGATGGCCTCCTCAAAGTTTTCCTCATCCTCTGGTGCACCATTTTCATTCTTCAAGATCCCTGGTGGAGAACCAAGTGAAGTAACCCAAAAAAAGACACATACGGTTAAGGAATACCAGATAATTGTAGATTATTATTTAGCAGTATAGCATTAGAGCTGACATCTTCTTGTTTTCATCCAACTCACCTTGCCGGATGAGCTCCCTGAAAGCCTCCTTCTCTTTGTAGTTCTTGGGAAGCTGAGAATCATGCTGTGATTAAAGAAATACCCATTTTAATCCAGCTGTTCACTACAATGGATCACTGTACAATGGAACAGGACATAAGAGACACTTACTTCACTTCTCCACTTCTCCAAGTATTTAGCAACAACAATGATCCATGGTGTGTGGCTGTGATCCTGATATATACACAGAAAATATAAAACTTTAGACCAGAAAAGAAAGAAAGAACTACAGATCCCACCATGCAACACTGCTTGAATCTCCTCCTGACACATGCCAAATCCAAAACATTTTATACGTCACACATAGGGATGAGTGGAAACCGTAGAAAAAAGTTTCAAAAAGTTACGATCACTGAATTTGGCCCTAGAGTGCCATCCATCCTCTCACCTTCTTCTACATCCAGATCATAAAAACTACAGATCCCAGCACGCAACACTGCTTGAATGAAGTGTCATCCATCATCTCACCTTCTTCTCCATGCTGTCCAGGTCATAGGACTCAATGTGCTTCTTGAGCTCAAGGAAGGGCTTGTCCAGCCTCAGGTCTTCCAGTGCATTGTCTGGGTGGGACTCAATCACTGTGAGAATAGAAGAATTGGATCACAGTGATAAGGTGTTGTGCAGAAGAAGTCCCAATTTACTGCAAACTGTTCCTGTGGGTCTTTAGCAATTTGCAAAGTCATCTGACTGACTGAGAGGAAAATAACAGATCAAACACACAAGTAGCAGCAAGACTGATAATCCCTTAGGCTGCTATTCTTCCAGGTGATTAAAGGGGAAGCTTACTTTTTAGCATGTTTAGGGCCTTTTCTGGAGTGTCTAGGATGAAATAGAATCATGGACACCAACATTTTGACATCTGGTCCAGTCTGATATTTGGCTCATTTAGAATTCTCCCTTTTCTGCTTCAGAAAGCTTGTTTTAGGCATGTCCAATAATGTCCTTAAAACAACCATAACTTTTTTTGGACTTAAGCGCCTGGGTGAATACTGCCGTTCAATAGTAATCACTACTGAACTGATTGGCCTGAGGGGAATCATGGCTGTGAGCTCAGTTCACAAAGTGCATTGCAGCCTGCTGAGGTATTTGGCACACTCTGCTGACCAACAGGAATAATCACACATGCATACATATATACGCACACACACACACACACACACACACACACACAGAAACACACACCCATGCACGTGCATGCACACACACACACACACACACACATTCTATTGCCAAACACTGACACAGACCGAGAAAGGGATGCTCGCGTGCACACACACACACACAGCACATTGAAATTCCTTTGTGTAATGAGCAATATAAATACAGTTGCCTTGCTTTGCATGCAGACTGGCAAACACATACACAGACACACACAGTGAGAAGTACACACACAAACACACAGGCCGTTTCTTGTGCTTGTCATACCTGTGTGTTCTCTGAGCGCCAGTCTCATGTAGCCCGTGAGGCCGTAGGTCCTGCACACGAGGAAGGGCACGCCGGCGCTCCACAGGACAGCCCCCAACCTCAGACACGTGCTGCAGGACACAGGAGTGCACAGGCACGTTTAACAATTTAACAGACAACTCACACAGACACACAGAGACAACAGAAATAATGCAGGTCGTAATTGGTCCCTGTCAACACAGGTAGGAAGACACACATTGGACACACACATACTGCACATTTACAGTCAAACACACCCAAACCCCCATCCACACTCAAACACACACAAAACATCATTATAGAAGAACTTATTACAAGAACTGGGGGGTATTCCAAGAAGGCAGTTAAGTGAAAAACCTGGGTAAATTAAAGGAAAATAACGGAGTGAATTCAAGCATAGCCCTGTTGAAAGAGCTTGCTAAATGCGCTAGTTAGCGAGTGGAACAAAATAATCTGGTACGGCACAGACCGAACGCGAACGCAGAAGCGAACAGGCACTATACACTGAATCAATGGGACCAGACTATTCCAAACCGAAAGTAAGACATGACGTGACATTGACTCAATGTAAAGTCTTTTACGTTCGCGTTAGATCTATGCTGTTCAAAATTCTTTCATTCCATGCAAAATATATTGCTGTTAGAAGGCTTGTGCAGCAGGGCTATGCTTAAACTTACTCCGGACTTATACTTTAAGCTGGAAGTTGTGGTAAACCTCATAATAGTAGAACCTTGACTCTTGATTTGCTTAGCTAAACAAAGCCAGCAGGCTCATCTTTAAAGTAGGTTTGCGACTTCCTCGAGGTTAACTTAGCCAGGTTAATCACTTAACCACCTACTTGGAATACCAGCCTAATCAGCTAAAGTCAGTCTTGCCCCTGAAACACAGCCCACAGCAACACCTCAAAGGAAAAGAAAACTAAAGTATAAAACATTTAACATTACACTACACACCAACCTATACATTTACACTCAAACACGCCTAAACCCCCACTCACACCCAGACACACACAAATCATCATTACAGAAGAACTTATTACAAGAACTGATAACCTAAACACAGTCCCACAGCAACAAATCAGAGGAAAATATAATAATAAATAAAACATTAAACATTACATTACACACTAACCTCTCTGGTAGATGGACCCCAATCACAAGGCTAAACCTGTGGAAGAACTCTGGGTCATTGTCCAGGAGCTTGTCAGGAGACTGCAAAGATTAAAGATCAGAGACAATTATTAATCACTGGGAAAATGAATCACTGAGACAAACTCAGCGATTTCTCTTTTAGGGCTCTATTTGAAATAAAAGACAAAGACGGCAGACGGACGGCAATGCTCGGTGTTAACGCTTACAACAGCCAGTCAATGCTGTGCAATTTTTGACGCTCTATTTTGATAGGCCCCCATTTGCTAGCGCTCGCTGTTGCTGCTGGCTCATCCAGCAGAGAAGCGTTGAAAACTTGTGCCGGATGACGAGCCAGCGGCAGCAAGTAGTAGCCAGCGTTGGCTTATCAAAACAGAGTGTCAAAAGTTGCACGGCAGTGACTGGTTGCTGTCCGCGTTAACGCAGAGCGTTGCCATCCGTTTGCCGTCGTGTCTGAATGATCCATAAGCGTTCACCTCCTCCACAAAGTTCCCAGATACATCACTGTTAAGCTCCTGCAGGAGTTCAGTGGCAGCCTGGGCCCGGTTCTATGGAAACAATGGGAATAGATTAGTCTAGCTCCATTCTAGACTTTAGTAAATCAGATTAGACTCCGGTGAATGAAGTATCAATTTAGTATGGAGACCAATGACTTTATGCTTACTTTTCCAATGCTGTTGTTGCTGAGAAAAAAGCTGTAATGCAAGTAATGAGACAGTCAGATACAGTCAGACTCTTATGTGCATAAAGTACACTATAAGTTACTACATGGTCTCAGTGTGATTTTTGACAGTGATTGGCTGAAATGTGGTATGTTGTATTTTGGTGCACAGCCCATGCCCATAGTGTTTTGATGCTTAGAGCCCCTGCGTTGTCTCCCGAAACCAGACTTCTTCACAGTGATAAGTATGATTTGAGACAAAAGTGAAATCCCACTGAAACCATGTAGGAACTCAGAAGTCACAATAAGCATGTTATCTTTCTGCAATGTTAGCATTCTGTGCTGCAGTTAGTGGCACACAAACGTAGACTAACGTTACTGATTTAAAGTAGAAAATTTAAATCATACTTGTTCCCTACATCCTCCCCTGATACTTTGTGGCCATCAACAATGGTGAAGGCGCCAATACCTGGAAACAGAGAGAAGGCACAATAAGGAAGGGAGAGAAAGAGAAACTTGAGGAGGTTATTCCAAGCAGAAATAAAATATATAATCTTTGAAATCATTTACCCGGCAGGACCAGATTCTTGAGTATTTCTGTGCCTGTAGCTGTGGCATTGATGAGACAAACGTGAGCGTTCTCTAAAGCCTCTTGACCATGGTCACCCCATAACCTGCAAACAGCACAGTCATGAAGCCAAGCTGGCTAACGTTATAACCGATGGTGTCATAAATAAAAACATTTGACATTAGTAATGTGGTGAGGTACATGAAATGGGGATTAAACGCTTGTTGATGACAAGAGGCATGAATGACAGGTGTCACAACAACAAACATAGAGCAACAACCTGGGTATCACATTGCTAATTTAGCATTGCACTAGTTTTTGTAGCCACCTTGCAAATTAGCGAACAAGTATCCTAACGCTAGGACGTTACAAACATACAAGTTCAGTGGCACGGCTTTGTACTAAAATAACGTTAATTAAAAACCCTTTGTGAAAAGTTCGTCCTCTCTATAACATTTAGGCTAGTGGATGATGCCTAACACAACGTTTGACCAGAGGCCCATCGCATCAGACCATTCATTTCTTGCCCGAACAAAACACGCCAGGTTTACCAGGCTGTGCGTTATAAAAGTGTGATGGTGGACATTTCTAAAAGGTTCTTTTTCCGTACCTCAGTTGTCTGTCATACTTCTGTTCTTTAGATGTTTTAGTGGCTGCCATTCTGCCCTAATTTTAAACCGGTAAAGTGGCCAGACTTACAACTGGTAGTTTTCCCACCAACAGATTCGTCACTAATAATTTGTTTGCTAACAGCACATTCGCCACATCTTACCACATGCAATTCCTATTTTATACCAAGAGAGGGAGACACAGCTCTAAATGCTGTCATGGAACCCCACACTCAATTTGAATTAGAAAATACAATCAGACGCAGTCTAAAGCGAGAATAAAGTGTGTGTGTGTGTGTGTGTGTGTGTGTGTGTGTGTGTGTGTGTGTGTGTGTGTGTGTGTGTGTGTGTGTGTGTGTGTGTTTCATTTTTGTCAATTTCAGAATTGTTGACCAGGGTTCTTATATCACGAGAGACATGCATTTAGGCCAATTAACATTTGTGACTAAATAGGGGAGGCCTACTGCCGTCAGAAAATCCCAAATCCTTCTCTGTCTGCCCTATATTTTATTTGCCCATTCCAGATGAAGGCTTATTGTAAAACAAGCTTGCTTAAAATAACCTAGTCTACAATCTTTTATGCAATGGTGGAAATCTGGTCTCTCAATTTCCTCAATGATTAGCACACTTATCCATTCAAAATCCATGCCCAAATGTTCTTAATATTCCCCTTTCAAGTAGCTAGGCTATTTCCTAAAGGAGGGGCTCCTGTTGCATTGTATAATGTTCAGCATCTCGGTCCACGGAACAGCTTTGCAGCAACCTCGGCTACTACTCAAGGCTTTTTTGACAATCTCTTTGAGCAATAGGATTCTGAGGGGGCGTGGTAAGAGAGGATAACTACACTTGCTTCATACTACACGCGCTCACAAGAGGCTTTCAGGTCCCTCATCACATTTCTGCAAAACTCCACTCTTGCACCATCTCATCAGCTGTTTGGGAATAGCCTACCCACGCCGGAGAGTAGCTACGTCGCTGCAGAGAGGTCGAGTGCCAAGAGGAATTCCTCGAAATGACCGGACACCATTGGGGATACGGGGAGGAGGACGGTAAGTCAATTAACTGAGTGCCAGCCAGCAGTCGGCACGCTGCCTACTGATGAAGTCAGCATCTTTTGTAGTAACAGCTCCCGATTGTTTGAAGATAACAATTGTAACTTTGATTGCACTCAAGTAAATTTGAAATAGGCAAGGTTTTAATTGCATAGCCTAAAGATAGACCAGAGAAGTTCACCAAGTCCTCTCCTCCTCTCTCATGTAGCCTACAGGGCAGGGATTAACTGGCACTTGGACTTGAGCTCCTTTGTCTTTCACTTGGCCTAAATTGTTTCAAAGAAAATCTGAAGCACTGTTGCTGTTGAAGGCAAAATGTACATTCTTCTTCTCTGTGAGCTTTGACAGTAGGCTACTCATATTGTCCTCCCTTTACATCAGGCTTAATGTAGGTCTAGGTCTTTTTAATTGTCTGATAGTAATACTGTTATGGTATAATAATGAATGAAATTAATTGTGAAATACCTCACACGGTGCTGTGTTAGGTTTTTTATTCATTCACTCATGGGTTAGGCCTAAATGCAGAATTTCCAAATTTCCTAAACAGGATAAAAAAGTTGAAGGCTACAGTATGCAAAATGAAAAAGGAACATTGTCTGGTTTATTAGGACCCACCAAGAAAACATTTTTTTGTTCTTTTCTTTGTGATTTTACAACTTCATGACTTGTACATATGTAGGTTTGCCAGTAGCTCTGTTCCCGTGATGGGGCCAGTCAGTGACCTCCTGTGAATCTCTGCTCTGCTCTCCCATGTCTGTTTCAGGCCCCTCAGAGTGGCATAGAGACTATCCCATCGCTCAGGGCGACCGCCAGTCTCCCATCGACATTGTTCCCACGGAAACCGTCTATGACGGCAACCTGTCCCCTATCTCCCTTTCCTACGACAACTGCACGTCCACGAGTATCTCCAACAACGGCCACTCGGTGGTGGTGGAGTTCGACGACTCCGACGACCGCTCAGGTAAGGAGACCAGAGAGGAGACGTGATCACCAACACCCACCCCCCAACCTGCCAGCTTACCAGCCTTGCTTACCTGGCTTGGCAGGTGACTTCATGTGATTGACTGACCGGCGACCTCTGTGATGATATCCAGACCTGGTGGGGTTTAGCATTTGTACGTTGGGATTTATTTTTAGCCTGATCCCGTTAAGCTCGGTTCACCTCTGCCAGCACAGGGGGAAAGACTGCTCTCCATTACTGTAGTGCCTGCTTGGTATAGGGGCCCACAGGCCATAGCCAGCCTAGTCCTCAGGATGGGCCAGTGTTGATATGAAGGCAATGGGAAAGCTTAGGAAATGTGGTAGACAGGATTTGGATGGCAAATCATATGGAATGCCTTAGTGTGGTGGTGTTGGTGATGTATGTTTGCTTAATGAGTACCTAGCTGTCCACAGTCTTTGCATAGACTGGTGTGGTTACAATACACATGCCATACCATTGTTTGGTCTGGGACACAAATACACACTGAGAGAGAGAGAGAGAGAGAGAGAGAGAGAGAGAGAGAGAGTGAAAGATAGAGAGAGAGAGAGAGAGGGAGAAGAGAGAGAGAGAGAGAGAGAGAGAGCAAGCGAGCAAGAGATAGAGAGAGAGCAAAGACCTTCCTACGTTTAAAAATGTGTTGTCTTCAAGTTTAAGTATAAGTTTAGGTTTGTTATTTAAGTTGAGAAATTTATCACATTATGACGACATTGGGAGAGAATCAGAGAGGATTATGTTCTCCTTATGTGTAATAACTTTAGCTACTGTATTCCACTAAACCTATTACTGTTTGCACATTGGCAGGCCATTGTTTAGTATCCCAGTTGAAATGTCCATGTAGTATGGAAAATGTTCACCATTCAATGTTGAGGGTAGACTATTGCTTTATTGTAGGATGTAGTTAATTGTTAAACAGCCGTAATATTTACATAACCCCGCTGTGATTTGAGTTCTATTTTTAGCTACATTTACAATGTTGTACATCAGACCAACCAGCAGTGTCAGAATTAAAGACTATTGTTGTCCACAGAATTAGAAAACACTGTTATATCAGCATGCTCCCTTTCAGAAGACATTAAGTCATCCCTGTTTTCATATGATCTGGACTCCACTGTGTCGCTGTCACTGTCTCCAAAGGAGGTGATATTACAGCAACAGTATGATTAGAGTGAGATCATGTCTGTTTTATAGTAGAGGCTTGTTTTCACTCAGACATTTAGGGTTAATTTTGAGCCCTGGGAAAGATATACTTTGTAAGGAAGTTAAACACAGGTGTGTACTGTAAGTTTGCTGAGCTATGCCTCTGAGCAGGTACTGTACCTGTACTGTAGTCTGAGTTTGGGCTGAGGATGAAACAGTACGTCAGCAAACACTATGACAACAGCATGACATGCTATGTCTGTATTTGGGCATATTAGCACCCTGTTTTGTTTTGGTAACTTATGAATGAGCACAAACAGATGGGTGCTCATAAGCACATGCATATTTACGTGCATATTTACATGCATATAAACAGGCAGAAATGAGTGTGTAAATACACACACACACACACACACACACACACACACACACACACACACACACACACACACACACACACACACACACATACAAATGTTGCATGTAGCCAAACATAACTAGGCTATCTAAACCAATAGACTGTCTTAATATAGTTAAATAACACACACACACACACACACACACACACACACTCATACTTCAGCATAGTGGCACATACCCAGCTGTTACAAAAGACCTGAAATCCACAGATGCTTCAGGTTTAAATCAATTAGGGCCACGCAAATGTCTAGTCACTTATGCTGTCCATTTTCATTAGTAGAGGTGGAGAGAAGAGAGACAGACAAAGGGATGGGAGGAGAGGGTAGGAATGAAGATGGAGCAGAGAGAGAGAGAGAGAGAGAGAGAGAGAGAGAGAGAGAGAGAGAGAGAGAGAGAGATGGGAGAAGAGGGTAGAAATCGAAATGGAGAGAGAGAGAGTGAGAGATGGAGGGAGAGAGAGAGAGAGAGAGAGAGAGAGAGAGAGAGAGAGAGAGAGAGAGAGGCAGAGGCATGTGGGGTCTCCTGTCTCCATTGGCGTTTGTGAGATTTTCGCACCTACTGGCCTGGCATGAGTGGCATGTGTGTGTGCTCTAGTAGTGAGGGGTTCTCTCTGTTAGCCCTGCCCCTGTCTAGCAGCCCGGTCCAGCACCTGGACCACAGACAGGATCTCAGTCCCCCAGTGCTGCCAGCTGTCTCCTCATCCTGAGGACCCTGCAGTGGTTTCCCCCTCTCTTTTCAAATCAACATAAACATGGCTGATATTCCGTTGAGTTGAGGGAATACTGAATGATGATTACATGGAGAAAATGTGACCTCGATGTGTCATAATTCTCTGACATTCTCTGAGGCTACTGTCTTCCCCCTCTCTCACTGTAAAAATGAAAAATAGCAATAGCATAACTACTGTATAACAAGATATTCAAAGAAACTAAAATGATCTTTAAAGTGATTCAAGAATCGACTATGACATGAAGAGGTAACTCAAATATTCAACTGAGAACTGTAGATTATGTTGATTAGAAGGTGACTAAAGTAACATTTCCATAAAGTGAAGTTTCCTGGAAGACCCCTTAACAAATAGCAACTATGCACACTCTCACAACTTATAGCATCTCAAAGAACAATTTCTATACTCCTCAAGGAACCTTGAGTGCTTTAGAAGAACCCATTTCATCAAAGGGTTCTTTAAGAAACCCAATGAGCTTCAAGTCAATATGAACATGGCTGATATTGTTCGTTGAGTTGAGTGAATACCGAATGATGATGATATGGAAACAGTGTGACCTCAATGTGACCTCAATGTATCATACATCTCTGACATGTTGTAAATGAACAATTGGCATCATGCGTTGTATATTTTCATTTGTTTCCTATGCTGGGTGTTGAGCACTGATGCACAGCCGTCCTCCTGCCCTGTGCAGTTAGATTTACAGGTTGGACGAGTAGGCTACTTTTCAATAGGGTTATTATGCTGTCAAAGAGAGTTATAGTTCATCATCATAGGCCCCCACCCTTAGGCAATGCTCATTACACAATAAAGCTTATCAGAATGGCATTGCAGGCCTGGCCATAATGGTTTGGACACAGTCATGGAAAAGGGCAGGAGGTTGTAATAAGCCCTCCCCACCGCCTCGCCTTATTACTTATAGTGCTTTGAACCGTAGCTCTTGGGTTATGCAAATACCAGTAAGTTAATAATAGCAATAGCCAATAAACCATAGATGATGATGATGGTGATGATGACGATGATGATGATGATGATACTACTACTACTACTACTACTACTACTGCTGCTGCTACTACTACTACTACTACTACTGCTACTGCTACTAATAATAATAATAATATTCATTCATTCATTCTTCTTCTTCTTCTACTTCTTCTTCTTAATGATAATAATAATAATTTATTTTACTATGTCACTCATATTACAATGTAACAACAGTATGTAGGAACACAAAAATACATTATGTATGTAAGTACAAGAGTAATACATGATATTAACATATTGTTACACAGGTTGTACATAGGTAAATACGCTGTAAAATGAAGTGTACCATATTAATATTATTATTTATCTTCATCTTCATGCTTGATATTACTGTGCATGCCTGTCAAAGGAGCTTAGCTAGAGAGAGTGTGTGTGTGCTCTGTGAGTGTGTGTACTCTGTGAGTGTGTCTGCTCTGTATCAGCGGGTGATGCCACCATGCCAGCTGGGCACGCCGGGGTCTCTGTAGGGCAGCGGCAGGGTGGCAAGGTTAATAAGCTTCTCTGTGTTGCCATGGCAGTGATCCAGGGAGGCCCCCTTGCCAACGCCTACAGACTCAAGCAGTTCCATTTCCACTGGGGAGGCAAGGGCTGCGATGGCTCAGAGCACACTGTCGCCGGCAAGACCTTCGCATCAGAGGTGAGCACACACGCTAAGTAACAGTTAACTTTAGATTCTATGGGCCTCATTCACCAACATCTTCTTAAGAAGTTTCCTAAATTTGTTCTCAAAAGCCTATATTGGTGAATGCAAATCTTCTTAAAAACAGCGTAAGGGTGATTTAAGAACACATTTCTTTGTAAGAATGGTTGGTGAATGAGTCCTAATGATTCTATTCTTTATTTATTATATATATTATTGTGCAGTGTCATCTGTGTTGTGTGTTGTCTTCTTATGCCATTGGCAAAGACATATTTCCATTTCATGAAAGTTTAACAGACATTCAAGAAGTCCAAGTCTAAATCTAAGCCATCGCTCAGCTAGTTTGTACGGCCAGTGATTTCATGATGTTTTGATGGCTGTGAAACTGACTGGGTTTGTGAGATTGCAACCTTATGCCACAGCTTGTTACATCATATGCCTCTGTGATGTTGAAGTTGAAGTTAGCATTGTTGTCGTAACAGGGATTCATTAAGTAGCCACTGTGTACCAGATTGTGGTAGCACTGAAGAGCATGTAAGGCCAAGACCTGAGATTGTTTTTAATTGTAAAATGATTAATTTTATTTTATTTCATTTTTTTGTGTAATGTCTTTTCCATACATCATAAGATTCATCTTCATTGTGAGAGTGTGTTGTTGGTCTGGTTCCATGTCTGGGCCTTCTATAACTCATCCCTCTCTTCCTCCTCCTCCTCCTCTTCCTCCTCTTCTCTGGCCAATAGCTGCATCTGGTGCACTGGAACGCAGCCAAGTACAAGACATTTGGAGAGGCAGCTTCAGCCCCTGATGGCCTGGCTGTCCTTGGAATCTTCCTGGAGGTCAGGGTGAGTGTGTTGCATGTGTAGGCAAAAGGCTACAATCCCACACACACACACACACACACACACACACACACACACACACACACACACACTCACACACACACACACACACACACACACACACACACACACACACACACACACACACACACACACACACACACACACACAAGCAGGCACACACAGAGTAGTGTGTATATTGGTTTGTTAGTCCCTTAATGGGCAATTACTCTTTTCCGGAGGTGCTATTTTTCTCTCGGGGCACACCTATTGTGGAAGCCCATTCACTCCCCTTTTAGGCACTAATTTATGACCTGTTTACTTAGGCTCCTGATTATCTCTGTCGTGCCACAGCCACCGTACTGTCACTGGCCACTTAGCTGCGGAATAAATATGGTTGCTAAGTACATGTGCTAAATCACCATGACAGAAACTATCAGGAAGGGACTAGAGAGGAGGGCAATCAGGGAAACTCAGGGAGTCTCATCCGCAGGGAAATTTATGTGAATGATTTTTCTTTCTTCTTCCTCTTCCTCTTCTTCTTCTTCTTCTTCTTCTAGACAGGAGACGAACACAGAGGCCTGCATAAGATCACAGACGCCCTCTACATGGTAAAGTTTAAGGTACGTAGGATGTTCTCAGAGCTTAATCCGCCAAAACATCACTATCAGTTATCATCTGGGCGTTTGTATGTCAGAAATAGGATTTAAAAGGGAAGAATCTTATCAACTATTATCAGGCGTTACACCTCAATCACAGTTTGAGTAGAAGACAATGTGTGTTACTAGTGAGTACCACATGTCAGATTGATTATTGTGTGTTTGTGAACATGAGTCATTTTGTTTTAATTTGGGCAAATTACTTGAAATGTTTATCATTGTAAGAGTGGTGAATTTATTTGGTCACTGTTAGCACTACTACTGCTTTATAAGCCCCATACTAACCAAAGCATAAGATCATAATTCATATAATAACTAACCTACTGACTGTGAATAAATGTAAACAGGGAGTTGATGATGTATGCTGTAGTAAACATCTTGTTAATATCAAATATGTGCAGAAAATGACATCACATTGACAAAATCACATTGAACGACGGTCAACATTATTAGCATTTAAACGTCAATACACTATCACCACAAAGTGTGCAGAAATTGTAGTGGACTATTGCTAAATCAAGTGCATTCTACTGTACAGCTAACTTTGTTGATTCTGCTAAACTGTCTTGTCCTGGCTGGTTTTGGTGTCTGTTTTGCCTCTTAGGGAACAGTGGTGGACTTTAAAGGCTTCAACCCCAAATGCCTCCTGCCTGACGACATGAACTTCTGGACCTACCCAGGTTCCCTGACCACTCCCCCCCTGCACGAGAGCGTCACCTGGATCGTCCTCAAGGAGCCCATCATGGTGTCGGAGAAACAGGTGAGTGTATGGGTGGAACCAGGGTGTGTGTGTGTGTGTGTGTGTGTGTGTGTGTGTGTGTGTGTGTGTGTGTGTGTGTGTGTGTGTGTGTGTGTGTGTGTGTGTGTGTGTGTGTGTGTGGGTGTGTGTGTGTGCGTGTGTGTGTCTGTGTGTGTGTGTGTGTGTGTGTGTGTGTGTGTGTGTGTGTGTGCGTGTGTGTGTGTGTGTGTGTGTGTGTGTGTGTGTGTGTGTGTGTGTGTGTGTGTGTGTGTGTGTGTGTGTGTGTGTGTGTGTAGTCAGCAGGGCACCCTTATCCGGTGGTGGTGGTGTTTATGTATATTGGCATGGGTGAGGGCAACTATGGAAATGACTGCTTAAGTGTGGAGTGTTTGGTAGCCACATGAGCAGACCACATGATTTGACAAGGAGGAAACCAGACCAGACAGCTGTCTTGCCACACACACACCTCTTCCTCTCTTTCGATCCTTTTTGTGTCCATGTTCGCTTTTTTTGTGTGTGTGTGTGTGTGTGTGTGCGTGTGGCGTGTGTGTGTGTGTGTGTGTGTGTGTGTGTGTGTGTGTGTGTGTGTGTGTGTGTGTGTGTGTGTGTGTGTGTGCGCGCGCGCCTTTCAGTGTCTCTGTCTAGTTAGGTTTCCCTATATATCAGTCAGAAGCTCAAAGGTGAAATCCTCCTGACAGTGGCTGGTCAAAGCTCAGTAACCTCACACTGGTCTTACTGGTATCTCCCTCCACTTCTCTCTCCTGTTCTCCCTTCTTGTGGGGTGAATGATTAGATATGGGTGTGCTACTCGGGGCAAGAGTACCTTTGTCACATATCCATTGTACGAGTAGACTGTTTAGTGGGCTGGAGGGCTTTAATATGGCACAGATCTCTAAACTAGGAGTGCCAGGAGGGAGCAGGAGTTAGGGCTATGGTGGTGCTAGGTGCCAGGACTGGGACCAGTGGGACCTGTGTGTGTGTGTGTGTGTGTGTGTGTGTGTGTGTGTGTGTGTGTGTGTGTGTGTGTGTGTGTGTATGTGTGTGGTCCAGAAAAATAGAAACACACACTACAGTAGCAGTAAGTAATCCCTCTTATCCCAGTGGTAAAAGGTCCTCTTTGTTCAGTCAGAGCCTTATATGGTCCGTCACAATCACTACTCCAGTATTACACTATTCACATCATGATTAGAGTTCATGGGCATTTCGCTCCAAAAGGGAAAAGATGATGAAGAAATATATTTATTTTATTTATAAATATACTTGTATTTTTTATTAATAGTTTAAACATCATGCGCAGCACAATTTAGTTAATGTTACACATGCTACAAATGTTACATGCTCTTGGATGCTGCTTGTTGATGCCAAACCTCGCCAACCCTCCTTTCTGGCCACTTTACTACTTCACTCTACACAAATAGACTTGACACCAGACACAATTTCACTGCATTTCTTACACTAGTAATCATATACATGTGACAAATAAAAACTCCTTATATCCTTGTTTAAGTTTAGCTCCATTGCATCCGTTTTTAATGAAATGACATCCCTCTCAGATGTGTGGTCTGTAGCAGTTAATTTAGCGTACACATCATGCCATATATTCTTGGCCTATATTCCTAGACTTAACCTATTTCACAAGCCTTGGAGATTTCCATGTTTCCTTTCCGAGTCTTTTTTCCCCCCATTGTTTCTCCTCTTCCGTCATCCGGCCTGTCGATGTGACTTAATGATGAGAGAAACTGGGGCAGAGCCTGGAGGCTAAGCTAAGCTACGCTACGCTAAGCTACACTGGGCTGGGCTGCATTAGTTCCTGGTGGCCTGTGCCGTTTCTCACTCTCAGCAGGCCTGACTGTCTGAGATGTGCCCAGGATGGAGCTCACTGGCGTGACAGTCCTGACTGACTGCTTGTTTGGTTGAGACTCTAGTTTCTGTCTCGCTCCAGGTTTATGGCTCTGTAAAAGTGACTGCAAGGGCAGTGTTTTGAGTCCCTCGCTCAAATGCTTTTTAGTGGATTTAGAGTTATAAATGGATTATTATCAATATACCAATATGAAAAAAGCTCAGTGTTAGGATTAAAATCCATGATATGGTCATATGTTACATATTGAGAGATGTACTTTAGGTTTTCATCTGTGCTTTTTCTTTGATGGCTATTTGATGGTATAATTTAATTTCACAAACAGCATTCTACTCTCTCTCTCTCTCTCTCTCTCTCTCTCTCTCTCTCTCTCTCTCTCTCTCTCTCTCTCTCTGGGGTTGTTCTGGAGTCTATAGGACCAAGACTGGATGCTTTTCCTCTCTCTAGGATTGCTCTCTGCATAGGGGTCTTACACAACACCCCCACCCCATTGTTTCAGCCAATCTATGCTCCCGGGCCTAGTGTTGCACTGAGGGATTATGGGAAATTTAATTAAGGCAGCTTTGGTGTCACGGCATGCTGTCTGCATGCCTCAGGCATGCTCTCCTCTGTGTGTGTTCTCTTCTGTGTGTGTGTGTGTGTGTGTGTGTGTGTGTGTGTGTGTGTGTGTGTGTGTGTGTGTGTGTGTGAGTGTGAGAAAGGGTCGGAGATCAGAGTAGTGTGTGACCACTGTGTGAGATATGCTTTGATCCACTCAAATCTGATTAACAATGATTGACAAGGTATTTCTTGGATTTTTTTTCTTGCACTTAACAACATGGATTTTTTCATGTTATAGAATGAAAGAGAATTCTGTACTGCAGATGGCTTTTGTGTGTGTGTGTGTGTGTGTGTGTGTGTGTGTGTGTGTGTGTGTGTGTGTGTGTGTGTGTGTGTGTGTGTGTGAGAGAGAGAGAGAGAGAGAGAGTGTGTGAGTGTGTGTGTGTGTGTGTGTGTGTGTGAGAGAGAGAGAGGGAGAGAGAGAGAGTGTGTGTGTAGTGTGTGTGTGTGTGTGTGTGTGTGTGTGTGTGTGTGTGTGTGTGTGTGTGTGTGTGTGTGTCTCTCTCTCTTGCCCTTCCAGATCCATATTTCTCATGTTTCTGGTCTGGTTGCTAATCTCTCTCTATATAATGTTCTGTTTTGTTCCCTCAGATGGGAAAGTTCCGTCTGCTGTTGTTCAGTGGTGAAGAGGAAGAACAGAGGAAGAGGATGGAGAACAACTTCCGACCTCCGCAACCCCTGAAGGGCAGAAAGGTCCGAGCCTCCTTCAAATAGCCTCAGCTCTCGCCACCCCCTCTGTCCAGCGTTCCATCTCCTGCGCTCCTCCGTCCTGTACCAGAGAATCATCTAGAATCCTCTCATTGTGATCTAGAACCGGTCCCCTCATTGTTGGTCATGCTGCAGTTATGGTTCTGTCATATAACACAAATAATACAAAAAGACGCTAAACAATTTTATTGTCCCTAGAATAAAGCCTTGACATTTCGTGCGATAAAGCCATCTTACCCACCCCAGCATACAATATGCTTTCTGAAGCTCTGTAGCACAGACAAATGTTTTGATGCTGTTTTGGTCATGTCATGTCCTCAACATACTGCATTCAACTCATTATTAATGACTTCAGTTTTAATGGACTGTTTACCATGAGCTCTAAGTCAATATTTCCAAACTCTGTGTAGATCTTGGGTTTAACGTCTCTATAATCTCCTTACTTTGTAAGGTGTTGTAATACTCTTCTTCTATCCCCATCAATCAGATGTAAACAGGCATTACCAGTTTCTGCTAGGATTACCGTCCAATGCTGCCATACTTGGGACAAATGTTGGTTGTTGTTGCTATTTGTGTTATGACCTGGCCCCTCCTCGCTGTTTGACGTTAACTGGGTGAGACGTTGCATTCTGGGGCCTCCTTGGCGAGAGCCCAGTTGATCCACATTGATCAGGGCTCGGGCAAACGGATCCGCTGCATGAATGGTGGAGATCTTTTCAAGTCTCGCGTCTCAATGAAACAGCCGCGCTTGGGATTACCAGTGCCAGGGCCTTTCTCCCTCTGTCTGCCGTCTCGTTGGAGACGAGCCGAGGTCAAGGGTCACGTAATGAAGCATAAGTCCGCACAGCAACTGCCCCTGACCATGAAAGAGGCCTCAGATTAAGCCTGCTATGTATCTGCTTGTTTTTTGGTGGAGCTGGCCACCTCTCAAAAGCCCATCTCATTAGAGCAGACAGGGCTTTGAAACTGATCCTAGTTCAGCTTAGCACTCGCATGCGAGGACTACAGAAGCCAGACTGGGGCACTAGGCCTGATAAATAAGAGCACGGAAATGTGAAGTTGCTTTGATCATGATTACCATAGCAAGCATTGGAACTCCTTGGATGCTCAGCAGAAGAGGAAGCGTCACTCTTGGCCTAAGATATGTTTTGAAGTAGCCCAAGCATTGGTCTTTGGTGTTTTTCGCCCTCAGTGGTGCCTTCCAGGCAGCGTTGCCTTCAAGGTACAACTAGGATGAGGGCTAAGGGGGTAAGGGTTAGGATTAGGGTTATAAGGTACTGCCTTGCAAGCAGTGCTGCCTGGAAGTTGCCATTGAGGGCAAAAAACACCATTGAGTCCTAGCATAGCGGTGACCCGGTCAGACTATATGTATGTATGCTTTGCCTCGCCAATAATATTTCACTCGTATGCTGTTATAGTAATGGAACATTCCTTTTTTTACGCTTTGGCATCTGAAGGGCAGCGTGATTAATATGTTCCCACATGCACTTAAGAAAAGAAAATTAGGTCCCGATATCCCCAGAGCAATCACTAATGGAGATGCTGGCGAGGAGGATGTGTGTGTGTGTGTGTGTGTGTGTGTCTCTGTGTGTGTGTGTGTGTGTGTGTGTGTGTGTGTGTGTGTGTGTGTGTGTGTGTGTGTGTGTGTGTGTGTGTGTGCGTGTGCGAGTTTGTGTGTGTGCGTGGGTGTGTGTGTGTGTATGTTTGTGAGTGTGTGTACTTTAGTTGCATTTGCCTTATGCACTGCTCCATGGCTAGGCGTCCAGTACGGTACGGTATGGTGTAGACTAGAGTGCTAAAGTGCTAAATAGAGTGTTCATGTATATCTGCATCTGGGCCGTCATCGCTATAGCACATCAACTCCCATCCTAATGGAGAATGGAGCTCGCTGTCCACCAAAGATTCTAGATTGCTACAGTACTCTATAGAATCTTTGCTGTCAACAGCTCCTAGCATGGCTGCTTTATCGCTCTGCTCTGATATGGAGTCTGATTAACACTGACTTTTGCCCCATGCGGCTCAGCTCTAGGAACACTGCCAAAGGGCCATCCCCATTCACCCGTCCTGATAAGAAATATGACATGAAGCCAACAGTAGCCTTCACGTCAGATCTGACCGCGGCTCCTGTCCGATTTATAGCCATGTGGGTGACGACAGAGATGGGGTGACCTCTGCGGTTAGAAGAAACGGCCTTAGGGAGTAGACATGTTGCAGTAGGTTAGTATAGCCAGTTTGGCTATATAGTAGTATAGCCAAAGTCCTTCTAAGGCAAGTCACGCCACTCGGCCGCCATATTGGATACGCCTATGGGCAGCTATTTGGACCAGTCCCTATCAAAATGAGGCAGGACTTCCAGCTTCTTTACTCCGCCATCTTCCGGCCGTAATGCATTTCAATGGGAGGACTTCTGAAGTGATTGGTCTCCTCCTATATAAGTATCTCTGGTATAGCCCCTTTAAAAAACTACGGAAGGCAGATAGAGAGGCAGGTGAGGGGGAATACTGCGGTCTTTCTTGCTCTCAACAGCCCTGCCTCCGAGGCCATTCAACTACCCCCTAAAATCTAGTTAGGGTGAGTTTTTACAGGGGTTAGGTTTAGGGTTAGGGTTAGGCATGCAGTGCAGCCTGGAAGGTGCCGTTGAGGGCAAAACATAACATTGAGCGGGAATACTGCCAAAATCATGAATGTACTACCAACTACCAAACGCTTGATGA
The DNA here is from genome assembly GCA_027497455.2 of Sardinella longiceps. Lineage (NCBI taxonomy): Eukaryota > Metazoa > Chordata > Actinopteri > Clupeiformes > Clupeidae > Sardinella > Sardinella longiceps. The sequence goes on along the minus strand of JAODXP020000010.1, from coordinate 701,036 downwards.
GATTTCCTCTTTGAAATAACCTCTGAGTTTTCCCTTCCCTTCCCCCTGTTGCTCTTGGGTGCTTTAGGGCAATGAGAACATTGTCCTGTGAGATCAATGGTGCCGTAGCCTATAAATAATATTGAATTGAATTGAGATTTGAGTTTAGAGTTGCCAGGATCCTGCCTGCATCTCCATTCATTGTCAAGTGAGTTCTCAGATGAGGGTAAGAAGTGGCATCTAGTACATCTCTCTGCTGATGTTGTTCACAGAAATGAAGAAAAGGTTCAGGTACTCTATGGTTCTTCTTTGATGACCACTATGCACAACATGGAAAGAATGTAGCCTTTTCTTTTAAGGGGATTTTAATTCCGTCCAGATAAGGCATAAACCGGTATAAAATGTAAACAATAATGACTGTACAAATTATTTGTGAGGCATTTCATTGTCTAATAATTAATTACTGTGCATGAAATGAATTGGTATCTATTTAATGAACTGTAATAAATTATTTTGTAAATTAAATTATGAAAAGGGCTGAAAGCATGTGTTATTTACTCAAGAATGAATGTGATGGTTGTATAAAAATGATATGCTTATTTGGTGAACACAAATCAGGCCATGTCTACTCTACCAGATAAGGACTATTTTTCTGTTATTTCCATTCTAACAGTAATACTTTTTGAACGGTGGTGATGTTATACTGTTGACTAATATTGCCACCTTGTGGTTGAGATGTGAAGTGTTTAGGGCTTGACACTTGGCAATATAATTAGAAGGTTAGAAAATAAGGAGAAAATAGAAAGCCTAACACCACGCAGAAATGGGTGAATATGCTTTAGCTCTCATTTTAGTAATCTCTACTGTATCACGTTAGCCTGTGTCGCGCAACCACATTCACAAATGAACTGGTCTGGCAAAGCTAGCATTGCCCGAAATTACGGACAGGGTTATTTTAAACATCTATGAAATGCTATCAAAGTTCTATCAATGTTATGGGACAGAGCTGGACAGAGTCATCGCAACCTTGCCTCCTTCAGCCTGCTCATTTCTCATTGGGTCCTGATTTTTCTGGGTTCAAGAGTTAAAGAAACAGCACATACTTTGTCAAAGATTTTTTTGCATTTCAGTTATTTTCATAATCCATAGCACCTGTTATTTATTTATTGATTTATTTATTTGCTAAGAGGGTTGCATTTGACAGGAGTTTGGCCCCATCCATAAAATAAATGTGAAATATACTACTTTTAATCAAGAAAGAGGCCTAGAATGGACGTCTTACTGCTGCCAACTCAAGGCCACCTTGACCTCGTCATTTTTTTTCTTGCAGGCGTTACATCAATTTAGATGTGTGTGTGTGTGTGTGTGCGTGTGTGTGTGTGTGTGTGTGTGTGGTGATGTGTTCACTGCCATCATGTACAGTATAAGTTACGCAAAATGACATGATCCACAACTGTCCCAGATGGAGCAGCTATGCCATCCAGTCGCCATCACACCCACCCAGATCAGGCAGGCATCTGACTGAGGCATCTTCCCTCTAACCCAGCTGCAGTGGTCTTGTGGAGTGTTCAGACAGTAGGAGGGCATTGCCAGGTGTGCATAAGGCAGTAGCCTACAAGAAGAGCCCAGCCCAGGCATACATAAGGCAGTAGTCTACAAGAAGAGCCCAGCCCAGGCGTGCATAAGGCAGTAGTCTACAAGAGCCCAGGCATACATAAGGGAGTAGTCTACAAGAAGAGCCAGCCCAGGCATACATAAGGGAGTAGTCTACAAGAAGAGCCAGCCCAGGCGTGCATAAGGCAGTAGCCTACAAGAAGAGCCCAGGTGTGCATAAGGCAGTAATCTACAAGAAGAGCCCAGGGAGGGGAGGAGTGGAGAGTGCAGACTGAAAAGATCTCTAATCAGATTTTCCCTTGCATCCTAGCGACTGTAGTTTAAGGCTACAGGAGAACAGACACTGGAAAGCTTATGAAGCAATAAGTCATACATTGCTCGGCCCTATTGGCAAAAATAACCAATTCAGCAAGTAAACACAACATCAATCATGGCCATCCATAATGTAGCCTATTGCATGTTAGTCTATTTCTTTCAACAGTGAAAGTTTTTAAGAAACATAAAAAACATTTATGCACACACAAAAAAGGCTGGTACAAAATGCACCTTAGTCAAGTACGGTATGTATTTAACACCAGTGAACTTATGAATTGTACAAGTAATAATGTATAGTTGTATTGACAGCACCATTAGTTTACATGTAAAAACAATGATTTTTGTGTTGTTTAAACAACAGGGGTGAATCTTAGTCATCTTATCTAAAGACTACTTGCAAGATGACCCCTCACACCCTCTCCATAATGAATTTGAACTCCTACCCTCAGGGAGGCGCTTTAGAGTTCCTACTGCCATAAAAAATATTTATAAGAAATCTTTTATCCCCAATGCAATTACAGCACTGAATAAACATAGGGTTTTACCTACCAACTTGTAAGCTCTTTTTGCACACCAAGGGATTTTGATATATCTATTTATTATATTTATTGATATACTTGCACACTAAGGGTTTTTGATATATTTATACTGATATTTATTTATATTGAAATGTCATACTGTGATTCATCCCAGACCTTTGCATGAAGTGTAGTGCTGTCTGTTTTAAATGTCATGTCATGTTGTCATGTTGTCATGTCATGTTTCTCTATGGTGTTGTGCCAGTTTTGCACTGGTCTGTACTGTCATGTCTACAAGTTGTTTTTAATGTTTTTAATGGTGAAATTGAAGACAAATTTCCACACTGTGGACAATAAAGTTAATTCAATTCAATTCAATTCAAGATGATATTTAACTAGCAAGATGACATTTTAGTGTGAACATATTAGGCTGCCTGCTACCATGTGTATGTCAGCTACCTATATAGCAAATATGAGCAAATAATAATTGGCCCCCGCTCTGATTCTCACAGAACGGCGTCACTTGATCCATTGCAAAAGGTCACTTATGAAACCTGTGGAAGAATGTGAGTGTTCTATTGGATATTTCTGCTCTATGAGTCATATCCCTAAAATGTCTCCCTCAAGGTGAACCCATCAAGGCCGTCTCTGACGTGGGCAGATGGATTTCATGATGAAGAGTGTATCAGTAAATCATGAAAGGAGATGAATGATTCACATGTCTGTTGCTATGTGAGATGCGGAGGCCAATACTGTTATGTGTGCTTTGGTGAAGTTGTTGATGATGAACCTGGAGTCAGGGAGTCATGGACCATGGACTGTGATTGATAACCGTACAAAGAACTGTTTGTGCCATTCAAGGTGGTTATGTGTGGTAACTGTGACAGTTATGCAACTAAAGTGATGATATTGTGCTTTTGACATTTAGTGGTAACTAGAGAGAAAGAGAGAGACATAGAGAAAGAGAGAAATAGTGAGAAAAAGAGAAAGACAGAGAGAGAGAGAGAGAGAGAGAGAGAGAGAGAGAGAGAGAGAGAGAGAGAGAGAGAGAGAGAGAGAGAGAGAGAGAGAGAGGCATACCGCTACACAGTTTTCTTTTATCATAGTGTAGATCAGGCGTCTCCAATAGGTAGCTTGAAAGAAAAGCCATCTGAAGCTCTATAGGTAAGGAGCTGCTAAGACTAGCATAACAAAAGCTAACAAGGATAGACCTGCTTCCACATTCCAACATGACAGGGACCCGTTTAGATAGACATTAATAATGCACAAGACTGATTGTATGACATTGAACTGCAGTGTTGATTGACATCCACTGGGTGGCAGCATCATACTGGACAATATCTTCTTACATGAAATGCCCTCCAAATATTATTTTTGAATGAAGACATAAAATCTGTGAATGTGCTTGGATTTCACTGATTAAAATCTGAAGGCAGTTGCAGTCTGTTTATGACAACATGCTCATCAATAATGGACTAAATCATCTATAAAATATGATTTGTCCTTTCTGGGGTCACAGTTCTAGTAAAACCTTATCATCACTCTACTAACTGTGTTGGTCTGATGTCTCTAGTTATATGCTAAATATTAAAGTGTATAGAAGCAGACTTGCATTTTCAGAATCAGGTGTAAAATGATATGAATTCATGAATTAAATAAATAATATACAAATGATCATTATTACCGTTGTTTCAAAGACACATTTAAAGGAAATTACACTAACAACAGAACTACACAAAAAAAACCCTAAAGTAGACATGAATTTGGATGCGCCCTTGAATTGTAAAAGAGGCTACAAGTCCCTTGTTGACATAAAACCAATTTTCTGAGGTTTGCACACCGCTGCTGCTGTGCCGTGTCATCACACCATTGAGGCATGCATGGAAATGCTTTGTTTGCAGATCATGCATAATGCATACGGCAGGACGTCTGGCATTCTTGAACACACATTGTTGGCAGAAATAGGCATCCCAGAATAGCAGCCGCATCGTCTGTCTGTCTGTCTGTCTGTCTGTCTGTCTGTCTTTGTGTCTGTCTGTCTTAAAACCCAAGGATACCTGAGTTAGCACAAAATTCATGAGCACAATCAATGTGCCATGTAATGCAAAGTGCATTTGAGCTGCATGGCAAAAATAGCAGCCCGCCCAGCTATAAATAGCGCGGCGCATATCAGGATGCTATATCTACTGCCATGGCAGAAGCGGCCCGGCGGCGACATATCTAATACCTCCGGACGGGACGGGCAACGCCAAGACAAACTCCAGACCCGCCACCGTATCTTCTGCTGCATCAGATTGAGCTTTTATAAGAGGGTTATTTGTGAGAGTGTGTTTAGAACTCACAGATGGGGGGGGGGATGAGCAAAGCACTGTGTGTGTGTGTGTGTGTGTGTGTGTGTGTGTGTGTGTGTGTGTGTGTGTGTGTGTGTGTGTGTGTGTGTGTGTGTGTGTGTGTGAGTGTTTAGATCTCACAGATGGGGGGAAAATGAGCAAAGCACTGTTAGGCTCTTTCTGCCCACTCAGACCACCTTGGGGTCTGATCATTGTCAAAGGCAGAGAGAGGCCTGTGTGTGTGTGTGTGTGTGTGTGTGTGTGTGTGTGTGTGTGTGTGTGTGTGTGTGTGTGTGGAGGATGACTATTGTCCTCTTCGGGTAAGTGCTCATCTTTCATTACAAACACAGTAAAAGGTAGGTGTGTGTGTGTGTGTGTGTGTGTGTGTGTGTGTGTGTGTGTGTGTGTGTGTGTGTGTGTGTGTGTGTGTGTGGAGCGGAGCGAAATGTGTGTGGGATGCTGTTTGTGCGACTGCATGGCAGGGTTAAGGTCAGACACCTCAGCTCGATCCAGGCTGAAGTGCGCCCGAGCGTTTGACTTTGAACCGTTGCCTAGGTGACAAACAAACAGCGCAGCACAGAGCGATGCTCTCTCCCCCTCACCCCCATCCCCCGACTCCTTCAGAGTCGCCACGTGACTCGCTGTCAACTGCCCCGACATGAGAAAAAATTCCCAAAGTACCTCATGGCCCTGTAGCCCCAGAGTCTCCCCAGCACACATTCTTTGCCACGTGCTTTAACTATAGGCCAACAGTATATACGTTATTGTTTAGTGAGGATGCAACCTATAGCTCTCTGTATGTCTTTATTTAGTGAAGATGCAACCTACAATATAGATGTTCGTGTGCGTCTTTGTTTATTGAGGCAACCTATGGCTATAGCAACCTATGCGTCCTTATTTAGTGAGGATACAACCTATAGATGTCTGTATGCGTCTTAATGTAATAAGTCTGCAACTGTGATCTGTATGCGTCTTTGTTTATTGAGGATGCAACCTATTGTTCTATGTATGTCTTTATTTAGTGAGGATACAATCTATAGATGTCTGCATGCGTCTTTATTTAGTGAGGATGCGACCTATAGCTGTCTATATGCGTCTTTATTTAGTGAGGATGCTGCCTATAGCTGTCTGCCTGTTTTACTGTAGGCCTATATGTCTTTATTTAGTGCTTTTACTGTAGGTCTATAGGTATTTGTGTAGTGAGGATACAGCCTATAGCTCCCTGTCTGTGCAGCTTGCCATGAGACTGTATGTATTTGTATTTAGTCATGAGACTGTATATGCATCTTTCTGCTCCGTCCATGGCAGTGACGGACCCTCGTCCTCCTCTTCACCTTGGCTCTGGTGGTGGCACAGTGTCTGAGTGCTTCTGGGCTAATGGTCACGCTCACATTCAGCCCTGACACACACACACACACACACACACACACACACACACACACACACACACACACACACACACACACACACACACTTCTCCAGACAGCTCTAAAAGGGAAGCTGGCGGTTCAGTGTGACCCTCATGACCTGCAGAGGGTTTGGAAACATTCAGCACCACTGAACTCAACATAGTTACTGTAGCGGTCAAGCAGACTGACTGACTAACCTGCTGAATTGGTCTATCACAGGGGGAGATGCACAGTATGCTATAAGTTGGATGTGTGAATGTTAGAATCTGTGTGTGTGTGTGTGTGTGTGTCTGTCTGTCTGTCTGTCTGAACTTTGTATAAGTAGGATGTGGGAATGTTAGAATCTGTGTGTGTGTGTGTGTGTGTGTGTGTGTGTGTGTGTGTGTGTGTGTGTGTGTGTGTGTGTGTGTGTGTCTGTCTGTAAGTCTGAACTGAGTAAAAGCGAAGGCCTCTGGGATGACTCTTAATCTCAGACTGGGTAAGAATCTCATGGGGTTTAGCCCTACTGGTATTCCCCTGCACATTCACACTCAATAATATCATCCCTGATCAGAGAGCTGCACGTGTGTGTGTGTGTGTGTGTGTGTGTGTGTGTGTGTGTGTGTGTGTGTAGGTAGCATAGTGATCCTGGTCAATCATAGAGTGAGTCAGTGGTGATTTTCAAGTCAGTCACCATCACAGCCCACTGCCAGCGTTACCACGGGAACCCATGACTGGGTTGCTACGGCGCCCATGACAGATGACACAGCATGACAGTTCGGCCAGTTGCTACTGGCACAGACCCACCCGGAGAAGGCTTGGCACCCACACTCTCATATATACACACACACACACACACACACACACACACACACACACACACACACACACACACACACACACACACACACACACACACACATACCACCAACACATATACACACATAGAGTATCACCAGCCAAATCTTCCCAGAGACATTTCAGTAAATGAGACGTAAACTTCCAGACAGATGTCCTGTCTGTGACCCCTCAGTGTGTGTGTGTGTGTGTGTGTGTGTGTGTGTGTGTGTGTGTGTGTGTGTGTGTGTGTGTGTGTGTGTGTGTGTGTGTGTGTGTGTGTGTGTATGCCTGCTCCTCCCAGGGTCTCTCCCTGATCCCATAGCATCCGTAAGAAGCCCTGAATGTGAGTCCAGGTAGTAACCGTTAGTGCCCCCTCTGTGTGTGTGTGTGTGTGTGTGTGTGTGTGTGTGTGTGTGTGTGTGTGTGTATGTTACCAGACAGACAGTAAGTGCTAGCGGGTCCTTTCCCAGGCTGACACCCACCCCACCCCCCATTCCTCACACACACACACACACACACACACACACACACACACACACACACACACACACACACACACACACACACACACTCTGGCAGCGGAGGCTGTTGATTCCAAACACAAGGTTGCTGAGA
>JAODXP020000010.1:673437-685937 GCA_027497455.2 Sardinella longiceps | reverse complement strand
TGGGTCGTGATGTTACAAAGCCTTGCATAAATATTTCAGCCAAGGGGGTTTTAAACAGCGGCACCATCCAAAACATACTTCTGAACAGAGACACTGAGGTCAGACTTTTAAAGTGAAGCCTTTCTGTTTTGCTGTACTTGTTCCATTTTACAAGTATGCTGTAACGCCAACTGTATGTGTCTCTTCAGAACTGTGGAATTTCACTTTATTGTCACAAACAATGTGTGTTGAGCAGCTTTCTTGCATTAGACTTTAGTAGGGCATGCTGAAATCTAACTTGAGCTGAGGTGAACTGAATTGATTTCTGCAGTGTGCTGTTGTGTTTCGTTTCATATAGATCTGTCTTCTTTGGCATAGAGAGCCTGCTTAAAGGAATAGTTCACCTCTTGCGGTTATTCACCCACCTGCTAGTGGGTAAAGATTTTGATCTCAGTGCTTGTTTTCTAGTATGGCATCCAATTTCCCATTTTTGCAGCTTATCATAGGCGTGGAATGTAAGTGCAACACGGCACTACTCCAGCCTATGCTAAGCAAAGGTAGAAAGGACAACGCATGCACTGAGACAAATCTCACCATAATGTCTTCAGGTAAGTTAGTGGATAGCAATTTTCTAGAGTCTACCCTAACAGCTAAAGAGATACTGCTTAAGAGCTGCCAGCTGCGCGATGCAGCTCTTATTCCTCATAATAAGCCCATTGACATTTCATTCATCACCCAAACATATCACTGCTAATTTGCATTCTAAGTTACTAAACCATTTTCAACCTTTTTTTTTTGTCTCTCAGGTTTATCACCTAGCATGTGTGTCTCTTTAGTGGCTTTCGTTGGTCGTGTCCATACAAAGTCAATTACTTCCGTTGCTCTTGTTGCCCATATATCATAATCTGAAGTCTGAATGTATACAGTAAAGAAAATAAGTGTTGCTCGCTGGAAGTCAGTCTGTGTTAGAGCTAGGAAACCAACATGGCAGCACCTTAAGTGATATTTTTCAGAAACATCACAATATTTCTCAGAATCATCACCAGTGCTATTAATTTTTTAAACCACAGCATCTGTAAGTAGTATCTGTCACCCATCACCTGCTGGCTGAGTAAATTAACATGGTGTCTATTGACTTTACACTGATGTAGGGGTACTGTTCTGGGATTTCTTATCAATAATTCATTAGAATTATTAAATTAGGTCATAAATCTTTTTCCTGGCTCATAATGCACTCCATCTTAACATCTACAGTATATTTGTGGCAAGTTACATGAGAAGCTGTTGGCACACAGCAGTCCATTGTCCTGCCCCTTGTTTACCAGTTGTAATTTGTAATACACAATGACAGTGGGAGTTATATAATCATCTGACAGAGTGACAAACTGGGACAGAGCCATTTCAATAACAAAGAGCGTAGACGAGTTTTGTGGCTCGTGTGTGGAGAGCGTGGGCTGTGTCCATTTGAGAAGTGAGGCCGTGGGAGTATGGAGTCCATGCTGTAACATGGTAATGTTCTTTTTCATTCACTGACACCTATTCACAGCTCTGCTCTGGTTTTAGGTGTGTGGGGTGACAGGGAAAGTGGTTGGAGACCTCACTCTTTCTCTCCCTCCTTCCTTCTTCTCTCTCTCTCTCTCTCTCTCTCTCTCTCTCTCTCCCCCTCCCATCTCTCTCTTTCTTATTTGATTGTGTCTGCTGTTCTTCCTGTGTTGATGAAGACCTTTCAACTGTATGAATCACACTCTTCTGCACACACACACAGACACACACACACACACACACACACACATACACACACACACACGCACACACACATACACACACACACACACACACACACACACACACACACACACACACACACACACACACTCACTATGCAGACACCCCATAGTCGCAGAAGAACAAAGGCTGAATACAAAGCAGCAAAGAAAATTGGACAGGATGATGTCACCAATCAGTGAATGAGAAAAGAAAGAAACCTGTAGAACAATGAGAATGAGAATGATTCATCCGCTGATCGACCAGATGCTTCACTGCCCTCACTACGATGGGGCCTCTGTCACAGAACATACACACACACACACACACACACACACACACACACACACACACACACACACACACACACACACACACACACACACACACACGACACATAAACTATTTTAACAGACATGATGTAATCTGTATAGTCCTCTCTGACGAAGGGCAGTTGAACCAGCTTGGCTTGCTGGCAGCAGTTTGTATAAATCCTCACATCCCCTATCCTTCAAGAACGTCTCTAACCACTGGGTTGGAAGCCTGGGCTTTTCAGCTCATTGGTTAGAACGTTGAACTCCCATGCCGTGGGTTTGTTGTTGTTGACGTTGTGGCGGGTTCGAGACCCGTGTGTGGTGCGGACTGACCCTGACTATACAGATCCCCTCTCTCTGTGTGTGGACAGTCAGTCACTCATTGACTCCCTGGACTAATGCAAATGTATCCATATCATATTAGCTTCATTGTTAGTCTCCCTCTTCCAGAGGCAGGATTACTGTATGTATTAATACATCAGGGGAAAAGTGAGAGTGGTTGAATGCTAAATTAAACATCTGAGTGAGTGAGTGAGTGTGTGTGTGTGTGTGTGTGTGTGTGTGTGTGTGTGTGTGTGTGTGTGTGCACGCATGTGTGCGTTACTGTACCAAGCCAGCACGTTCATTATTAAGAGATTATCCTAGTCAGGCCACGGCTATGGCTATTGTGGGTCTGCATGTGATTGGCTGAAGGCCTCCTGATGAGAATCCACATGGCTCTACTCCATGCTAAAGTGCTTCTGGGAAATCATCTCTGATGAGAGACGCTGCTGAGGGCTTCCAGAGTGGGAGGCTGGAGGCTGGAGGCTGGGTGGCTAACACGTGACGGCCAAATTAACATTAGCACCTCCTGGGGGGGAATCACCCGCTTTAGCTGAGGCTGATAAGGTAGCAATGTCCTGACTAACCTTTCTCCATGTCTCCAAAGCAAACGTCCAAGTGACTCCTGTCCTGAGGCAATAGAGAGATTACAGTTTTGACCAAAAGTGGGACCATTTTCTGTTAAATACTAAAAGCAAACAAACAAAAACAAAACAAAACAATCCCCAGTCGAAAAATAAATCTAATTGTATTTGCTTAGCCAGGGAGACATTCTTACTGGATGGGCAGCATCTTAACACAATAATCTGAAAGGTCTATTCTATTAGGCCCAGTCTATTACTTGTCCACAGAGGAGGAAGGGAGAGGTGGTGTGTGTGTGTGTGTGTGTGTGTGTGTGTGTGTGTGTGTGTGTGTGTGTGTGTGTGTGTGTGTGTGTGTGTGTGTGTGTGTGTGTGTGTGGGTGGTGGGTGGGTGGTTGGCGGATGGGTGCAGGCAAAGCCATTAGCTGTACCATGAATTTAAATGACTAGCCTAAACTGATGTCTTAAAATAGCCTGCATGGCCGATTGTGTCACGGACTCGAGCACTCATAAGAACACATGTCTCATCCTTACGTGTGATGGGGAGTGTGCCTGCTTCACATGACGCACACACTCACACACACACTCTCTCTCTCTCTCTCACACACACACACACACACACACACACACACACACACACACACACACACACACACAGACCTGCAGCCGGGCACAGCACACACACACTTCCGGTGGCTGTTTGATCATCTAGAAAATATTGAAAGAAATATATTATTAGCGCCAGTGTCCTTCCCTGTTTCCTGTCCTGAGCACACAGTGAGAGGAGGAGGAAAAATGGACCAGATTTGGCAACACATTTAGTCCAGACAGGCTCTGATTTATTTTCTAGGTACTAATTGTTCAGAGTGTAGATTTGCCTCTCTCTCTCTCTCTCTCTCTCTCTCTCTCTCTCTCTCTCTCTCTCTCTCTCTCTCTCTGTCTCTCTCTCTCTCAAGGACTCTGCTTTGTTGCTAAGCACACGGAAGACGGAAATGTTTGAGTCGCATCATCAGACAGTCACAGGTTCATCCAAGGACTTCATATGTGAACAAAGCCTGAAGATACACTGAGATGTGCACATGTGCTCACACAGACCTATAGCGACACGACAAAGCACAGCACAGACAGCAGCCACGTGCTACATCATGTGAAGAATTGGGCCACAGATATTTGGAGCCGTTAGTATGAAAATTAATTTACATAATGTGAACATTTCTTATGAACTTTTAAGAGTTTGTCTTATTAAATTGTCATTCAGATGTCCTTGGCCCAGTTCTGCAATGTCATTATGACTAGAAGGCCAAACAGTGATTCATTCTTCTATTGTGCATAAAAACATTGACATATCCACCGACAATACAGAGATGAGTAGACATATTTCAGCACTTCTTTCAGCAGTTGTTCTAGAAAAAAAAAACAGTTCTTTAGTTCCTCAAATTTGTTTTCAGTTTTGAAGGTGAGTGTATTTACTGGACCCATTGGCACCATGCAGTGTCTACAGGATTACTGGTGGAACCCTAGACGTCACGTACATATAGCCTACCACGACGTACATCACGTACACTAGTAGTAACAAATCAATTTGCTCAGCTGGTGAGTCTCGCTAACAGCCATAGAGAACCATATTCAGACATCAACGGTGTCTATCAAATCATGTGGACAGGGAGTCATTGGGTGGACTTAGTGTTGTTTAAAAAGGCTAGTTTAATGCTCAGAATGGTCATAGTTCAGGCCTGGGCAAACTAAGGCCCGGGGGCCACATGCGGCCCTCTGAGCTATTTAATCCGGCCCGCGGAGCCCTCCCAAAGTAGAATAATTTATCTTTTAGCCAAGGAGACTTAGATTATAGGCCTAAAATATCAAATTTGTGGTAGTCATGAAATACAAATCCCATTTTTTAACCCTGCCTGTTCTCTAAAGAAAGTGAGGCTACTGGTTTGAGACTTGCCAATTTACCGGCATCAACCGGTTGACGGTTAACACCTGGCCCATTAGTGAAAATCTAAACGCCAATGTGGCCCTTCGATCAAAATAATTGCCCACCCCTGTCAGAGTTAGAGCCAAAGAAAGCACTTTCTATACTATGGTTCTGGCATAGCGCTATCCTATTGCATGCAAAGGCAGTTTGAAAGATTCGACCCATATAGGCTCTATCCATTGCGGCCAGACTATCACTATACATTATGTTATAAGTCTGGCTTGTCAGGCTATGTAGCCTATCAATACTCCGCTGCATCATCTTTGTGTTGCTTCTGGGCTCCAGGCCTGGGTCTGGACTCCTGCTTAGGCTCAGCACTGCTACACTCTCTCTCTTCCAGAGAGCTGCTTTGGGTAAACAGAGGACTGGTGCATGCTATCTGGCTTTCTGTCAGAAATGCACTCTCTGTAAAACAATCATTGTCATTCAGGGATTTCACAGCAAAGCTAACATCCACACACAAAGGTGCGCACAATTGTTCTGAAGTACTGTGTACTTACTGGGAACTGATGCCTGTTGCTGGTGTGAAGGAAGTCAACGCACGCACTGTTCTGGGAAGGGTAGTGACATCATCTATCGGTAGCAGCGGTAGCAGCAGCAGCAGCTGTAACGTAACTACCTGGCAACAGTTGCCATGGGCAAACTGACGGAGTTATGTTGACGTGGAAATGAAAAATAATCAGCCTCTCAACACCTTCAGTCATGGTGGATGAATGAAACTATACCTGTCTATCAAAGCACTGAATCTGACTCTGCCATAAAGAAACCTTCATGAATTTCAATAAGAAGAAGAATGCAAATATGCACCTTTAATTCGATAACACAGTAGAGATATGACAGGAGGAAATGAGAGAGAGAGAGAGAGAGAGAGAGAGAGAGAGAGAGAGAGAGAGAGAGAGAGAGAGAGAGATGGGTAAGGATTGGGAAATTACCTCGGGTTGGACTCGACCCCAGATCCCCGAACTTATGGTGTGACGCTCTATCCCGCTGAGTGTCCCTAAAAGATTGCACATTTGTGATACTAGACGAAATGGGCCACATATACTTTCAGTTTCATTTTGTGTGACCTATGACAGGACTGTGGATTGATATGGATATTTTATTTGAACAATGTGTTAAAAGACTGAGTTAAATAAAAAAAAAAAAAGAATTTCTCTGTGCTTTACAGAATATTGTGGGCCATTGACAAGCTACTCTATTTGACCTAGACAAAGAAAAATAAATAAAATAATTAGAGTAAATTAGAGAACACCAAATCTGACATTCTTTTGTGCTCTCACACACTAGCATGATGTGCATGCTGTGTGCTGTGATTATTCCTGAGCTATTTTTGCCCACATGAGACATCCTGTACCTTGATTCTGCCCGAGAGCTGCATGCAGACCTATCATTAAACGCATTTACACCTCCTCCCGAAGCTCAGTGATGGCCAATCACACACATATAACACACACACTGCCAAGAAAGCGGTTAAAATTAGCGCTGCCTTTCAGTGGAGGGGTTGTGCCGAGCCAGAGAGCACGTCTTGCAATCAAAGCCAAGATACACAATCAGCCATTAGTGATTGATGAGCAAACGTGCTTCTGCCTCGTGGCTTCAGGCGGTCGTGGCCAATCGACTGGGCTTCATCAGAAAACAGGCCATCTTGTCACCATGCGGGTCATGTGCACCTTGTCATATTTACTCCCCACACTCACTCAACTAGGAGTCTGCAGCTGCTTTCTTTTCTTTTCTTTTTCTTTTTCACCCCCACGTCTTTTCCTGCACTTGCTTGGAAATGTGTATTCACTAGAAGTGGAAGCAGTGCTATCAGTGGCTCAATCTTTCCATGAGCTGGAATATGGTGATTGGAAAATCAAAGCCTTCCGGGGTGTTTTGGTCTGCATGCCTGGGTAAAAAGCAGACCCATATAATACGGGGCTTTCCAGACTGAGTGAGTTTTCCAGAGAATGAGATTGTGACTGATCTCCCATTTCCTGGGAATATGAATAACCAGCAGGAACTTTACAGTAAAGTGAAATTGATGCATTACACTTTTGCCAAAACTCCCCTGAAGTAAAAAAAAAAGATTATTTACAAGAAAAACATTATTTACTCAAAAAGAGAGTTATTTAATTGGAATGTACAATGCATGTCCATAGCAGAACTAGAGAGATTAAATCAGATGGCATCATCCATGGTGAGTCATAACGGCCCTCTATCCAGATGGACGTGCAGAACACATTTACAATCTGCTATATCAGTGTATCTGGGGTTGGACAAGACTGCCCTGGTAGCCATATATTCAGTGCATAAGCACACATTCATCATCTATGACCTTTACATTTGTGCACGTTACTATGCTAATAATCCTGTGAATTACAATTTGAATGACTGGGCTGCACATGTTTGTGTGGTGTGTGTGTGTGTGTGTGTGTGTGTGTGTGTGTGTGTGTGTGTGTGTGTGTGTGTGTGTGTGTGTCTGTGTGTGTGTGTGTGTGTGTGTGTGTGTGTGAGAGAGGAGAGAGAGAGAGAGAGAGAGAGAGAGAGAGAGAGAGAGAGTGAAAATATTCACTGCATGTGTTTACAAACATTTCTAAGGGCTAGTAGGGTGTTGTTTACTGATAATGATGATAAAATTAATATATGTTATGGCCATTCAATATATCCTGATGAATATAGTCATGCCTGTTTATAAGCCTGTTATTTGCTCATGTTTTTGAACCAGCAGCATGAAAGATGCATGAAGGTGTCTGTGAGGGATGAAGGGGAGGAGGAGGAAGGGATGGGGGGGAGGAGGAGGAGGAGGAGGAAGGTTTGGGGAGGAGGAAAAGAGGGAGGTGGTGGAGGAGTAGGAAGAGAAAGGGAGGACAAGGAGGAGGAGGAGGAGAAGCAGCCGGAACGCTTGCGCTGCCCGGGGGAGCCGTCTTCAGTCTTCTCAGTGTTTCGGGCCGATCCCAATCATGGCCCAAATTTGATTTCACGCTACTTCCTCCCCAGCAGCACCCGCTCCACTCGCTCCAGCACCCCAGTACCAGATTAAAAATGCATCACATCAGAGCAACACACACACACACACACACACACACACACACACACACACACACACACACACACTCAGCTCAGACAGTTAACCTTCAGACGACTCCTGTAACCTCGTCATGCTTCTGTAAACACACTTAGTCTCGTGTCTCAGTGTGTGTGGTGGCTTTGGTCATGGTTGTGTGAGCCTATGTGTGTGTGTGTATGTATGTGTGTGTGTGTGTGTGTGTGTGTTTGGGGGTGGGGGTGGGGGGGAGGTGTAGGGGGGTTGTCAAGTGAAATCAAGAGGTCCCTGAGCTATTTCACTTAAGCATGTCGTTACAGTGGTGACCACAACATGTTTCCATATTTGCTTTCTTTTTCTGGACTTTTATTTTTAGGAGGACTAAATGGCAGATATAAATAGCAAGTGTGATGGCAACGACGATGGATTCTTTCCAAGTGTGTCTGATGTATATTGGAACCTGTGTGTGTGTGTGTGTGTGTGTGTGTGTGTGTGTGTGTGTGTGTGTGTGTGTGTGTGAGAGAGAGAGAGAGAGAGGGTAAAAATGGCTCACAGTGAAAGCAGTCATGCTTTCTCACACTCTACAGGGTGATGTTACCTCCCTCCACACACACACACACACACACACACACACACACACACACACACACACACCTACCGTCTTCAATACACTCTCCATATCCACTCCACACTCCATGGCCACACACAAACTGAGGTGATTCTGACCTGTCCTTCCCTTGACAATGACACCTGCCAATGCAGGCCTCTCAGAGCCCCCGTGAACCCCCTCTAATGCCCTCTGCTGTCAGTCACACTCCTCAGGAGAGAATGGCAAAAGAGACATCATCACAAACACATCCATCCATCTCTCTAGGCACTGGACAAGACAGCATGAAAGAGAGAGAGAAAGAGAGAGAGAGAGAGAGAGAGAGAGAGAGAGGGGAATGGACAAGGAGGACAGGGATTTCCTTCAGGAGACTGTTGCGTAACACTCTGTCAACTCTCTGTTCCCAATGAATAATTCAAGCCTTGTGTTTACACCTGCTATAGTATAGGCCTGGCTGTGTATCAGTATATGAAGGATATGAGATACAGGTATGTGTTTACACCTGCTATAGTAAAGGCCTGGCTGTGTATCAGTATATGAAGGATATGAGATACAGGTATGTGTTTACACCTGTTGTATAGTAAAGTATTCTAATCAAGGCAATAGTCAATTTAAGAGGCATAAGAAATTAAACTGCTATGTAGATAGTCTGTTATGTGATTTCAGTTGCTTTACAGTTACCATTGTAGCACAGACCTACACACAAAGGTGCAGAGACGAGAAGGTATAAACATTTATGTATTTAGCCATTTGGAGTTCAATCATGATTAAATATTTTGATCGCTGAATCGCAATAACCTATTCAAAATCCATTTCTGTTGGCTATAGGTGGCTTTTTCTGCAGGTTTGAAAATCTTTTTTTTTGTTGTTGTTTTTTTTACTGGCAAAGTAGAAGGCTCTCCTTTCAGAATGAAAAAGAAAAAACAACAACAACAACGTAACAACAATGAGAGTGGCACAAACAAAGGGATAGAGGTCAGTATTTTTAAATGGGCTGGTTGTGTGAACCACTTTCTCCTAGTGTAACAGCAGAGTTCAACAACCCTGCACCAGGTTTGTGACTATTTCATGCTCTCTCTCTCTCTCTCTCTCTCTCTCTCTCTCTCTCTCTCTCTCTCTCTCTCTCTCTCTCTCTCTCTTTGTACCACTTTAATCTGGGGAGAAATAAAACAAGGGTAGAATGCCTAAATTTAGAGTCTCTCTCTCTCTCTCTCTCTCTCTCTCTCTCTCTCTCTCTCTCTCTCTCTCTCTCTCCCTCTCTCTCTCTCTTCCTGTGGTGTTTAAACTGTGGCCTTTGTGTAAGAAACCCTTACTGAATATTTTACTGGGCTTTTCCCCCTGGGAAAGAACAAGTGTGCTTTGCCATTGAGAAACCACTTTCCCCATAGGACTCCTAGCTTCACTTCTCACCGCCATCACTTACAGTAACCCAACCAACATCTGTGTGCATAAATGTCTAAGTGTGCGTGTGTGTATGTCTGCATGTGTGTGTTTGTGTGTGTGTGTGTGTGTGTGTGCATGTTTGTGTATATGAGAGAGAGTCGGTGAGTTTGGCCATGTGTGTGCTGTTCCAACAGTATTGTTCCGTTCCCGTTCTCACTTTGTTTGTTAGTCTCCCAGAAAGACAAACAAACAAATAAATAAACTAATGTATTTAAGGTCAGCACAGTGGAAGCAGCATCCTGAGCATCTTTGCTATATTTGGCAGCACGGCACACATGACTAAACGAGGCTGCGTTTATTTATAGGTTTTTTCAGGGCATATGGGACTCTTTTTCCGCTACACAGCGCTGGAACATTGCTACGCGTGAGTGACCTAAGTTCACAATCCACTCTCCATTCGGGGCCTAGGCTAGGCTAGGCTGTTCTTCTTCTGATGCCCTCCCTCGCCAAGCAAAGCATGCTGGGATATGGAGAGGCTGCTCGCTAGCTCCTACCTGCCTGGAGGGTACGAGGGTGTGTGTGTGTGTGTGTGTGTGTGTGTGTGTGTGTGTGTGTGTGTAAAAGCTGGACCTCTTAAGAAACAGAGGGGCTATTCTGAGAGCCATTGTCTCAAAGATCCACATGAGTAAAGGCAGGCTGGCTGGTTGGTGGTAGCGAGGCGAAATAACCCTTTGTGATTATCACCAATCTGTGTGATGAGTGTGTGTGTGTGTGTGTGTGTGTGTGTGTGTGTGTGTGTGTGTGTGTGTGTGTGTGTGTGTGTGTGTGTGTGTGTGTGTGTGTGTGTGTGTGTGTGTGGCGTGCACGCTTGAATGCGAGCAGTAATGCACACACCTGCAGGCAGATAGCCCATTTTTAGCTTCGCATTCAGAGCAACACGTCTCCTAACTGCCGCCTCTCTTCATTTGTGTGAGGGGCAAGAGGGAGAAGTGTGTGTGTGTGTGTGTGTGTGTGTGTGTGTGTGTGTGTGTGTGTGTGTGTGTGTGTGTGTGTGTGCATGATGTCCTGAACCCCAAGGACCTATTAGGTTTCCGTTCCTCCATACAGCATAAAGCCAGCTTGCCTTGTCGTGTGTGTGTGTGTGTGTGTGTGTGTGTGTGTGTGTGTGTGTGTGTGTGTGTGTGTGTGTGCTGAAGCCAACCAGGACATACAGTGAGGTACACTCTGCATCACTCTGACTGGCCCAGTCTCACTGGGTTACCTCTATTTGTGTGAGGGGCAAGAGGGAGGCGTGTGTGTGTGTGTGTGTGTGTGTGTGTGTGTGTGTGTGTGTGTGTGTGTGTGTGCGTGCGTGCGTGTGCGTGCGTGCGTGTGTGTGTGTGTGTGCATACAATGAGGCACACTCTGCATCACTCTGACTGGCCTAGTCGCACTGGGTTACCTCTTTTGCAAGACCCATTAAAGGTCATTTCACAGGAAATTACAGAAAATTTGCATGTTAAAAATGCTTGGTCTTTTTTAGGCTCGTGTCCACTTTGGATCAAACATTCAACTAGGCATACACACACACACACACACACACACACACACACACACACACACACACACACACACACACACACACACACACACACACACACACACTCACAAACCAATGCACACCCATACACACACACACACAAGCATATACATACTCCAAAGGTTTCACTCAGCAAGCCTTCATCAGCAGTGGCTATTTCTGTCCATCGCCCTGAACCTAAAAATAGTCAGGTCACCCAGGTCACGTTTCCAACGCTGCAGCCATCATCTCCTAACCTGGGCAGACACACAGCCAACTGGGATCAGGCCATCGGGGCACGGCTGCTTAATCCAGCCTGTCTCCTCCGTGGGGAGAGTGTGTGTGTGTGTGTGTGTGTGTGTGTGTGTGTGTGTGTGTGTGTGTGTGAGTGTTGAGACTCTTCTGGGATTGTAGTAATGAGATGGATACAAATACAATATGTGAGCCCTAAAGCCTAATAGGCTGGAATCACAGAGGATGAGACAAAACGCTGGAGTGTGATGTGAATAATGTGAAGCCCTTTTTGTTCTCTCCCTCAGTATCGCTTGAAGAACTAGCAAAGCACTCCGTGCAGACCTCCGCCAAGGCAATGTGGTCATAGACATACATGTAGAATGAATTCCAGATAGTGTTCTGGATCACAGATCGCCACCAGATTTGAATCAGTTCATACCGGTACTTATCCCAATATACATGTCGTCCGAAAATGTCATCCAAATCCATGTAGTACTTTTTGAGTTATCTTGTACAAAGACAGACAGACAGAAACACACACAGACACACCTTGGTGGAGGTAATCATAAATACATACATGAATACAGTATGGATGGGGTCACGTCAGATTTATTATTTGTGTAATTAGAATGTTATGGCAGACAAACAATGAAAGGGATTATTATACATTATCATCAACTTCAATTAGAATATTTAGAATCATCTGTTAAAAGATATTAATTTGATTATAATTTAGCAATGATTCAGTGTAGTGAC
>JAODXP020000010.1:665937-668437 GCA_027497455.2 Sardinella longiceps | reverse complement strand
ACAGTATCAATGAGATCCTCTAAGGACAGGCAACATATAGGCTAGTATAAAATGGGCTTGTGGAAGTGGGGTCTCCATTGCTGTCTAAACATAGTTAGTATCCACAACCTGTTATTGCGATTCAGCCCATGGAGCTCATTAGTTTAGTAGGGGATTAATCTCAATCACCAGCAATATCAGCTTGGGTCACCAACAACATTCTTTTAGTAAGGGACTACTGTCAATCACCAGGAACATCAGTTTGGGTCACCTACAACATTCGTTTAGGCCTAATATAATATAAGCACAATACGAGAGGATATAAGCATAAAATCAGAATAGACCATGTCTGATTTGCAGTGTAAACGTGGCCTTAGAGACGGTTAGAAACACATAGGATCTGGACAGATACCCAAGCAAAAAAATCACGTCAAAGGCATCCTGTTGCCTTACAGCTTATCACTTCTGACTACCATTAGCCTGGATAAATGAGAACCTATACAGAATTACAGATACAAATACAACTATTTGCATTGCATTCCTTGTATGTACAGTATCTTTCTATGTATCTATTTCCATCCATCAACTCTGACCTGATTTTTAGCACTGTGCTATCCGCCATGACCTGATTAGTTACGCTGTAGGCATTGCATTAGATCATTGAGCAATGGTGCCAAAATATCACTGATGACAACCTGGAGCGTGACACCTGCGGTAATGGCCTGGCGTGGTGGCTAGGATCCTCTCAGGGATATCTTTGTGCCTAACACAGCACCCAATAACCACCAGCCAAGTAACAGCACATAAATCACAGAAAGGGTCCATGAAAGTGAGGCGAAAATATACCATGACGCAGACCGGAGCTTCACATCAGCAAAGACCACAGCCTGAAAATAGTACATGGCATGTATGACACACACATGCACACACACACACACACACACACACACACACACACACACACACACACACACACACACACACACCCCTCTTTTGCGTGGTGAGGCGTCACACCTTCGTCATCCACTCAACATGAGAGAGGTTGAATTGGGAGTAATTAGGGGATGTGTGTGTGTGTGTGTGTGGGGGGCGGGGGGGGATTAGGAAGAAGGGAGTGATGAAGAAAAAGAGAATGAAAGATTGCAAATGGGAAATAAGAAAGGAGAAAAGAAGAGAAAGAATGAGAAAAATGGTAAAGGGACAAGTAAAAAAGAATGAATGAAGGAAAAATGGATGAATGAAAAGAATTAAAGAAATTGGTAGAAAAGAACACAGAAAAGTGAGACAGAAAATATATAGAATGAAAACAGAAGTACAGAACAGCACAAAATGACATTAGGAAAGGTATATAAGCTTGAGAGATAGATATGAAGAAGAAAGAAGAGAGATGAGAGAGAGAGAGAGAGAGAGAGAGAGAGAGAGAGAGAGAGAGAGAGAGAGAGAGAGAGAGATGAGCCAACAGGCATGATGGTGGTGGGGTGACTAACACCGGTGAACGGGGCTAAAGTGGGCTCAGAGCTGCGGGGGGGTAAGAGGCAGGTGCAATTACCTCAGCTAAATCCCCATTTAGCCCTTTGCCTGCCAGAAGAGCCCAGCTGTGGCAGAGCAGCAGCGGTCAAGCACGGGTAAGCACTAGATGGTACATGCTTACGGTACATTCTCACAGAATCTCGCGGGTACTGTTGCGGGTACTGTTACAGTTACAAAAAAAATCAAAACTAAAGTAGAGGAGTGGTGTGTGGTGTCAATTTAAGTGTCAATAGATCGTTTATAGGTATAATGTATATTAGTGGGTTATTTGGCATTTTTACTAGGCAATCCATATAACTGTGAGATTTGAACGCCATTTCCCGCTGTCAGCATTTACCCTTTAGGGTTGACCTCAAGCACAGCCCACCATAGGACAGCCTCTCATCCATTCACATCTACTGAGATGAGAGAGGAAGGATGGATGGAGAGGTGAGATAAAAGAAAGGATGAGACTATCATAGAGAGAGGAGGGGAGGAGAGGAGGGGTGGAGACGAGGGGGGCGGGGGGGCGGTGATGTGCAAACAGTGTCTTGGCTGTGAGAATCGATCCAG
This sequence comes from Sardinella longiceps, assembly GCA_027497455.2. Taxonomy (NCBI): domain Eukaryota; kingdom Metazoa; phylum Chordata; class Actinopteri; order Clupeiformes; family Clupeidae; genus Sardinella; species Sardinella longiceps. The sequence continues at coordinate 666,376 of JAODXP020000010.1, read as the reverse complement.
TGACACAGCTGGCTGGCGTGTTGGGCTGCATTGGGCTGACACATTAGTGACGGGCTTAGAGCCGCGTCAGGAGGGGAAACATTACGCTTATTGGAGCATGCTCAGACATGGGGAGAGGACGCCATTCATGGAGATGCAAAAAGGGGGGGGGTGTCTGATGGAGTAATTTCCTCCTCATATCAGACGGTACCTTTCACAGCACAACTACACACCATCACACACACACACACACACACACACACACACACACAGCCAAACACATTGAATTTCCCTCTGGGCCGCGTGACTCTGTAAATGGCTGATATTGCTATTATCGGAAAGTGTTGATGACGTCGAAGTTTCTCCAGCAGTTTTTATTTATTTATTTAGTTATTTATTTCATTTCCTGTTCGTCTTGTGCTCCTGTCTTGAGTTGAGGCCTGGGGGCAAATCTAATCTG
>JAODXP020000010.1:640937-645937 GCA_027497455.2 Sardinella longiceps | reverse complement strand
AGAGATGCAGTGTGTGTGTGTGTGTGTGTTTGTGTGTGTGTGTGTGTGTGTGTGTGTGTGTGTGTGTGTGTGTGTGTGTGTGTGTAGAGAGAGAGAGCTGGAGGGACTCATGGCCCCCTTCTAAAAATGGAGGCGTTTAGAGCCCCCAGGGCTGATGTCATCTGTTTTGGTAGTAGTGTGTGTGTGTGTGTGTGTGTGTGTGTGTGTGTGTGTGTGTGTGTGTGTGAAGGGGCAGGGGGCAGCTGAATATGAGAGAGAGAGAGGGAGAGAGAGAGAGAGAGAGAGAGAGAGAGAGAGAGAGAGAGAGAGAGAGAGAGAGAGAGAATAGGCCACCCTCTACTCACAAGGGCCAGACAGGTGCAGAATTAGGACCTGATTCCACTCATGCAAATGTGCCACATGAATGCCTACTGGATTCATAATCAATAAGGCAATCTGGATTGCTGTGCAGGCAACAAAAGATGATCCTGTTTAAATGCACTACAATTGCAGCACAATAGTTTATAGTCATGCCTCAGTCAGCTGCTTCAATGTCCAGTTTTGCAGAAAACTCAAAACTTTCTTGAATAGTATCTTGATTTGTTTCTCTGACAGTGCCCATACGTGCCTAGTACGTCTAGCCATCAACCATAGGTTGTACTCAGACATTGGTGGTGTCTGAGCTGTTTAAATCCAAAAGCAACGCTCTAGGTTGTATTCAGACATCGGGTGTTTAGCCTATCACAATTCATTGGGCAGGCTTAGCGTTGTTTGAATCGACTTGTTAGTTGCTCTGAGGTTTTAGCCGTCTTACCCGAGGGTCTATCACTCGTGGCCAGACTATACATTCATGTGATGTCTGGCTTGCCAGGCTACATAATACCCTAACCTACAAATAAGCTCACAGCATTTTGGCTGTATGAAATGGCAATGGAAGCATCAGGAGGCATTTGGATTAACATGAGTGAACGCTAATATTATGACAGCGATGCTTTATGACTGACAAAATAAATTCTACTAAACAGCTTTTGGTGTGAATGCAGGGTTACAGCAGTGCTGACAGAGGATACAAATACAGCTGGACTCTGCTCTAATACAGGCCCAGACCCCTTATAGCTCTCTCTCCTTCTCACACACACATACACACACACACACACACACACACACACACACACACACACACACACACACACACACACACACATAGCTCTAATACAGGCCCAGACCTTATAGCTCTCACTCCTTCTCACACACACACACACACACGCACGCACGCACGCACGCACGCACGCACACACACACACACACACATAGCTCTAATACAGTTCCAGACCCTATAGCTCACACAGAATAGTGTCCTGCAGTAATTCTCTCGTCAGAGGAGGAAAATGCAAACCTGGCAACCTGGCCTGCATGAGCAGTGCAAGTGCAGTGCTGCAGGTTTGAGTAGTGGGTTCAGGTCGCGTGTGTGTGTGTGTGTGTGTGTGTGTGTGTGTAGGGGGAGTTGGGGATGTGGAAAATATCTCCTGGACTGACCCTGGATCAGTGTGACAGGGTATCTGGAGAGTGTCCAAACATGGACATGGAGTCCTGTTGTTTACACACACACACACACACACACACACACACACACACACACACACACAGAGAGTCCTGTTGTTTACACAGGGAAACCCTCTCAGACGGGGCCCAGGGAATGGCTTAAAACACACGTTTGCATCTACTCATCACTCCTGCATACTGTTCCCTGGAAACCACACACAAACACAGGCACAGGCACATGCACACACACACACAGGCACATGCATGCACACACACACACACACACACACACACACACACACACACACACACACACACACACACACATAAAGACACACACACAAACATACGTGCACACACACACATGCATGCACACACCAACATCTTGCATAGCCTTAACCCTAACCAAAGACAAACAGACCAGATTCATGAACAATCACTAACTATGCAATCCAATATTGCATGGGACAATGTAATAAAATCTATTCTATTTACCTAATGACCACTGATCTTTAAAAGGCAACATACACATATACACACAAACACATAAACATGCTGGCGCGCGCACACACACACACACACACACACACACACACACACACACACACACACACACACACACACACACACACACATACACACTAACACACAAACACACACACACACACACACACTGAAAGATGGAAGGATTTTATTTTTTCATTGTTTTTTTTATCATGATTGTCACTGAACTAATGGTGCATCTGCAAAACAAGTGTGTTGTGCCTACTCTCTGAGAACACCAACCTCTGGGGTTAAAACCTGGGATTTGGTCTCCCCACAATAATCCCTAAGCTCCGTCCAGCGCTCCTGACCTGTGTCCCCTGGCCAGAGAGGAGCCTCTAAAGGGGACAATGCAAATGGACATATCTCTGAGCTCTGTCAGATTATATAGTCTCCGTCAGATTATATAGTCTGTACAAATGTGGAGCACGCAACAATCAATAGGCACGGATAAGTGAGTGGCAGCAATTATCTTAAAACAGAACGCAATCGCATCAAATGTTGCGCTAAGTGATGCCAGAGAGAGGAATGCTGTTCTTTTTTTAAAGCCTCCAACAGCATGACAGATTTAGGAGATAAACGGAGCATCAAGTGTTTTGGTTTACTGTGGCTGCTGCTGCTGTTGTTGTTGTTGTTGTTGTTTTGTTGGGGGCTATTTTTAGCTCTGACAGATTTGGGGGAATGAGAGGTACAGTACAGTGCTACTGACTCAGATTTTAACCACACAGACATGAAATGCATGCATGGCCTTAGGCTCTCTCTCTCTCTCTCTCTCTCTCTCTCTCTCTCTCCCTCTCTCTTTCTGTCCATCTCTTTCTCTCCCTCTCTCTCTCTTTCTCTCCTTCCTTCTCTCTCTCACTAACACGCGCACGCACACACACACACACACACACACACACACTTTTTGTTTGCACACAGAGTTCTATATCTCCACCTCGCCATTATTTCTGTAGAACCGGTCACCTCGTCGGCCGTTATCTCTTACATATGAGCTGTAAAGTAAGTACACACACACACACACTGTACATATAAATACACACTAGGTATTGATGGTATTAAAATAAATACACTCTAGGCATCGGTTACTATTGAAGTACATGGTAAGTATTGACAAGGGACATAGAATTACAGTAATTAATTGAGTATTGTCCCTTGTTCTCTGATGTTAAAATACAACAAATTCAATTGTATTTTGTCAAAAATAAGGTCAAGTGATATTTTACAAGCCTAATTACAGTAACACATCATATTTAGGATGTGTATTGAAATGGCCCTTTTGCCTACATTGAACTGTAATGGCTTTGAGCTATTTGACATCACTTGTAGGCTTTGTTCTAATTTGCCCATGTTTTAGTAACTATTTCTTAATTTAAGTTTTCCTTATAAAAAGAGGGCAGAACCATGCCTTATGTTCATGATAGCTCTCTTTGTATGTGTTTGTATGTGAGAGAGACAGAGGGAGAGAGAAAGAAAAAAAAGAGAGAGAGCACACATGTGTGTGTGTGTGTGTGTGTGTGTGTGTGTGTGTGTGCGTGCGTGATTTTGTCTGTCAGTTCTATCAAAAGCAAGTGTTTGTGTGTGGGAGAGACAGAGGGAGAGAGAAAGAAAGAAAAAAGAGAGAGAGCACACATGTGTGTGTGTGTGTGTGTGTGTGTGTGTGTGTGTGTGTGTGTGTGTGTGTGTGTGTGTACGTGTGTGTGATTGTGTCTGTCTGCTCTATGAAAGGCAAGATGACACCCATGCATGGCCATAGTCATACGTCTGTTTCATAACAGTTGTGACTCCCACCACCCACATGCTCACAGCAGAGGCGGCAGGCTTTTCTCATGTACGCTACATGCTGTGTGTGTGTGTGTGTGTGTGTGTGTGTGTGTGTGTGTGTGTATGTGTTGAATCTGTGTGTGTGTTTGTGTGTGGGGAGAGAAAAGCATGGAAAGGAAAAAGAGAAAGAGAGAGAGAGAGAGAGAGAGAGAGAGAGAGAGAGAGAGATGAAGTCAGTAAAAAGAGCAACAGAGAAAGACAATGAAGGCAGAGGTGTTCTGCCGACAGCATTTCAATGTCATTTTAAATTGGATCATAAGTGGAAATTGAATAAAAGTACAGGAAAGGAAACACACAAACACACACTCAGTCTTTCTGTGGCCCGCAGGAAAGAAAACAAAAAAGGACACACACACACACACACACACAACACACACACACACACACACACACACACACACACACACACACACACACACACCACACACACAGCATTTAGGACACACACAGTGTTTAGGACACACTGTCTTTCTGTGGCCGTAGGTTCTGGGACAGGAGTAGGACAGGGTGAGACTAACCTTGTGAGTTTGAATGCAGGTCATCATTTTACACAACACACACATGCACACACACACACACACACACACACACACACACACACACACACACACACACACACACACACACACACACACACACACACACACACACACACACACACACACAATGTCAGTCCAGAGCATGAAATACACGCTCACATACAACCCCCCCATACCTGAGCAAACTAGGCTATTACTAATTTAATTACACTAATTCCAATTCATTTTCAGCACCACAATCAGATCCACACACACACACACACACACACACACACACACACACATACACACAGGGTCACACATAGGCTACACACAAAAGGAAGAAGACTAAGACGGCTTCACACACACATGCACACACACACACACACACACACACACACACACACACACACACACACACACACACACACACACACACACACAATACCATTCATGCAGTACATTTGCACAAAGCATGATATTTTCTATAGTGTAAGCCCACTGGTCGTGATTTACCACCACCTCCCATCCAGCACTCTGTGGGCGGACGAGAGATGTGTGAGTGAGAAAGACGGAGTGGGAGGAAGAGGAGGAGGA
>JAODXP020000010.1:613437-633437 GCA_027497455.2 Sardinella longiceps | reverse complement strand
CCAAACGTTCCCTCCTCGTCGCCCGTCAGCACCAGGTCTGTGTAGGTCACAGGAAGGTCGTGTAGCTACGGGAGAGAGGCAGAATCAGAGCAGAAGTCACAGCAGGAAGGTCGTGGAGCTACAGGTGAGAGGCACAAGCAGAGCAGAGGTCAGGTCGTGGAGCTACAGGTGAGAGGCACAAGCGGAGCAGACACGTTGGAGACCGACAGGCCTGATATGACAGAGCTTTTACACTGAGGTGACGCCGCACTGTGTTAAGGCAGTGACAGAGAAAGTGGTGGTGTCTGTCTGTCTGTCTGTCTGTCACATGTGCTCTCAGGATGATCTTTTCAATTTGAGAAACCTGAGAAATGACATGAAGGAACACTGTCATTTTCCAGCAATTTCCATCACTTTCCCCGTCTCCACTACCAATCGAGAAGCAGAAGCTTTTTTTTTTTTAAGGTATTTTTTTGTTTATGCAACTGAAATAGTTTAATAACCCAAACATACAACTTCATAAGTTTTGTACTGAGAATAAACTGTCTACACTGGAGATTGTATAATCATATATTAGATATTCAGATTCCTCGCGATGATTAATTGTCCACACCTGGTGACACCTCACTGAATTTTTCTCTTTTTTTCTTTTTAAGGTGTGGAAATGGCATGGATTCCTTGCGGTTGGAGTGAAGAGGAGTTGGAATGCTTGATGGTGTTATCGGGGGTAAGCGCTTGGATCCCTTGTTGTGACACACTTACAGGACGAGTTGTTTTCCTCTCTCCTACTCCACTTGTATGGAAAACTTGTCCGGCCTGCGCGGAATTTATGAGTTGGTTCCAAGAGAGTCAAAGCTGACAGAGAGAAGAGGTGGGTGAGGATGTGGAGGGTGGGGGGTGCGATGTATACATAGACCCATTTGAGTATCTGTAAATCTGTGTGTGTGTGTGTGTGTGTGTGTGTGTGTGTTGTGTGTGTGTGTGTTGTGTGTGTGTGTGTGTGTGTGTGTGTGTGTGTGTGTGTGTGTGTGTGTGTGTGTGTGTGTGTGTGTGTGTGTGTGTGTGTGTGTGTGTGTGTGTGTGTCTGTAAAACTCTTAAAGCCCCTCACATCTGCCATCTGAATATATCTCCCCCCCGTGTCTGCCAAGTGTATGGTTATTGATATCAGTCAACGGGGCCTGCCAGGCTCAGTGAATGGCATGAAGGGTATGTAGTGTGTGTGTGTGTGTGTGTGTGCCCATGTGAAGCCTGGCACCAGACGGATGGAGAGGAAAGGGGTTCCATGACAACCAGAGACAGCCCCACTGTGCTCCACACAAACAAACCAAGGCCTTTACAGTCACATACATTAAGCCCACTGGAAGGAAGGGCTGCGGAAGTGTCTTAGGTTAAGGCACAACATAGGCCTATGTGTGGTGCACGTGTGTGTATGTGTGTGCGTGTGTGTGCACGCACGTGTGTGTGTGGGCATAGATGTGCTCAGTCACGGACTCTCTCTCTCTCTCTCTCTCTCTCTCTCTCTCTCTCTCTCTCTCTCTCTCTATCTATCTATCTATCTATCACCCTCTCTTTCTGTTTGTGTGTGTGTGTGTGTGTGAGCACATGTGCACGTGTGTACCTGTATATTTGTCTAACACACACTATTCATCAGGAAAGAATGGATGGATTGATGGGCTAATGATTTGTCAGGATGGATTCAGAAAGAGAAAAAGGCCGACGTGTGCCATGTCATCATGTCATGCTAAAAGCATTCCATTCCAAGCATTCAATGCTCATTCATTGATGGCTGCATATTCTACAATTGGCCACCAGTACTTTGGACCCTAACAAAAACAACAGCACTGTGCGTCAGAGGGAGGGAGGCAATTTGTCAGGATATTTTTGCCTCCATAATAAACATTATTCAGTCATCTTGTCATGTCAACATAAAGCACACGCAATTATCTACCCACCCCCTCCTGGGCCATTTTCACTTCCTCTGGAGTGTTTTGATAACCTGGTATCATATGCAAGGAAACACACACACACATACACATACATGTGTACACACACACACACACACACACACACACACACACACACACACACACACACACACACACACACACAGTTACACACATACACATACACACACACACACACATGCACGCATGCACGCACGCACACACACACACACACACACACACACACACATACACACACACACACACACACACACACAGTTACACACACACACAAATATACACACTTACTGTACAAAAAAACTAAGTACACATACTTCCTCCAAAATTTGTCAATTGTCATTGGAATATGACGTCAAACAGGAATGAACATTTCTATATAAAAGCTTGAGTCAGGAAATGGATATTTGCTGATATAATCATAGGGCTGCATTTGAACTAGTTGGACAAAAAGGCCACATAGCCTGTGGGAATAATTACACCTTGAATGACCATGGAATGAGAGAGAGTCGTTAACAGTATGTAAAATAGTTCTATTTCTGTGTGGGTTTGACTGCCAGTAAAAACAGTCCCTTTTTTAGGCTTATGCTTTGCTTCATACAGAGTGCAACACAAAGCGCTTAGAAATACACACATGCACTCTCACACACGCACACATACACCCCCCCCCCCCCACACACACACACACACACACACAAATGTAATGAAAATAAAAAAAGAAACATAACTAGAAGCCTGTTAAAATAGTATAGGCCTATTAGAGTTTGATTGGTTGTTTGTAGCAGTTGAAATGAAACTTTTCTTTCTCCCGTTGGCTGCGGCTGAGATGTGATTGCTTGCTGGATTTGTTCAAACTCTAAATGATTGGATCAGCCCTTGACTGTTAGCCTATAGTACTCTCACGCTCCATTCACAACTCCTCCTTCAGTTTACTGATTAGTCAGGATGGGATACATCCTGAGAGATCGAGCTCAACGGCACCAATCCCAGATGGAATACTGAAGGGACGTGAGAACCCAGCTGTATTTCAAAGGGAGGAAAATGGCCAGGCCAGGCTTCCAGTAGCTTTTATTTAATTTTATTTTATTTTTAGCCCTCAATTCTCAGGATGTAGTCCTATACTATAGGAATCCTGGAATCCAGCATTGGTGTGTTCATATGGAAGTGACCAGCAATTCAATGCAGACTGCAGAGGAAACATGCAGGTTTCTGCACCAAATCACAATCCCATGCCCATCTATAGCAGAACAGTGAACCATATCGGTCTTTGGTCTTCTTTGCCCTCAATGATGCCTTCCAGGCAGTGCTGCCCTTAAGACACTACCCCCACCCCCTAAATCGAGGGTTAGGGTGAGGGTTAAGGAGGTAAGGCGTTTTGCATATTTGTGCATTTGAATGTTAATAAAAAAATCATTTTACGTAGCAAAACAACTTGTACCCACCTTAGCAAGGTACCATGGGAAAATTCCATCATAATTCTCTGGGACCCCAATCTTTACATTGCCAGCATCACTCAGACAGACAGCCTGAAGTACTCCCAGCTAAAAAAAAAAAAAAAAAAAAACATCAATATAAACACAAAAATAAAAATCATTCCAATAATAAGCCCCTTACAGTGAAAACACAAGCAAGTAAAGAAGTATTCCAAGAAAAGATGACTTACTATAGTGACATGGGTAAGAAATGCCCTAATTTCCATTTTTCCACCGCTTTGCTACCTTTGGAAAAAGACATGTTTGACCATATTTAGTCTGTTTACTTGGCAACCACGTGGACAGGCCATAGAGATACAGATCAGTCATGGAAAAAAACATTTCCACTGTTAATAAATTGCCACTATTACAGTTGTAAAGGTCCCATGCAACATCTGAGACACTTTCAAAGCATGGAAAGGATTTTACTGGTGTTTATGTTGTGGGATTTAAAAATAGACTAACAAACTAACTAACTTTTTGTTGATTAAATGCATGATATGTATCAGAAGACCAGCTGTGTGGTCTCTGTCATATCTGATAGTTAATAAACAAATATTTACTGAATATGAATTATAGATATGACCAGAAAAAAAAATACATCAGTCTGGAATGTAAACTTTAATAAAATATGTTTTTATTTTACCTTCAATGGACTTGTTGACATAGCAAATAGAATATCATGTGCAAATAGTTGTAGTTTATTGTCAACCTAATGATGACAGCCTCAACCCAATTTTAGATTTGGCGATAATGACCCTAACTTATCCTGTGTAACCTCAAAGCTCTGTTGAACCAGACTGATCTCGGATCAGCTTGTAAAATAAATTAAACCCTTATGAACCCACTTTATGAAAATCAAGCAGGAGCATAGCTGACATAATTCTGTGGCTCTTTTTCATTATTCTAAAAAAGTAAACAAATGGTTTAGTCAAAACAGAAATAGACTGTAGCGGGTTACCCATGGAAAACCCTGGATCCTTGGCATCTGGGGATCTTTTTTTGCCTTTCTCCCACTTTCCTTTGTTCCCTCACAACTCAATTCAGCTCACTAAGGTTAAATATAAACCTGTCAGGAACAGGTTTCTTAATTAGGGCATTTTTCATGTTCACTCACTCCCCAAAAACCCCACTGGAAGTCTCAAACACTGAAGTTTATGACAAATGCAACAAATTGGAGGAAGTCATTCAAGAAAACGATGTAATAGAAAATGTAATGAGAAAATGTTTCTCCGGGAGTTTTCTCATTTGCTAAAAAATGAATACATAAATAGTATAAAACAGCATGTACTCTATGCTAATAGACTTTTCCTCCTTTCTGCAACAAATTGAACACCAGTCTTGGCAGGTTTTGGGTTAGGCTACATTTCTGTTTCCATGTCTCTCTGAGCAGTTAACGTTTGAACTTTTACCAGGTTTAATCAGTCACATTTCAAACTCACTAGTCAAGGGATAAACATACTGTACAGTACAGTTCTCCTACACAGAGACTCACAACACAAACATCACCCACAAACTTTGTTGTTTTGTGCCTGAACAGTATTCTAGTACACAGAGACCTAAAAGCATGATCAATCTGCTTTGTGCCTGAACAGAGCCAAGAAACCATTGCCAAGATCAATGTTTGATTGAAGGGCCCTTCATGACTCAAGAATGTGAAGCAGTACAGGATTAAAACAGAAGTCTTATCAGTTTGGGACATTGTATGGGTTGTTCTGTGTCTCTATTCCCCAGGCTAAAGTGGAGATTTGCCATTGAAAGGACAATTTAATCAAGACTTTAATCCAATGTCTGGGAAGAATGCCCGGCTAGGTCATAAACTATAATACTTTTTAATCATTCTTAAAAAAAAAAAAAAAAAATCCTCAGATATAAATTTAGAATCAGTTGGAAGCTCAGGGGGTTTCACAAACCATTGGGTTGCAACCAAGGCAAGGCATCCAAATTCATCCAAACTAATCGCTCACGGCTATATCACTGAAGTAGGACTGGACCTTTCAGTATATATAGATGCAGCAACCTAACTCTATAGACCAAATCCCAAATCAACACAGAGCCAAGTACTGTATATTAACCTGTCATGCATGAGAATGGAACAACCTTTGTGTAAGCTAAAAATGTCACAAATAAATACATTTTAACATCTCTGCTGTCTTACCTTCTCAGACGTAAACGCCAGTGCTCCTTCAAACAGACAAAGTAGTTTAGTTTGGAGTGTGTGAAAAAACGGCTCAGTGCTTTTGTCACCAGCACAGCTTAATGTTTAACTGAATCAATTCAACACACAACAAAACCATTAACTACCTTGTTTCCTTTAATTATGTGTCTGGTGAACAAGTGTCCATTCAGCCCGGGTAATTAAAGAATCCATATGCATGAGGGAATATATTAGCCCACAGGCGTTAGCCCACAGACATTAGCCCCCCGTTCATTCTCATACACTTTAGGCATCCCTGCCTTTGAAACAGGAAGACAACTCAATCATTAATTATTTTTGTACTTTTTATTTTTCTTATTTATTTTTTATTACAAAATGTTGTAAACATATAACAAAATTCAGTTGAATAATAATCTAACAGAAGTGCAAATCAATCTCTTTGAAAACTGTTTGTAACAGTAAATTCACAACACAGATATTTATTGCTTGTCTATTTTTTTCACTCCAAAGGGTTTGCTTGTGGCTTCAGGAAAAATGTCACAAAAAAAAAAACCCTTCTTCCTTCAACCCCCCCTAAAAGAGCTAAATAACTTTCCCCCATCCCACCCACCCAACCAACCAACCCCCACCCCCACCCTGTTCCTATGATCTGTGGAGTACGAACCTGCATACCCACTTTCAAGTCAAAATACTATTCCAGATGCCAGATCACATTATGTGAGAAATCACTAGCTGTGCTTTCAGAAGCTACAGTTGCCTCTCTGACCAGTGATGAGGTCACTAGGGGAGCTCCGCCTCCCCCCAGTGGAGATTCCAGGCCTACAGTATGTACAAAGGCTTGATAGCATGGCAAAGCATAGCCCCTTTTTTCCATTACATCACAAAGGCAACCCTAAAATTTCCTTGTAGTGGATCTCTATATCCTATGTACAATGGTAGAATTCAACCGCTATACATTTAAGGCAGCAAAGAGTAATAAGAGAAAAAAAAAAGAATACAGAAAATGAAAGATCAAAAAAGCCTCATGCAGGTTCAACATCTACATTGTGTTCTGATTTTTTAGATTTATATATGTATATAACTCTCATGTTTATGTTTATACAATATAAAATATGCAAATATATCTGTACAGCTGATTCAGTCCATTTCAGGATGGGGTGTATAGTGTCCAAAACACACAGCGTCCGGTCCAATGGCAAATAGAACAAAAAAAAGAGAGGAGAGAAAGAGAAAAGAGAGAGGGAAAGATAGAGAGCGAGAGAGAGAGAGAGAGAGAGAGAGAGAGAGAGAGAGAGAGAGAGAGAGAGAGAGAGAGCGAAAGAGTAGGCTTGGCTTCTTCAAAGGACTGTGAGGTCGTGGCAGGACTTTGACTTCTGCCGGAAGGCCATCTTCTTGTTCTTGCGCGCCACTATCCGCCCGAGGAAGCGCTTGGCCTTCTTGCTGATGCTCTCGCGGCGTTTGCAGCTGGCCATGCGGCGGGCATTCTCCTCCTTGCTGTCCTTGCGTAGCCTAATCTGACGCACGATGCCTTCGAACAGGTCGCGCACGTTGTGGTGAAGCGACGCAGACGTCTCGATGAATTTGCAGTCAAAGACCACAGCACAGGCACTTCCCTCTGGAGAGAAAGAGAGAGAGAGGGGAGGGTTAGGTGAGTTTCAAACCATCCATTGGCTGAGCTGAAGACACAATATCTGTCATTGTTAATGCATTCTGTGCGAGGCTGTGGGTTGCTCCTATGTTGGCTCCTGGACGCTAGCCCAGAGGTATGGCAGGCTTAGCCTACTTGTCACAGCTTTACACCCACACCGACACAGGCTTGGCGACAGGCTTTTGAACAAATGCCATTCTAGGGCTGCAGTCTCAGGTGCACTGCCTCAGAAATCATGCCTGAGCCAAGAGCCACTGCTTGCCTGTCTGATGCTGTGTGTGTGTGTGTGTGTGTGTGTGTGTGTGTGTGTGTGTGTGTGTTTGCCTCTGAAAGCCTGCATAAGCCAAGAGGTTCTGCCTGCTTGTCTGATGCTGAGAGTTATAACAGATGATATAGGCCTTACGATGCATGTGTGTATGTGTGTGTGTGTGTGTGTGTGTGTGTGTGTGTGTGTGTTGTTGACATTGAGGCTAAAGTCAGTTGAGAAGGGCGTTATCTTGAGTGGAGCTGTCAAAACATAAGAACTCACCATCCACAGACACTTCTCTGGACCGCACTAGGTCGCTCTTATTCCCCACGAGGATGATGGGAATGTTTTCCGACTGGCGAGCTCGGCGTAGCTGGATTCGCAGTTCGGACGCCTTCTCAAAGCTGGCCTTGTCAGTCACAGAATAGACGATAATGTACGCATCTCCCATTCTCATACACTGGTCTTTCAGCCACTGGCTATTATCCTGCACAGAGAACAAAGGTCCTATTGGTTACTTTTTGACAGTAGGCTAGTTCATCCATAATCAGTAAAAAGGAGGAAAACACTTTCTTTCACTTCAGATGAATGAGGCGGACACTGCTTACCTGCTCCCAGATGTCATACAGAAGGATGGATGCCTCTTCGTCATCCACAACGATTGATCTGTCGTATGTGTTCCCTGAAAAAAAAATTAGCCAGATCATTAACACCGATGTAGACTCATGTACTATTACACCTGTGGAAGGAACAAGTGACTTCTCACACCTCATTAGGCAAACTCACTGCTGAGACTAATGTTCTGTTTCAAGCTAGGCTATGTGTGTTCTCACTATTTGCTTGAATGAACACATATTTCTCTCTTTAACCTCACAGGTTCTTTCTTCATTAATAGAACAAAAAAATCAACTCAGCCAAATTCACTCACTGAAAATTTAAAAAACCTTTAAGTCAATGTCTTATCAATTATCATTTTACATTTAAATGTACTGAAATGGTTTAGTGATGTTTGTAGTGAAATATTCTTTTGTAAGCTTCAATGTCTGTCAATCTCTCACCTGCCTCCTCGGCGTCGTGACCATCCTCTACTCCTCCAAAGATCCGCGCCAGGCTGGATTTCCCCACTCCCTGCTCTCCCAGCAGAACCACCTTGTACACCTGCCCTTCAGAATCGCTGCCGGAGGAGATAACGGAGTCCGATGAATCTGACACACAGCTGTCACGGTACTGTTCGCCGGGGCCGTAGGACGTGCAGCGCATGAGGCTTGTCAGTTGTCCGGTGGGCACCGTAGGCATAGTGGCGCGCAGCTCTCGGTCATCCACGGGCATGCTTCGTCTGTGGAGGTTTTGCAGGTGCATGGGGAACGGCATGCTGCCTCTTCTTTTATCCATGTTACGGAACTTGTCTCCCTTGTTCAGAGTCATGACTCAGATTATGTCTGCGAAAGATATTTAAATATTAGCACTTTCTATTCAAAAAGCTTTCAAAAGCTACTAATAAGCCTTATCCTTATCCAAAATGTCAGATGAGCGTATTTGTCATTAACATTAACGTCAAAAGAGACTGAAGGTTACAAGTCTACTGTATATTGTAGAAAAAAGTAAACTATAAACCAAACACCTACATTTACTTATGTCCAACGTCTTCTTTAGTGTGATAAAAACCGTTAGTCCAACAATCCTTTTGGTCGTTAGATCCTGTGATAGAGTTTAACGGAGCGCGTTTCGGTTTGATCTGACAGGGAGAGAGCGGAGCCCCATATTTATTGCTCTTGTGAATCAGTGACGTCAGTGCGAGGCAGGATTTGCCTCAGAGAATCACGGCTATCTTTGTAGTAGTAACATCATTCCGCCACGGAAGGGGAGGGAGGGCCTAAACTGAGCGTGGGCGGACGGTGGAGGGGGTCTTCCATCCTCCGAGTAGCACACACACACACACACACACACACACACACACACACCAATGAGATGCTGATGTAACGGGGACCTACGTTCTTTAGTCATTGGACTTCGTGAGGGGGGATGAAGAATATGCGCTCTGTCCAACTAACACACATTTCAATTATAGTCTACCCCCCTTCGTCATATTGACCATTCAACAATGTCAATCAATGAACTCAACAGTATTTTTTTTATTTGGAAATAATGGTCAATAAGCACTGAATTAGCGTAGGCTATTTGAAAACAACATAGGCTAAATCACACACACAATACTCCCGAAACAACTGGATTCCTTCTGTATTTCATCTCTGGAAGTGGCAGAACATCCTATGACTAGACAAGTAGCCGCTGCTCTGATCACACCTTGATAAGGCGCATGGGATCGATTTTAATTATTTTAATGCGCTGCTGCCACCTACAGGCGGTGAAACGACACGCAGATTTTTTTTTCCTGGTGTGGACTGATTCTTCTAAAACAAAGCCGAGAATGTCCTCATACACAGGCAGAAGGACTGCACGCTGGCAATTGGTTGGCTTTGAAGTGTGTAATGATCCTTGCCTTATACTGAGGACAATTAAATTCAGTCCCATGAATAGCCTAAGTAAATCACTTATTTTTCCCTCTTACAATCAGTCCTGTTTCCTCCTGCTCAAAGAAGCCATTTGAAGTGCCCTAGAAGAATGGCTGCACAATGATGGGGTGTGATGGGGTAATATTTTGAGGACAAAAAATGTATACAAATTTAATCAAATAATAAATCTAAACATGCTTTTGGCTTTTTGTCAGTCAACAAATTGCCTCCCTTTGTTACACTGGACAAATGAAAGGCTTCTGCCTGCCTGTCAGTCATCAGAGGTGATTAGATAAATCTATTTTTTCAGTTGTTTTTGGCACTGATATCCCATTATTATAGTGAGTACGCTCTTATCAAATGTTGTAAGGATATTGAAAATATGGCCAAGAAGTTTAGGTGAAGAAATTTAGATGGATAACTCAAATCTATTGTTGGTGACATACAGTATGTGCAGTTCAGCTGTGTTCTGTGCCAGTCAAGTGAAGACATGCTGGCGTGACGTGATAAAAGTTATTTGGTCCACCACGTTCTTATTCTACTCAAAGGACGACCTAAGCACCGACGTGATGGGAGAGCAGCGTGGGCCAAAAGGTCAGATGTCCTTTGTGAACGACAAAACATAAATCAGCACCCGTCAATCATACAGTATTTATCAAACAAACATGAGTATATTTTTAAGTGCTGCGTAAAAAGGCCCCCGCGGTTTCCTGTAACAGACGAGTCCCGGTGGCCTGAGAATGGTGTTTGTGTTGGTTCTGTTGCCCTGGTTTGTTTTGGTCTTTGGCTCGGCTGATTCCTGCACAGATCGGCCTCTGCGTAAAAGCAAGGGGCCCTCGGTTATGTCAGCCTGTTCCAGTGAGTAAGCCCTAGTCTGTCCCGTCTGTGTTACAAGACGACCAATGAAAATACTTAGGATGTCTCTGTCTTACACCAGTCTGATGGCTCTGGGTGTCATAATTACGCAGCGGAACAATGGCCTGCTCACTACGTCCTGTAAACGCTGGGAACTGAGCCCTACTCTTAACTTTCTTTGGATACACATGAAGACAAATGAAATAATGCCACTAGAGCTGTTTAATTTCTCTCTCACTCTCTGTGTGTGTGTGTGTGTGCGTGTGTGTGTGTGTGTGTGTGTGTGTGTGTGTGTGTGTGTGTGTGTGTGTGTGTGTGTGTGTGTGTGCGTGTTTAACACAACACTCTTGGCTGGTCTGCATATACACAGAACAGTCACTGAGGAGGAGGACATGTTTATTCCAGCCTCGTGGGTCACTGTGTGTGTGTGTGTGTGTGTGTGTGTGTGTGTGTGTGTGTGTGTGTGTGTTAGAGAGTGTTTCTTGAATGGTGACTCATATTCAGAGTTATTGGATCGTTCTGTCCTTATTGGCATGGTGTGTAGAGGTGCAGACAACAGTCTGTGCTCTATTGTGTGTCTTGCGTCCATTGTGTGACCATTGTGTGTGTGTGTGTGTGTGTGTGTGTGTGTGTGTGTGTGTGTGTGTGTGTGTGTGTGTGTGTCCTTTGTTTACTATGTGTGTGTGTCTTGAATCTCTATTTTCTGAGTGTACTTTGGTTGAATCTTCTAGAGGCCTGTTGAGTAGGTGTTACCGTATTGAAAATGAATAGAAACCAGTCGGTCACGTCGCCCAAGTCGCTAGTCGCTAATGTGACTGCGGGGTTGTCATGTTAGTGGCAAAAATACACGCAATCAAGATGTAAGTGTAATGGATGGCAGAATAGTTTAGGGCAGAATAATACATCAACTAGCCAACTGTCATAAGCATTTTACTGGAGTTATCAAACAGGCACTTTCATCAGTGTTCCATGTAATGAATTAATGCAAAGCTTAATTTTCTCAAGGTAGGCATTTTTGACCAGAACACTGCAGGAGTAAAAGCCCCTAAAGTGGTATAAAAATGATTAAATCACACAGGAACTATTTATCAAGATATAATCAATAGCTCTAAAGTCAACCTTTAGCTCAACCGCCATGTGCCTGAAGCTTAAAGAGTTAAAATGTTGAGTTATTTGTAGTAATCATTGTACTAATTTAACTTTAGAGGGCAAAGCAATGCCTGCTTCAGATCAATAGCCATTTCTCGAATATGTTTTTGTACCTTTTCTTTTCAGTGGACGTAAACATACCGAATATTTGATCTGTGTGTCCTTTCCAAGTCATAGGGCACGCGGTCAGACCGCAAATTATTTGTAGTAACTGTCCAGAAAAGCACTTTCTATTTAGGGGAGGCAGACTGAAATAGACACTGGATGCTGAGGCCAGGTCTTTAGCGGGATGAAAAGTACCCGTATTGGAAAAGTGTTCGTTTACGGGGGGAGTGAAATCAAGTCCCCTCATTCATTTTTCATGAAACGCTTGGCTCCCGAAAGCTGAAGAGGAGAAATCTCAGAAGGAAGGGGACATGGTGAACATTTCATATGCATCAGCTCTTCTAAAAACTGCTCGGAGAACAAAGAGCAAAAAATTTTGATTTGCTAAAACAGACCAGCATTATCCAGCATTACACCGTCTACTATGTTTCTGTGAAATGTGTGGCGTTGGCCATTTTCCCTGCGCACTCTTGAGGCAGATGCTGGGAATGATGTTGGGAAGAGAAACATGCTGAAGCCATAGCATTAATCCTACAAAACAAACAGTCCCAGAGACTAGCCCGGGGGTCTGAAGTGTGTTTGTGTGGCCTGGAGTCACTCGCCTGGAGATGTGTATGTTAGCTGGACAAAGGCCATAGGACATGTTATTGTGTCTATTTTTCTTCTTCTTGTGTGTGTGTGTGTGTGTGTGTGTGTGTGTGTGTGTGTCTGTCTGTCTGTCTGTCTCTCTCTCTGTCTGTCTGTCTGTCTGTCTCTCTCTCTCTCTCTCTCTCTGTGTGTGTGTGTGTGTGCGTGTGTGTGTGATGGGGAAGAATCAAGAGGCTCTGACAGTGTCAACTTTACAGCCTGAAAAACCTGTCACTGATCCTAATATCTATAGCCTTTTTAAGTTATGAATAGGCCTTCCATTTCTAAAATGTGTGGTGTTTACAACCATATATTACGATAGTCCACAATTTTGTTGCTCTTTTCTTATATAGTAAGTAGAGTATAGTACTGCACTGTACAGGTAAAGGCAGCGCAGGCACAGTTTCAGGATGACTATAATAGGCTCAACACTGACATCTGGTGTTCTGTCATCATACTTTCCTGCTTGTGTTTTCAATGTTTAACTAATAGTTGGCGTTGTTTCACATAGAAGTCCTATCTATATCATGTGGAGAATCCTTATTTATCGTTTTCTTATGTCAGCTTGTGAAGATGCTGTATGCTATCTTCACTAATGTTGAACACTGTGTTTTTACAATGCATTTTTTCACATCTCTTGTCAGGCTGTTGAGTTGTGTAGCCTAATAGTCTGCAGGTGGGGTTAATTAGTTGACTGAGCCCCATTCACTTGAGTGCTCTTTTAAAGGGGTCATATTATGCCTAACAGCTTATTAGGCTGTTTCTCATGGGGGCGTGCTGCACCAGGTAAATAGACACCTGCAGCCAAAACGTTGAGGATTTCCCCTGTAACCTAAGAAAGGCCACCGCTAATTAGTCAATCATTTTTCATTATTCTCAGCTGCAAAGTGGCTGCCAACTTGTCTCTATTTTTGCAATCCATTCTCATTGCCCTCAGCTACCTAAGTGGCTGTGGGACCCCACCCATCTTGTGACATGCGTAGTAGGAACATACGTTAAGTTATGAATAGGCCTTCCATTTCTAAAATGTGTGGTGTTTAGAACCATATATTATGATGGTCTGCAATTTTGTTGCTCTTTTCTTGTATAGTAGAATATAGTAGGCCTAGTGTTCTGTGGTAAAGGCAGCGCAGGCAGTTTCAAGATGACTGTCTCTTCTTCTGACTATAACAGGCTCAACACTGACATCTGGTGTTCTGTCATCATACTTTCCAGCTTGTGTTTTCAGTGTTTGACTCAGAGCTGACGTTCCACAGAGAATTTGTATCAATATCATGTGGAGAATCCTTATTTACCATTTTCTTATGACAGCTACTTATGTTGATTTGGACCTTTATGCTGATACAAATTAGACTGAACATAAGATGTCTGCACTAAACATTCACACCCTTCTCACTACTGAATATTAGTTATGAGTGAAAATTCCAAGGTTTGAAAATTCCATATAATTTCCAGTCGCAAACATTCATCACAACAGCTTTGCAATTGGGGGAAAAGCCTCCTTTTGTCAGTTGTTTTTCTAGATATGTCCACAAGGGGGTGAAAGAGAGTCTATATTCTAACCACAAAGATGATGCAATAGCCTGTACAGCATTACAGTAAATTATAATGTAGGCCTACAGTATTCAGACCAGCACCGGTGGAGTGGTCAGATATTTCTAATTTCTCTTGTCTCAGTTGATCCCTCAACCACCTCAACATGATTCTAGACTTCAACTCATTTCTTGTGAAGGATATTTCTTTATTTGCAAGGTTGCAAACAAGTCCACCTTGTTACTCTATAGAAGTGAAAAGGCTTAGCAGAGGATGGTTTCGATCCATCGACCTCTGGGTTATGGGCCCAGCACGCTTCCGCTGCGCCACTCTGCTCTGTAACCTTAGCAGGAGGAAATGAATGATTTAACCCTGAGGGAGGGGCTCTCTCACACAAAGGAGCTTAACAAGGGGTTGGGCCTGGGAAAAGCTGTGGTGCTTATGAGTGATAAGGACATGGTAGTGTAACTGCCAAAATAGGCCAACGAGAGGCCATTTCTTGTGTAATGATGATAATTACATTCTTTAATTTCCTATCACTAATATAGGCTAGTATATCACAACAATTAGTCTACTGTTTTTTTTTAATTATTATTGTTTTATTGGGCTACTGTTGATACATTTAACAAAGTTGATTGGGCTCATTTAAACTTGAATGGTCTATCAAAATGTGTATTAAAAGCCTTATTCTTGCACTTCAAGTAAGTAAAAGTATTTAGCAAACAGGAACCGTGTGAAGACGCATTTAGGTGATAGTCTGAGCGAATTAGCCCAAAAAAGGGTCAAAGGTGGAAGTAAATATAGCCAAAGCATATTTTGTATCATTTGAAGCGGAATTTTCTGTAGATTAAGAATTTGGGGTGCCTGCAGCACCAATTTGTACCGGGAAAAAATTATAGGGCTTTGAATAGGCCATGTATAATGATTATTATATAGGTCTGAATAGTGTTATTTTTTTCCTTCAGTCCAATCAAAATAAAACTTTCTACAATGAAAGTACCTATCAAAAGTAGCATTTTCTGTAATACAAGTTTTCCTGAAAAATATTTTAAATATGCTAAAGAGCTATAAACTAATCATATTAGCCCCAAATGCACCCATATACTGTACATGGATAGTGATGAGATGAAGAGGATGGAACCTGTCTCAATTCACTTTATATGACACCCTGTGGGTGTATGCTTTCAGAAAATGTATGGCATAAGGGGTAGATTAGCTTTCTCTCAATGCCTCAGGTCCAAATGCATTGGCTATACACCAAAATCGCCAATACCAGCTGATCTATAAATGGGTATCAAGGGGAGGAGGGGGGTAGAACCTGTCTAAATGTATGTTTACTGAGATCCTGAAGCCCCCTGCTTTCAAGAAAAGTATTATTTCTCAAGGTTTATTAATTTCTAATACATAAGCACTTTTGTCCAAGAAATTCACATATTTTTTAATTTCCCCCAAAATAGGCATACGCTTTAAAATATTAAGGGGGGTATGATGTGGAAAATATTTCTTTGGTGAAATCCTGGGCATATAAGCTTTCAGAAAATATATAGTTTATAGGGTCTAATATGTTTCCCCTGCTTGCCACTGGCCAAAATGTCACCAAAAATTGCCCATTTTTCAAATGCCAAATTTCTTAATTTTTTGGATTTATTGTAATGAGTAGGGTGGGGCATACCTCAATGTCAAACATAACATGCTATGTAATATCCTGAGGGTGTTTGCTCTCAGAAAATGTATGGGATATATGGTGAAATTAGTCCTCCCTTCATGCTTCAGGCCAAAATGTACTAGTAGTACAAAATCCACTCGAATCCCATTCATTTGGACTAATGGTCCACTCAAAGCTCAATAACTTTTTTTCGGAAAATCTTGGCTCTGCAGGCACCTGATATCCTTAAACTACGTAAAATTGTGGTTCCATTGATACCAAATATGCTTTGGCTATATTTACTTCCACCTTCAACCCTAATTCGCTCAGACTATGATTATGGTATTAGAGGGCTACTTGAATTTGTCATGAAAGTCAGGAAATCTTTTCATAAATTTCCAGAAACAATGAGAAAAGTTTAGACCCAGTTACCCATCAATACACTGACAAAATTATCATTTATAAATGTTTCTTTATTGATTTATTGATTACTTTGAAAAGTGCTTCATTATCAAAATATTTGTCTTATAAACACAAAGTAATATTGTGATCAGAATTCAGTGTAGTTTGTGTACTTTTGAATATACAATTGAATATCCTGTTAAAACTGGTGCACAGTATACAATTACATTACTGTAAGTATAAGCATTTGCGAGAGGGAAAGGGTAACATTCTTTATAACACTGTACTTAACAAAATGCCTTACAGCAGACAGATCCAAATACAACAGATCCTCATTGTGCGTCTACAGCAATCACTTCAAGGCATAGTCAAACAAACACCACAGCCGACAGTAACGATGTATCGCACAGTAGTAGGACAATGATCAGCAGTTTGCATTACTTGCACCCCTGTACTGACACACCATAACGTGTTGGGTGTTGAAACAGGGCTGCCATGGCATGACCTCTGCCCTGCGTGTCACATGGTCTTGGAGGTCAGGCACTGGTTTACCACCTCCAGCAGCTGTGCATTCTCCAGAGCGGCTGCCACTCTCTCCTTGTCAGCGAGCTGCTTGTTCACTGCACAGAAGAGTACACAACAGGATTGAGATTATAGTCTATTCGCCAGAAGGGTCAACCTGGAAATGTTAAGTAGGCCCACAAAGCTTTATTACAGAAATGTATAGTATGGGTCCCCAGCATGTAGAAACTGCCGGATGCTAACTTGCATATGTTGGGCAATTTGCATAGCTAGATTAACATACATTAGCATAATCGCTAATACATCACACAATTTCAGCAACTGCTTGGCCAATTTAGTCAGTGTCAAGTAGAGTGGAAATAAATAGCAGTCAATTAATAACTGAATCATCTGCCGTAGTACAAGTCAACTAATGCCCTGTCTTGTGTTCTGTCATCTGTCTGTTCTAAAATGCACTACCTTGTCAAGGATTTTCAACAAGTGGTCCGTGACATGGGTTCCAGTTTCAAATTAGTGTATTTGAAATTGATTTCTGAATACCTGATTTGAGGAATAAGCACAGCTTTGGGTGCAGGAACCATTTTACAGCTGTACTTTCAGGTGTCTTATAAAATATCCATTTTCCCTTGTGTGAAGAATGAACTCTCTGCATAGTTGGGTAAATGTGGTGGTCGCTGTCTAAAATGTCTTTTTGTATGTAATTTGTTGCAATCTCTTTGTTTATAACAACCCCGTGCCAAACCCCGATGGTTGGCCGCCGATGACTCCCTAGTCAGAATGGTGGTTCCTGGGACTAAACCAGCTGTACCTCATGCACTGTATGCACTAAATATGTACCCTTGTCTTGAATGTCTTTTTAGTTTAAATGTAATACCACTTGATCCATGGGGAAAGGCATGTTGTGTCACCTCACTGTCTATAACGTACAGTATATGGCTGAAATGACAATAAAAACATTTGACTTGACTTGATTTGTGAAAATGAATTACCTGCATCCTCAGAAGCATGCGTTCCAGGTGTGATGTGCACATCTATCTGTTAAAATGACAAGACATCTATTTGAAACAACTATATACAGTATGATACAGCTTTTGCACCATTTAGCCTACTACAGCTAAGCTCAGTAAGAACATTCACTAGTTGTTGGGAGATGCCATTTAAAAGAAGAGTCTTGGTGTGATACGGATACTGCAACACCACAAATAGTTTGAATGTTCGCCGGGGAGCAGAATTTTGATCTGTTTGTGCAGGCCGGAGAAGAGCGCTTGGTAGTTGTGGCAATCAGGGGCAGGTACAGCGGGACTTGCAGAATTAATGCATCTCTGACAGGGTGACAGGGTGGGGACATGGCATCACAATTGGGGTTATCTTAATTGAAGTGACTTGCTGGCTGGCTAAAAGCAATGCATTATGCACTTGAAATAGTGACTTTTTGGACAACCTCATCACCGTAGGCCCATATGGGACAAATCTTGCAGGATTAAAAAATACTAAATCAGACAGACATGGCTGATCCATCCTCTGGGCTTAACTAACCAGGATCTCAGCCAATGGCCATAGCGCTACTGTGGGGACCAGACGATCATAAGTACTCGTCAGCTGTTCTTGTTGATGTTGTTGGACGTAAAGTCAACTAGCCATGTTAAGCAATCCCATTCACTCCCCATGGACCTCCAAAGTGACAACTGCAAAACGCCTGCTTTTCCATCCTAAAAAAGCCTATGAAAACTAACATATGTTTTTAAGTCTCAAAGTTTGTGTGCATCAAATAAAAAAAAAAAACATACAGTAAACAGGTGTCATATTTATGAATGACTAACACAGTCGCCTAGTGTTCAGCAGGCTTTTTCAGGATTGAAACATAGGCCTAGGGGTGTCAATTATGTTTTGCTGATGTCACTGCAGAGGTTTGCAGATGTTCATTCCCTAGTAGGTGGCTATCAGTGTGCAGACTTCCCTTTCATACTTTTTTTGAGTCCAGAATCTGTTTAAAGTTTGGATGTGTGCACTCTTTTCATGGTTTATTTTAGTCCCTAGTAGCACCTTACCTTAAACCGGTCAGGTAGTGAGCGTAGAAGCTTCACTTTGATGGAAAGGCCTATAAGTGTAGCCATACTGCAATGGGGAATGGTAGGCGTGAACTCTACAGACACTGCATTCTCCTGGTCATTCACCTATTGGACGTAATGTCAATGTCAAAGTCAATTTATACAAAAAGCATTTCATACACAAGAGCACTTGACCAAAGTATTGTAAAATAAAACCAAGTGAAAGCAAGATCACAGAAAAAACACTGGAGACATCAGACTAACCACTTCGGTATTGGTATCATATGGCTATACAGACTGATATGATGCAATATACTCTAATGTAATAATAATGTCAATCTGTATGGGTTCTGATAAATTGATGAATGTCTGTGTACGTGTTTCAGAATGACACCATTAACTTACCCTCACTCGCAGTTGTTCTACGACGTTCAGTTCCTCAAGACTCAAGGGATGCTCGGGGTCATTAATGTTTCTAATGAGATATGGTTCTCCTTAAGAATTACAACGGGTGATGCGTTTGCCGGCTAATTTGAACTTAAACCTATTTACCGGTAGTTAAGTTAGGCTATTATTTTATACATAAAGAAAACAGCTCGCCACTAGGCGGCCACGTCCGGCTTCACATTGCAACTTAGTAAAAGTATAACAATGAGGTCACACATTTGTTGTGTAACGTGCTTTATTTCTGAAGTATGTTTATGTGTATGATGACTAAGTTGACAATTTAATTATTTATTATTTACATTAGCACGATTTTAAAGGATACCAAAGATTTCTCGGTCATCGATGGGATCTGCGACATCCTCGTCTTCATCTGTAGCTGTCAACAAGCGCTCCCCTGATCGCTGAAAAATCAGGGGGTTCGCGTTTTCCAGACGCGTTCCGCCTGACATTCTGCTACGTCTTGCTCGATAATTGCACAATTTTAAGAATCAAATAACAGTAACAACTCTTCTCAGAGCCTCCCAGAAGACAGGGTTTACTTTTGCTACCTATAAATGGTGGTACAGTATATGCGCAGCATGCGCAAAACAGGACAGCGCAGAAGACAACACTTCCGAAAATTATACGGTGGCTCGAATGACCCAAAAACCGCAGCCCGATATGAGATTAACAATTACTGATACTGACG
>JAODXP020000010.1:589359-613337 GCA_027497455.2 Sardinella longiceps | reverse complement strand
ACCATGAAGGTACAGATGAGGCACTTAAAGGTACAAAGTATAAGGGTACAAATATGTACCTTTTTGAAAGGTACAACCCTGTACCCTCAAAAGGTACTGCCACAGAGACAAGCGTTTGTACCTTTTAAGGTACGGATCGGTACCTTTTTTTCCGAGAGTGTATTACAGTTGTAAAGGTCCCATGCAACATCTGAGACACTTTCAAAGCATGGAAAGGATTTTACTGGTGTTTATGTTGTGGGATTTAAAAATAGACTAACAAACTAACTAACTTTTTGTTGATTAAATGCATGATATGTATCAGAAGACCAGCTGTGTGGTCTCTGTCATATCTGATAGTTAATAAACAAATATTTACTGAATATGAATTATAGATATGACCAGAAAAAAAAATACATCAGTCTGGAATGTAAACTTTAATAAAATATGTTTTTATTTTACCTTCAATGGACTTGTTGACATAGCAAATAGAATATCATGTGCAAATAGTTGTAGTTTATTGTCAACCTAATGATGACAGCCTCAACCCAATTTTAGATTTGGCGATAATGACCCTAACTTATCCTGTGTAACCTCAAAGCTCTGTTGAACCAGACTGATCTCGGATCAGCTTGTAAAATAAATTAAACCCTTATGAACCCACTTTATGAAAATCAAGCAGGAGCATAGCTGACATAATTCTGTGGCTCTTTTTCATTATTCTAAAAAAGTAAACAAATGGTTTAGTCAAAACAGAAATAGACTGTAGCGGGTTACCCATGGAAAACCCTGGATCCTTGGCATCTGGGGATCTTTTTTTGCCTTTCTCCCACTTTCCTTTGTTCCCTCACAACTCAATTCAGCTCACTAAGGTTAAATATAAACCTGTCAGGAACAGGTTTCTTAATTAGGGCATTTTTCATGTTCACTCACTCCCCAAAAAACCCCACTGGAAGTCTCAAACACTGAAGTTTATGACAAATGCAACAAATTGGAGGAAGTCATTCAAGAAAACGATGTAATAGAAAATGTAATGAGAAAATGTTTCTCCGGGAGTTTTCTCATTTGCTAAAAAATGAATACATAAATAGTATAAAACAGCATGTACTCTATGCTAATAGACTTTTCCTCCTTTCTGCAACAAATTGAACACCAGTCTTGGCAGGTTTTGGGTTAGGCTACATTTCTGTTTCCATGTCTCTCTGAGCAGTTAACGTTTGAACTTTTACCAGGTTTAATCAGTCACATTTCAAACTCACTAGTCAAGGGATAAACATACTGTACAGTACAGTTCTCCTACACAGAGACTCACAACACAAACATCACCCACAAACTTTGTTGTTTTGTGCCTGAACAGTATTCTAGTACACAGAGACCTAAAAGCATGATCAATCTGCTTTGTGCCTGAACAGAGCCAAGAAACCATTGCCAAGATCAATGTTTGATTGAAGGGCCCTTCATGACTCAAGAATGTGAAGCAGTACAGGATTAAAACAGAAGTCTTATCAGTTTGGGACATTGTATGGGTTGTTCTGTGTCTCTATTCCCCAGGCTAAAGTGGAGATTTGCCATTGAAAGGACAATTTAATCAAGACTTTAATCCAATGTCTGGGAAGAATGCCCGGCTAGGTCATAAACTATAATACTTTTTAATCATTCTTAAAAAAAAAAAAAAAATCCTCAGATATAAATTTAGAATCAGTTGGAAGCTCAGGGGGTTTCACAAACCATTGGGTTGCAACCAAGGCAAGGCATCCGAATTCATCCAAACATACTAATCGCTCAAGGCTATATCACTGAAGTAGGACTGGACCTTTCAGTATATATAGATGCAGCAACCTAACTCTATAGACCAAATCCCAAATCAACACAGAGCCAAGTACTGTATATTAACCTGTCATGCATGAGAATGGAACAACCTTTGTGTAAGCTAAAAATGTCACAAATAAATACATTTTAACATCTCTGCTGTCTTACCTTCTCAGACGTAAACGCCAGTGCTCCTTCAAACAGACAAAGTAGTTTAGTTTGGAGTGTGTGAAAAAACGGCTCAGTGCTTTTGTCACCAGCACAGCTTAATGTTTAACTGAATCAATTCAACACACAACAAAACCATTAACTACCTTGTTTCCTTTAATTATGTGTCTGGTGAACAAGTGTCCATTCAGCCCGGGTAATTAAAGAATCCATATGCATGAGGGAATATATTAGCCCACAGGCGTTAGCCCACAGACATTAGCCCCCCGTTCATTCTCATACACTTTAGGCATCCCTGCCTTTGAAACAGGAAGACAACTCAATCATTAATTATTTTTGTACTTTTTATTTTTCTTATTTATTTTTTATTACAAAATGTTGTAAACATATAACAAAATTCAGTTGAATAATAATCTAACAGAAGTGCAAATCAATCTCTTTGAAAACTGTTTGTAACAGTAAATTCACAACACAGATATTTATTGCTTGTCTATTTTTTTTCACTCCAAAGGGTTTGCTTGTGGCTTCAGGAAAAATGTCACAAAAAAAAAAACCCTTCTTCCTTCAACCCCCCCTAAAAGAGCTAAATAACTTTCCCCCATCCCACCCACCCAACCAACCCCCACCCCCCACCCTGTTCCTATGATCTGTGGAGTACGAACCTGCATACCCACTTTCAAGTCAAAATACTATTCCAGATGCCAGATCACATTATGTGAGAAATCACTAGCTGTGCTTTCAGAAGCTACAGTTGCCTCTCTGACCAGTGATGAGGTCACTAGGGGAGCTCCGCCTCCCCCCAGTGGAGATTCCAGGCCTACAGTATGTACAAAGGCTTGATAGCATGGCAAAGCATAGCCCCTTTTTTTCCATTACATCACAAAGGCAACCCTAAAATTTCCTTGTAGTGGATCTCTATATCCTATGTACAATGGTAGAATTCAACCGCTATACATTTAAGGCAGCAAAGAGTAATAAGAGGAAAAAAAAGAATACAGAAAATGAAAGATCAAAAAAGCCTCATGCAGGTTCAACATCTACATTGTGTTCTGATTTTTTAGATTTATATATGTATATAACTCTCATGTTTATGTTTATACAATATAAAATATGCAAATATATCTGTACAGCTGATTCAGTCCATTTCAGGATGGGGTGTATAGTGTCCAAAACACACAGCGTCCGGTCCAATGGCAAATAGAACAAAAAAAAGAGAGGAGAGAAAGAGAAAAGAGAGAGGGAAAGATAGAGAGCGAGAGAGAGAGAGAGAGAGAGAGAGAGAGAGAGAGAGAGAGAGAGAGAGAGAGAGAGCGAAAGAGTAGGCTTGGCTTCTTCAAAGGACTGTGAGGTCGTGGCAGGACTTTGACTTCTGCCGGAAGGCCATCTTCTTGTTCTTGCGCGCCACTATCCGCCCGAGGAAGCGCTTGGCCTTCTTGCTGATGCTCTCGCGGCGTTTGCAGCTGGCCATGCGGCGGGCATTCTCCTCCTTGCTGTCCTTGCGTAGCCTAATCTGACGCACGATGCCTTCGAACAGGTCGCGCACGTTGTGGTGAAGCGACGCAGACGTCTCGATGAATTTGCAGTCAAAGACCACAGCACAGGCACTTCCCTCTGGAGAGAAAGAGAGAGAGAGGGGAGGGTTAGGTGAGTTTCAAACCATCCATTGGCTGAGCTGAAGTCACGATATCTGTCATTGTTAATGCATTCTGTTTGAGGCTGTGGGTTGCTCCTATGTCGGCTCCTGGACGCTAGCCCAGAGGTATGGCAGGCTTAGCCTACTTGTCACAGCTTTACACCCACACCGACACAGGCTTGGCGACAGGCTTTTGAACAAATGCCATTCTGGGGCTGCTGTCTCAGGTGCACTGCCTCAGAAAGCATGCCTGAGCCAAGAGCCACTGCTTGCCTGTCTGATGCTGTGTGTGTGTGTGTGTGTGTGTGTGTGTGTGTGTGTGTGTGTGTGTGCCTCTGAAAGCCTGCATAAGCCAAGAGGTTCTGCCTGCCTGTCTGATGCTGAGAGTTATAACAGATGATATAGGCCTTACAATGCATGTGTGTGTGTGTGTGTGTGTGTGTGTGTGTGTGTGTGTGTGTGTTGTTGACATTGAGGCTAAAGTCAGTTGAGAAGGGCGTTATCTTGAGTGGAGCTGTCAAAACATAAGAACTCACCATCCACAGACACTTCTCTGGACCGCACTAGGTCGCTCTTATTCCCCACGAGGATGATGGGAATGTTTTCCGACTGGCGAGCTCGGCGTAGCTGGATTCGCAGTTCGGACGCCTTCTCAAAGCTGGCCTTGTCAGTCACAGAATAGACGATAATGTACGCATCTCCCATTCTCATACACTGGTCTTTCAGCCACTGGCTATTATCCTGCACAGAGAACAAAGGTCCTATTGGTTACTTTTTGACAGTAGGCTAGTTCATCCATAATCAGTAAAAAGGAGGAAAACACTTTCTTTCACTTCAGATGAATGAGGCAGACGCTGCTTACCTGCTCCCAGATGTCATACAGAAGGATGGATGCCTCTTCGTCATCCACAACGATTGATCTGTCGTATGTGTTCCCTGAAAAAAAAATTAGCCAGATCATTAACACCGATGTAGACTCATGTACTATTACACCTGTGGAAGGAACAAGTGACTTCTCACACCTCATTAGGCAAACTCACTGCTGAGACTAATGTTCTGTTTCAAGCTAGGCTATGTGTGTTCTCACTATTTGCTTGAATGAACACACATTTCTCTCTTTAACCTCACAGGTTCTTCACGAATAGAACAAAACAAAATCAACTCAGCCAAATTCACTCACTGAAAATTTAAAAAACCTTTAAGTCAATGTCTTATCAATTACCATTTTACATTTAAATGTACTGGAATGGTTTAGTGATGTTTGTAGTGAAATATTCTTTTATAAGCTTCAATGTCTGT
Organism: Sardinella longiceps; assembly: GCA_027497455.2. Lineage (NCBI taxonomy): Eukaryota > Metazoa > Chordata > Actinopteri > Clupeiformes > Clupeidae > Sardinella > Sardinella longiceps. The sequence goes on along the minus strand of JAODXP020000010.1, from coordinate 608,449 downwards.
CAATCTCTCACCTGCCTCCTCGGCGTCGTGACCATCCTCTACTCCTCCAAAGATCCGCGCCAGGCTGGATTTCCCCACTCCCTGCTCTCCCAGCAGAACCACCTTGTACACCTGCCCTTCAGAATCGCTGCCGGAGGAGATAACGGAGTCCGATGAATCTGACACACAGCTGTCACGGTACTGTTCGCCGGGGCCGTAGGACGTGCAGCGCATGAGGCTTGTCAGTTGTCCGGTGGGCACCGTAGGCATAGTGGCGCGCAGCTCTCGGTCATCCACGGGCATGCTTCGTCTGTGGAGGTTTTGCAGGTGCATGGGGAACGGCATGCTGCCTCTTCTTTTATCCATGTTACGGAACTTGTCTCCCTTGTTCAGAGTCATGACTCAGATTATGTCTGCGAAAGATATTTAAATATTAGCACTTTCTATTCAAAAAGCTTTCAAAAGCTACTAATAAGCCTTATCCTTATCCAAAATGTCAGATGAGCGTATTTGTCATTAACATTAACGTCAAAAGAGACTGAAGGTTACAAGTCTACTGTATATTGTAGAAAAAAGTAAACTATAAACCAAACACCTACATTTACTTATGTCCAACGTCTTCTTTAGTGTGATAAAAACCGTTAGTCCAACAATCCTTTTGGTCGTTAGATCCTGTGATAGAGTTTAACGGAGCGCGTTTCGGTTTGATCTGACAGGGAGAGAGCGGAGCCCCATATTTATTGCTCTTGTGAATCAGTGACGTCAGTGCGAGGCAGGATTTGCCTCAGAGAATCACGGCTATCTTTGTAGTAGTAACATCATTCCGCCACGGAAGGGGAGGGAGGGCCTAAACTGAGCGTGGGCGGACGGTGGAGGGGGTCTTCCATCCTCCGAGTAGACACACACACACACACACACACACACACACCAATGAGATGCTGATGTAACGGGGACCTACGTTCTTTAGTCATTGGACTTCGTGAGGGGGGATGAAGAATATGCGCTCTGTCCAACTAACACACATTTCAATTATAGCCTACCCCCCTTCGTCATATTGACCATTCAACAATGTCAATCAATGAACTCAACAGTATTTTTTTTATTTTGAAATAATGGTCAATAAACACCGAATTAGCGTAGGTTATTTGAAAACAACATAGGCTAAATCACACACACAATGCTCCCGAAACAACTGGATTCCTTCTGTATTTCACCTCTGGAAGTGGCAGAACATCCTATGACTAGACAAGTAGCCGCTGCTCTGATCACACCTTGATAAGGCGCATGGGATCGATTTTAATTATTTTAATGCGCTGCTGCCACCTACAGGCTGTGAAACGACACGCAGATTTTTTTTTTGGTGAGGACTGATTCTTCTAAAGCAAAGCCGAGAATGTCCTCATACACAGGCAGAAGGACTGCACGCTGGCAATTGGTTGGCTTTGAAGTGTGTAATGATCCTTGCCTTATACTGAGGACAATTAAATTCAGTCCCATGAATAGCCTAAGTAAATCACTTATTTTTCCCTCTTACAATCAGTCCTGTTTCCTCCTGCTCAAAGAAGCCATTTGAAGTGCCCTAGAAGAATGGCTGCACAATGATGGGGTGTGATGGGGTAATATTTTGAGGACAAAAAATGTATACAAATTTAATCAAATAATAAATCTAAACATGCTTTTGGCTTTTTGTCAGTCAAAGAATTGCCTCCCTTTGTTACACTGGACAAATGAAAGACTTCTGCCTGCCTGTCAGCCATCAGAGGTGATTAGATAAATCTATTTTTTCAGTTGTTTTTGGCACTGAATTCCCATTATTATAGTAAGTACGCTTTTATCAAATGTTGTAGGGATATTGAAAATATGGCCAAGAAGTTTAGGTGAAGAAATTTAGATGGATAACTCAAATCTATTGTTGGTGACATACAGTATGTGCAGTTCAGCTGTGTTCTGTGCCAGTCAAGTGAAGACATGCTGGCGTGACGTGATAAAGTTATTTGGTCCACCACGTTCTTATTCTACTCAAAGGACGACCTAAGCACCGACGTGATGGGAGAGCAGCGTGGGCCAAAAGGTCAGATGTCCTTTGTGAACGACAAAACATAAATCAGCACCCGTCAATCATACAGTATTTATCAAACAAACATGAGTATATTTTTAAGTGCTGCGTAAAAAGGCCCCCGCGGTTTCCTGTAACAGACGAGTCCCGGTGGCCTGAGAATGGTGTTTGTGTTGGTTCTGTTGCCCTGGTTTGTTTTGGTCTTTGGCTCGGCTGATTCCTGCACAGATCGGCCTCTGCGTAAAAGCAAGGGGCCCTCGGTTATGTCAGCCTGTTCCAGTGAGTAAGCCCTAGTCTGTCCCGTCTGTGTTACAAGACGACCAATGAAAATACTTAGGATGTCTCTGTCTTACACCAGTCTGATGGCTCTGGGTGTCATAATTACGCAGCGGAACAATGGCCTGCTCACTACGTCCTGTAAACGCTGGGAACTGAGCCCTACTCTTAACTTTCTTTGGATACACATGAAGACAAATGAAATAATGCCACTAGAGCTGTTTAATTTCTCTCTCACTCTCTGTGTGTGTGTGTGTGTGCGTGTGTGTGTATGTGTGTCTGTGTGTGTGTGTGTGTGTGTGTGTGTGTGTGTGTGTGTGTGTGTGTGTGTGTGTGCGTGTTTAACACAACACTCTTGGCTGGTTTGCATATACACAGAACAGTCACTGAGGAGGAGGACATGTTTATTCCAGCCTCGTGGGTCACTGTGTGTGTGTGTGTGTGTGTGTGTGTGTGTGTGTGTGTGTGTGTGTGTTAGAGAGTGTTTCTTGAATGGTGACTCATATTCAGAGTTATTGGATCGTTCTGTCCTTATTGGCATGGTGTGTAGAGGTGCAGACAACAGTCTGTGCTCTATTGTGTGTCTTGCGTCCATTGTGTGACCATTGTGTGTGTGTGTGTGTGTGTGTGTGTGTGTGTGTGTGTGTGTGTGTGTGTGTGTGTGTGTCCTTTGTTTACTATGTGTGTGTGTGTCTTGAATCTCTATTTTCTGAGTGTACTTTGGTTGAATCTTCTAGAGGCCTGTTGAGTAGGTGTTACCGTATTGAAAATGAATAGAAACCAGTCGGTCACGTCGCCCAAGTCGCTAGTCGCTAATGTGACTGCGGGGTTGTCATGTTAGTGGCAAAAATACACGCAATCAAGATGTAAGTGTAATGGATGGCAGAATAGTTTAGGGCAGAATAATACATCAACCAGCCAACTGTCATAAGCATTTTACTGGAGTTATCAAACAGGCACTTTCATCAGTGTTCCATGTAATGAATTAATGCAAAGCTTAATTTTCTCAAGGTAGGCATTTTTGACCAGAACACTGCAGGAGTAAAAGCCCCTAAAGTGGTATAAAAATGATTAAATCACACAGGAACTATTTATCAAGATATAATCAATAGCTCTAAAGTCAACCTTTAGCTCAACCGCCATGTGCCTGAAGCTTAAAGAGTTAAAATGTTGAGTTATTTGTTGTAATCATTGTACTAATTTAACTTTAGAGGGCAAAGCAATGCCTGCTTCAGATCAATAGCCATTTCTCGAATATGTTTTTGTACCTTTTCTTTTCAGTGGACGTAAACATACCGAATATTTGATCTGTGTGTCCTTTCCAAGTCATAGGGCACGCGGTCAGACCGCAAATTATTTGTAGTAACTGTCCAGAAAAGCACTTTCTATTTAGGGGAGGCAGACTGAAATAGACACTGGATGCTGAGGCCAGGTCTTTAGCGGGATGAAAAGTACCCGTATTGGAAAAGTGTTCGTTTACGGGGGGAGTGAAATCAAGTCCCCTCATTCATTTTTCATGAAACGCTTGGCTCCCGAAAGCTGAAGAGGAGAAATCTCAGAAGGAAGGGGACATGGTGAACATTTCATATGCATCAGCTCTTCTAAAAACTGCTCGGAGAACAAAGAGCAAAAAATTTTGATTTGCTAAAACAGACCAGCATTATCCAGCATTACACCGTCTACTATGTTTCTGTGAAATGTGTGGCGTTGGCCATTTTCCCTGCGCACTCTTGAGGCAGATGCTGGGAATGATGTTGGGAAGAGAAACATGCTGAAGCCATAGCATTAATCCTACAAAACAAACAGTCCCAGAGACTAGCCCGGGGGTCTGAAGTGTGTTTGTGTGGCCTGGAGTCACTCGCCTGGAGATGTGTATGTTAGCTGGACAAAGGCCATAGGACATGTTATTGTGTCTATTTTTTCTTCTTGTGTGTGTGTGTGTGTGTGTGTGTGTGTGTGTGTGTGTGTGTGTGCTCTCTCTCTCTCTCTCTCTCTCTCTCTCTCTCGTGTGTGTGTGTGTGTGCGTGTGTGTGTGATGGGGAAGAATCAAGAGGCTCTGACAGTGTCAACTTTACAGCCTGAAAAACCTGTCACTGATCCTAATATCTATAGCCTTTTTAAGTTATGAATAGGCCTTCCATTTCTAAAATGTGTGGTGTTTACAACCATATATTACGATAGTCCACAATTTTGTTGCTCTTTTCTTATATAGTAAGTAGAGTATAGTACTGCACTGTACAGGTAAAGGCAGCGCAGGCACAGTTTCAGGATGACTATAATAGGCTCAACACTGACATCTGGTGTTCTGTCATCATACTTTCCTGCTTGTGTTTTCAATGTTTAACTAATAGTTGGCGTTGTTTCACATAGAAGTCCTATCTATATCATGTGGAGAATCCTTATTTATCGTTTTCTTATGTCAGCTTGTGAAGATGCTGTATGCTATCTTCACTAATGTTGAACACTGTGTTTTTACAATGCATTTTTTCACATCTCTTGTCAGGCTGTTGAGTTGTGTAGCCTAATAGTCTGCAGGTGGGGTTAATTAGTTGACTGAGCCCCATTCACTTGAGTGCTCTTTTAAAGGGGTCATATTATGCCTAACAGCTTATTAGGCTGTTTCTCATGGGGGCGTGCTGCACCAGGTAAATAGACACCTGCAGCCAAAACGTTGAGGATTTCCCCTGTAACCTAAGAAAGGCCACCGCTAATTAGTCAATCATTTTTCATTATTCTCAGCTGCAAAGTGGCTGCCAACTTGTCTCTATTTTTGCATCCATTCTCATTGCCCTCAGCTACCTAAGTGGCTGTGGGACCCCACCCATCTTGTGACATGCGTAGTAGGAACATACGTTAAGTTATGAATAGGCCTTCCATTTCTAAAATGTGTGGTGTTTAGAACCATATATTATGATGGTCTGCAATTTTGTTGCTCTTTTCTTGTATAGTAGAATATAGTAGGCCTAGTGTTCTGTGGTAAAGGCAGCGCAGGCAGTTTCAAGATGACTGTCTCTTCTTCTGACTATAACAGGCTCAACACTGACATCTGGTGTTCTGTCATCATACTTTCCAGCTTGTGTTTTCAGTGTTTGACTCAGAGCTGACGTTCCACAGAGAATTTGTATCAATATCATGTGGAGAATCCTTATTTACCATTTTCTTATGACAGCTACTTATGTTGATTTGGACCTTTATGCTGATACAAATTAGACTGAACATAAGATGTCTGCACTAAACATTCACACCCTTCTCACTACTGAATATTAGTTATGAGTGAAAATTCCAAGGTTTGAAAATTCCATATAATTTCCAGTCGCAAACATTCATCACAACAGCTTTGCAATTGGGGGAAAAGCCTCCTTTTGTCAGTTGTTTTTCTAGATATGTCCACAAGGGGGTGAAAGAGAGTCTATATTCTAACCACAAAGATGATGCAATAGCCTGTACAGCATTACAGTAAATTATAATGTAGGCCTACAGTATTCAGACCAGCACCGGTGGAGTGGTCAGATATTTCTAATTTCTCTTGTCTCAGTTGATCCCTCAACCACCTCAACATGATTCTAGACTTCAACTCATTTCTTGTGAAGGATATTTCTTTATTTGCAAGGTTGCAAACAAGTCCACCTTGTTACTCTATAGAAGTGAAAAGGCTTAGCAGAGGATGGTTTCGATCCATCGACCTCTGGGTTATGGGCCCAGCACGCTTCCGCTGCGCCACTCTGCTCTGTAACCTTAGCAGGAGGAAATGAATGATTTAACCCTGAGGGAGGGGCTCTCTCACACAAAGGAGCTTAACAAGGGGTTGGGCCTGGGAAAAGCTGTGGTGCTTATGAGTGATAAGGACATGGTAGTGTAACTGCCAAAATAGGCCAACGAGAGGCCATTTCTTGTGTAATGATGATAATTACATTCTTTAATTTCCTATCACTAATATAGGCTAGTATATCACAACAATTAGTCTACTGTTTTTTTTTAATTATTATTGTTTTATTGGGCTACTGTTGATACATTTAACAAAGTTGATTGGGCTCATTTAAACTTGAATGGTCTATCAAAATGTGTATTAAAAGCCTTATTCTTGCACTTCAAGTAAGTAAAAGTATTTAGCAAACAGGAACCGTGTGAAGACGCATTTAGGTGATAGTCTGAGCGAATTAGCCCAAAAAAGGGTCAAAGGTGGAAGTAAATATAGCCAAAGCATATTTTGTATCATTTGAAGCGGAATTTTCTGTAGATTAAGAATTTGGGGTGCCTGCAGCACCAATTTGTACCGGGAAAAAATTATAGGGCTTTGAATAGGCCATGTATAATGATTATTATATAGGTCTGAATAGTGTTATTTTTTTCCTTCAGTCCAATCAAAATAAAACTTTCTACAATGAAAGTACCTATCAAAAGTAGCATTTTCTGTAATACAAGTTTTCCTGAAAAATATTTTAAATATGCTAAAGAGCTATAAACTAATCATATTAGCCCCAAATGCACCCATATACTGTACATGGATAGTGATGAGATGAAGAGGATGGAACCTGTCTCAATTCACTTTATATGACACCCTGTGGGTGTATGCTTTCAGAAAATGTATGGCATAAGGGGTAGATTAGCTTTCTCTCAATGCCTCAGGTCCAAATGCATTGGCTATACACCAAAATCGCCAATACCAGCTGATCTATAAATGGGTATCAAGGGGAGGAGGGGGGTAGAACCTGTCTAAATGTATGTTTACTGAGATCCTGAAGCCCCCTGCTTTCAAGAAAAGTATTATTTCTCAAGGTTTATTAATTTCTAATACATTCATAAGCACTTTTGTCCAAGAAATTCACATATTTTTCATTTTCCCCCAAAATAGGCATACGCTTTAAAATATTAAGGGGGGTATGATGTGGAAAATATTTCTTTGGTGAAATCCTGGGCATATAAGCTTTCAGAAAATATATAGTTTATAGGGTCTAATATGTTTCCCCTGCTTGCCACTGGCCAAAATGTCACCAAAAATTGCCCATTTTTCAAATGCCAAATTTCTTAATTTTTTGGATTTATTGTAATGAGTAGGGTGGGGCATACCTCAATGTCAAACATAACATGCTATGTAATATCCTGAGGGTGTTTGCTCTCAGAAAATGTATGGGATATATGGTGAAATTAGTCCTCCCTTCATGCTTCAGGCCAAAATGTACTAGTAGTACAAAATCCACTCGAATCCCATTCATTTGGACTAATGGTCCACTCAAAGCTCAATAACTTTTTTTCGGAAAATCTTGGCTCTGCAGGCACCTGATATCCTTAAACTACGTAAAATTGTGGTTCCATTGATACCAAATATGCTTTGGCTATATTTACTTCCACCTTCAACCCTAATTCGCTCAGACTATGATTATGGTATTAGAGGGCTACTTGAATTTGTCATGAAAGTCAGGAAATCTTTTCATAAATTTCCAGAAACAATGAGAAAAGTTTAGACCCAGTTACCCATCAATACACTGACAAAATTATCATTTATAAATGTTTCTTTATTGATTTATTGATTACTTTGAAAAGTGCTTCATTATCAAAATATTTGTCTTATAAACACAAAGTAATATTGTGATCAGAATTCAGTGTAGTTTGTGTACTTTTGAATATACAATTGAATATCCTGTTAAAACTGGTGCACAGTATACAATTACATTACTGTAAGTATAAGCATTTGCGAGAGGGAAAGGGTAACATTCTTTATAACACTGTACTTAACAAAATGCCTTACAGCAGACAGATCCAAATACAACAGATCCTCATTGTGCGTCTACAGCAATCACTTCAAGGCATAGTCAAACAAACACCACAGCCGACAGTAACGATGTATCGCACAGTAGTAGGACAATGATCAGCAGTTTGCATTACTTGCACCCCTGTACTGACACACCATAACGTGTTGGGTGTTGAAACAGGGCTGCCATGGCATGACCTCTGCCCTGCGTGTCACATGGTCTTGGAGGTCAGGCACTGGTTTACCACCTCCAGCAGCTGTGCATTCTCCAGAGCGGCTGCCACTCTCTCCTTGTCAGCGAGCTGCTTGTTCACTGCACAGAAGAGTACACAACAGGATTGAGATTATAGTCTATTCGCCAGAAGGGTCAACCTGGAAATGTTAAGTAGGCCCACAAAGCTTTATTACAGAAATGTATAGTATGGGTCCCCAGCATGTAGAAACTGCCGGATGCTAACTTGCATATGTTGGGCAATTTGCATAGCTAGATTAACATACATTAGCATAATCGCTAATACATCACACAATTTCAGCAACTGCTTGGCCAATTTAGTCAGTGTCAAGTAGAGTGGAAATAAATAGCAGTCAATTAATAACTGAATCATCTGCCGTAGTACAAGTCAACTAATGCCCTGTCTTGTGTTCTGTCATCTGTCTGTTCTAAAATGCACTACCTTGTCAAGGATTTTCAACAAGTGGTCCGTGACATGGGTTCCAGTTTCAAATTAGTGTATTTGAAATTGATTTCTGAATACCTGATTTGAGGAATAAGCACAGCTTTGGGTGCAGGAACCATTTTACAGCTGTACTTTCAGGTGTCTTATAAAATATCCATTTTCCCTTGTGTGAAGAATGAACTCTCTGCATAGTTGGGTAAATGTGGTGGTCGCTGTCTAAAATGTCTTTTTGTATGTAATTTGTTGCAATCTCTTTGTTTATAACAACCCCGTGCCAAACCCCGATGGTTGGCCGCCGATGACTCCCTAGTCAGAATGGTGGTTCCTGGGACTAAACCAGCTGTACCTCATCCACTGTATGCACTAAATATGTACCCTTGTCTTGAATGTCTTTTTAGTTTAAATGTAATACCACTTGATCCATGGGGAAAGGCATGTTGTGTCACCTCACTGTCTATAACGTACAGTATATGGCTGAAATGACAATAAAAACATTTGACTTGACTTGATTTGTGAAAATGAATTACCTGCATCCTCAGAAGCATGCGTTCCAGGTGTGATGTGCACATCTATCTGTTAAAATGACAAGACATCTATTTGAAACAACTATATACAGTATGATACAGCTTTTGCACCATTTAGCCTACTACAGCTAAGCTCAGTAAGAACATTCACTAGTTGTTGGGAGATGCCATTTAAAAGAAGAGTCTTGGTGTGATATGGATATTGCAACACCACAAATAGTTTGAATGTTCGCCGGGGAGCAGAATTTTGATCTGTTTGTGCAGGCCGGAGAAGAGCGCTTGGTAGTTGTGGCAATCAGGGGCAGGTACAGCGGGACTTGCAGAATTAATGCATCTCTGACAGGGTGACAGGGTGGGGACATGGCATCACAATTGGGGTTATCTTAATTGAAGTGACTTGCTGGCTGGCTAAAAGCAATGCATTATGCACTTGAAATAGTGACTTTTTGGACAACCTCATCACCGTAGGCCCATATGGGACAAATCTTGCAGGATTAAAAAATACTAAATCAGACAGACATGGCTGATCCATCCTCTGGGCTTAACTAACCAGGATCTCAGCCAATGGCCATAGCGCTACTGTGGGGACCAGACGATCATAAGTACTCGTCAGCTGTTCTTGTTGATGTTGTTGGACGTAAAGTCAACTAGCCATGTTAAGCAATCCCATTCACTCCCCATGGACCTCCAAAGTGACAACTGCAAAACGCCTGCTTTTCCATCCTAAAAAAGCCTATGAAAACTAACATATGTTTTTAAGTCTCAAAGTTTGTGTGCATCAAATAAAAAAATAAAAAATACAGTAAACAGGTGTCATATTTATGAATGACTAACACAGTCGCCTAGTGTTCAGCAGGCTTTTTCAGGATTGAAACATAGGCCTAGGGGTGTCAATTATGTTTTGCTGATGTCACTGCAGAGGTTTGCAGATGTTCATTCCCTAGTAGGTGGCTATCAGTGTGCAGACTTCCCTTTCATACTTTTTTTGAGTCCAGAATCTGTTTAAAGTTTGGATGTGTGCACTCTTTTCATGGTTTATTTTAGTCCCTAGTAGCACCTTACCTTAAACCGGTCAGGTAGTGAGCGTAGAAGCTTCACTTTGATGGAAAGGCCTATAAGTGTAGCCATACTGCAATGGGGAATGGTAGGCGTGAACTCTACAGACACTGCATTCTCCTGGTCATTCACCTATTGGACGTAATGTCAATGTCAAAGTCAATTTATACAAAAAGCATTTCATACACAAGAGCACTTGACCAAAGTATTGTAAAATAAAACCAAGTGAAAGCAAGATCACAGAAAAAACACTGGAGACATCAGACTAACCACTTCGGTATTGGTATCATATGGCTATACAGACTGATATGATGCAATATACTCTAATGTAATAATAATGTCAATCTGTATGGGTTCTGATAAATTGATGAATGTCTGTGTACGTGTTTCAGAATGACACCATTAACTTACCCTCACTCGCAGTTGTTCTACGACGTTCAGTTCCTCAAGACTCAAGGGATGCTCGGGGTCATTAATGTTTCTAATGAGATATGGTTCTCCTTAAGAATTACAACGGGTGATGCGTTTGCCGGCTAATTTGAACTTAAACCTATTTACCGGTAGTTAAGTTAGGCTATTATTTTATACATAAAGAAAACAGCTCGCCACTAGGCGGCCACGTCCGGCTTCACATTGCAACTTAGTAAAAGTATAACAATGAGGTCACACATTTGTTGTGTAACGTGCTTTATTTCTGAAGTATGTTTATGTGTATGATGACTAAGTTGACAATTTAATTATTTATTATTTACATTAGCACGATTTTAAAGGATACCAAAGATTTCTCGGTCATCGATGGGATCTGCGACATCCTCGTCTTCATCTGTAGCTGTCAACAAGCGCTCCCCTGATCGCTGAAAAATCAGGGGGTTCGCGTTTTCCAGACGCGTTCCGCCTGACATTCTGCTACGTCTTGCTCGATAATTGCACAATTTTAAGAATCAAATAACAGTAACAACTCTTCTCAGAGCCTCCCAGAAGACAGGGTTTACTTTTGCTACCTATAAATGGTGGTATATGCGCAGCATGCGCAAAACAGGACAGCGCAGAAGACAACACTTCCGAAAATTATACGGTGGCTCGAATGACCCAAAAACCGCAGCCCGATATGAGATTAACAATTACTGATACTGACGTCCATCAAAAATATATCGTTTTGTAGATATGTTTTATGGCATTAGTGAAATGTTATTACATGCTGTATTATGTTATGATGATAGTTAAGGTTAAGGGGAACTGTAATGAAGTGTATGGATTACACGAGCCAGTGGCCTACGTGCAGCCAGCATCCAACATTTGCGTCATTGATTTCATTTTTACCACTGCGCAGGCTCAGTCCACCCTCTCTGCCGTAGAACACCTTCAAACTAGCTAGCTAGTTTAGCAACGGCTTCCATTGGCATGATGTTTTCTGCCGTGGTTCGGCTTTCAGCGTCCGGAATTAGGAGTTTAGCGCGGACACGTCCTTGTTACACAGGTAAGGCACAATGTGACAAGGTTGTTTCTCTGTTATGATATATGTTATTGGACACAATCCCCTCAGAAATGTCATCATGATCTTTTGGCTAGCGCGCTAACACTGAAAGCTAATGGTAACGTTACCCCCTGGAAGCTTTATGCTTGGTTCAAACGAGGTCAAGGAGAACTGGTGTATATGAACTTTATCTTGTGCTTCTAATATTGTATATATTCAAGCTAGGTATCGTAATGTCTAGTATGGGAACTCAGACGTTGAATTACACTGGGTTAGGTAGTCAGGTGGATTTATGGAAATATAATTACAGCAGTAACGTTATACCCTGCTAGCGTTATAACGTGAATGACCTAACTACCTCTCTCTTGCACCTAAACGTTAATGTAAACCTTTCATTTTCATGTACCAGCGGCAACTTGCGACGTTGGATTTTCTTGTTTTGCGAACGATCATGAAAGGCATACATGTAGGGAAATGAGAGGTTTAACGTTACACTTCCTAGTCCCTAGTCCCTCATTCCATTCATATCCTACATCACTTGCCTTCTTGTGTATCGGGACGCAAGTTTCCGATCCTTTCAGTAGCCAGTTAAGAGAGTTGATATTGTAGTGTGGCTAAGCTACATTTTAAGATCTCTGTGTCTAGACAGAAGCATGTCCTTGTGATGACCCACACTGGTCGGTAGCAGCTATGGCGTTCAAAGTCAGCGCCCCACAGCAACAGATACGTCGGGTTACGCTACTTTGGCAACGGGTCAACATTTTTTTTTTTTTTTTTTTTTCAAAATTAATTATCGGCGTAACTTTTTAACATAGCATGTCACAAGCCACGCCATTTGCCATTTTTTTCCAGCTGATGTATTAGCTTACGTTTACTGTTGTTCGTCTTTTAGAACAAGTATCGTAGTCGAAATTAAAGTAAAATGTATCTATTCCAAACAACAGTTGGAGAAGGACGTAAAGATGCTATTCAGTTGTTATGCTGTTGGGATAGGCAAATGTGGACTAGCTAGCGGAGGGGTCTCCAACTAATGTTAACTGAATGGGGCATAGGCAAATGATACTGAAAGTAAGTTTCAGTGGTCCATTCTGCCAACTTTCATTCTTTTTCTTTCTTACTTAGTTACTGCCTCTAATGTCTCTAAGCGGCTAATAGGTAGGCCTATATGCTTGTCCTGGAGATAAATGCTACATCTTTTACCTTCTTACACATTTACAGGGTGAAGGCATGCATGTGTTTCCTCGTCAGCAGACTCCCAATGCATAACGTTATGTGTTCCACCTGTTGAGTTTGTCTTCCTTTCCTGTTTGTAGTATAATGCACAACATAGGCCCTCAGTTTTCAGAGACAGTTGTTGGGTACCAGCCTGTAATTTTGGTAAACCCAGTGCTATTTTTAAACCATAGCTAAGGCTAAGTTGTTGATAGTAGTCCTACTAACATTGAAGATGCATTGGGAAGTGAACTTAATACATTTAATTTCGTAAAAAAGACTTTCGCTTCCCGACAAATGTGCTAACTTTTTTTATCATATAGTAACATATTTATTGTATATATAAAATATTAACTGTGACCTGCAACTGAGCTTTTATCATGTGATTTTGTAATTTGCCTTCTTGTAATTTCACTCTGAAAGAATTTTTTCGCCTTCCATAAAACCATCTGTGATGTCTGTGTTTTTCCGTCTGCATATGATTTTTAGTACCTTTGGCTGATGTAGTAGTCTATATCACTGTAATTGCTAATTGTTCTCTGTGCTCTGCAGCACCACTTGCTTCAAGATGCTACTCCCATGCTAAGGCTGAGACAGACGAGGAGTTTGATGCCCGCTGGGTGACTTATTTCAACAAACCAGACATTGATGCCTGGGAACTCAGGAAAGGTATGAAACTGAGCCTAGTACCAATTTAGAAGGGTTTGCAAGAACATTGACTTTGAATTTTCATAATTTACTGATGCACACATTAGCTCAGTGAAATATGGCAAACCACATATCACAGTAAACTGAAAAACCATCTCCCATCTCATGCAGATAATTGGGTTATTGTGAACCCATGCATGTTATGCTGATTTACAATAACCATTTAAAGTATGGACCAATGGTATGGACACAATATGGTTTTGAGTATGATGGTAACAGAGGAAGGTATGGTTAAAAAAAAAAAACTTTACCTGTATAGGCCTACTGTCTTTAATAGTCCACACATGGTGTGCAAAGAAATGCTCCTTGATTAAATGGTAAATGGACTGCATTTATATAGCGCTTTTCTATTCCTACCAGCGCTCAAAGCGCTTCACAATGTATGCCTCACATTCACTCTTTCACAACCAGTTGCGGTTGGGAGCATTGGGAGCAATTTAGGGTTCAGTATCTGGGTCAAGGATACTTTGATGGGGTCGGGTGGAGTGGGGTCTGAACCTGCAACCATCCAGTTGCTCAATGGCACCTCAGCCATCTGTGCCAGCACCATGCCATCACAAGCACTGGGCCTCATTCATCAACCATTCTTTTGTTGGTTTGTTCTTAATCCCACTTCCGCAGTTTTTAAGAAGATTTGTATTCACCAATATATGGCTTTAAATGGGACCTTAAGAACAAATTTAAGAAAATTCTTAAGAAGATATTGGTAAATGAGGCCCGTTGTTCATTGTCTGAAATGATTAATTGTATGTTCTTGGTGCATAGAAAGTAAATGCATTATACTAAAATCTCCCCTCTGTTTATAGGGATGAACACCCTGATTGGGTATGACCTGGTCCCTGAGCCAAAGATCCTGGACTCAGCACTGAGGGCCTGCCGAAGGCTGAATGACTTGGCCAGCGCCATCCGCATCCTGGAGGCAGTCAAGGTCAGCAGTGCCTATGAGACTGATCTTAGACACCTGTGAATGGTGCCTGCAGTGCCGATACATTTACAAGGATATAAGGATGTTTATTTGTCACATGATTACTAGTGTAATCAATGCAATGACTTTCATTCTTTGGAGACTTCCTGAATGTTTGCATGTGTGTTATTACCTCCGCCAAGAAGGTTATGTTTTTGCCTGTGTGTGTGTGTGTGTGTGTGTGTGTGCAAAAAAATTCAGAAAAGTACTGAACAGATTTGGATGAAATTTTCGGACATGTGTATTGGGACAAGTAAGAACTGATTAAAAAGTTAGTGGTGATTGTTGATGCAGAACACGACCTTGGCGGAGGTCTGCACTCTCCGAGTGTTTTTCTAGTTTTTGACTTGTTTCTCCGTTCGAATGTTTACATGTGTTATATTTGACTTGTTTCTCCAGGACAAATCGGGTCCCCATAAAGAGATCTACCCCTACTTGCTCCAAGAGCTGAAGCCTACCCTGCAGGAACTGGGCATCTCCACGCCTGAAGAGCTTGGCATTGATAAATTGTAGTCAGTCAGACATATTTTTTGGTAAGTTTCCGCTATGAATATTGTGTGCATTTAGTTGTTTAGTGGTCTGTACTTGAGACTTTTAACTATATAAAACTACATGCAACATGACTGGGCTAAGGTGTGGTCATCTATCCCCCCAATCATATTCTTTCCAAATGATGTGGCCCCCAGGAAGCCTTTACAACTTGTAGGAATTATAGGGAAAAACAAAAAACTTAAGACTAGTGCGGTAAAAGAAGAGATTGTCTCTGAGAGTTGAGTATTTAACAAAGAACGGACACTGAAATATTTTGCTACAAATGTGTCTCAAAGGCGATCTGTTTGAAATGTCAGAGAAGCATCTCTTTCCTCAAATACAATATTAGCAAACTTTTCAATACAAAACATGCTAATTATGTCCTTAGATTTTTACAAAGCAGTACACCAGGAGTCATCAACAAAAGAGAGCTATGCCTATGCTACCTCACAGTCACCAAATGCAGCAGAATATTTCCATATTTATATGGAATATGGAGACTTTATGGAATGCAATAATGGTGTCAAATAAATGTGCACCAGTCCCGAATTAAAAAAAATAAAAATGGGTTTACATTTATGTGCATGAAAATTCTAAAAGCTTTTATCTCTTCGGGTCTTACCAATTTGTGGGCTTCCCATGTGCATTATTTGAAAGAAAGTGAAATTGGATATGTTTTAAATGTTATTACCCATTTTTTTCCAAGTCAGAAAAGGGGATAATTTCAATGCATTTAATGATAGAATGTTCAGTTTACTACTATGGAATGTCGGCATGTTCAGGTGTGAAATAAGCCCATAATGGCTCAATGTCTATTCATCATCATAGTGTGTCATCTTTTCACAGGTCTTGTGAAGTTTTTTTGACGAGGTCAAATCCTGCATTTGAAGACTCTGCCTTCAATCCGGTTCTGGGATGTGATAGACTTATGCTCTCTCTGTCCTGTTGTGTATAAAGGTTATGGACCTAATAAACAGAGCAATATTCACAGTTTTGTGTTGATAAATGTGTGTGTGTGATGTGTGTCTGTTCTTGATTTGGTCTTTGGTCATAAACATCTAGAAGGCACTGTTTACATATCACATGTTCCCAGGATGAAAAATATAAGTCTATAAGGCCTATAAGTTGATAGTGGAGGAGAAATTCAAAACCCCATGAAACTGAACGCATCCACACAAGTCATAACATTGAAGAGCCTAGCACTGCACAGGGATGACAACAGTGTTTTGTTTTTGTTTTTTTCCTGCTAGATTCTTGAGGGGGAGGGGGGAAGGATTCCAACCACTTCATCAGAGAAGTTCAATAAAAATGTGAATTCCTGGGCAGCCTATATTTCGGTGCAGTGCAACAATGCATGTTGTGGTGCTGCATAGCCAGCACTCATAGCCTGGCAAGCCATCCTATAACATGAATCTATTTGCCACTGCTGAAGTCTAGATTTCTAGGCACTCGTGCACTCCCTGATCAAATCTCAACAAGTTAACTCTTGTTGAGAAGTAGCCTATCCTTGGCTATTTTTAAGTGGGTATACAGAAATCTGGATTCTTTTAAAAGGAGAAATCTAATGTGAATCTGTCAATAACCCTCTTTTTCCAGGTCCCTGAAAGCTGTCTAAGAAAAAGAATGAGAAATTTGATGCATAGACTGAATAACAAACCGATTACTAATGCTAATGACATGAAGCTGAAAGTAAGTTATGTCCTACTCAGTGTTAGACCGAACTTTAGACCAGTAACTATGTTGTATCAAATTATTCTTTTTCCTACCTATAGCACTTGGTCAGTTTGAACAACAGGGCTATGGACTGATTTATACTTGATTTCTCCTTAAGTGGATATACGGCATACACCCACGTATCATGTAGCCTTTATTTTGCACAGCTGAAAGACAACGTTAGGATTACAGTCATTACTTTAACCCCCACAAATATACATGTATGAGTGATGAAAAATATGAATAAAATAAAATCACACATTCTGTAAAAGGCTACCACCTCTTAGTCAAGTATTAAGGCCATAGTCAAAGAGGCCCAACTGAACAAGATTTTCAAACTGTAATACAGATGCCACCCCCTAGATGTCCCTGTTAGCCTACATTGCTGTTACACTGTTACATCAACCCAAGCCATAGGATTTTTACAAACTGCCGGTTCCATTGAGGGCAAAGTCATAATTTTGAATGGCAGTTCATGTAAAAACTCTAAATCTGGTACAATTTTTTTAGGCTCTGGTCTCTGCCAATTATATAGTATAGTGAATATAGTGTATATATAGTATATATAGTGAATGTAACACCAAAAAATATTGCTGTTGCCATTAGTTTTGGGTTTTGTTTTTTTTTTTTTTTTTTTGTCCTCACATGCTTTTGTTGGGACAGTGAGACAGGGGCAAGTGGAATGTAAGAATAAAATTTGTCATAATGCTGGTTACCATGGAATAAAATGTCATAATGGTGGTTACCATGGAATAGTCTAACCTTGTGCATAATGTCTACAATCCATTTTAACTTATGAGTGTGAGAAGTAGCAGTGTATTTGGTTTAGAGATCTTTTGGAGATTATTTTGGAGGTTTTAACTCAGGTTGGAGATTTACCTTCGAGGTTCCAACAGGTAGGATACGTTTTGCCCTCATCTGTACTACAGCCATTGGCCTTTTTTGATATTTTACATGACAAGGTTTAGAGGAACAGATGGGGAGAGAGAGGCTTTAGTTAAAGAACTAGAAAAGGGAACATAATCTACTCGGTAGCCTACTCTTCAACTCCTCTACTCTCTACACTTATCTGCAGCTTCCAGCTTGCCTATTTTCTGATTTTCCATTCTTCCAGAAAAGTTAGAGTATATAAAGTCTGATGTTTAATTAGAAATGTATGATAAAAAAGTATTTAGGCTAGTCTTTGGCATTTGCAAAGTCCATGGTCAGGGGCTTTCAACTGCTGGAGGTTGCTGTCAAAACTCGCTCTGTATGTAGCCTAGTCTATGTTGTACATTCTATATGAGGAGCAGTGGTCTTGCTTTTTAAACAAAGTGGTAAGGGCTGTGGAGTTCTCCAAAAATGGGAAAAATGGCAATTTATAAATTTATAAATAGCAGATGTCTATAGGTATATATTGGTGGGCTGGTAGGTCCATTTCGGGGCAGATCAGTAGCTAGGAATTACAGAGGATATGAGTATAACATAGCCTACTGCACTTAGCCTAAACGTGATCACAACAGATTTTATTTATTTTAGTTTTGGTTGTTTTTGTAGGCCTAAACTGATGATTAATGAAAACATCAGTCCTCTATTAATTTCAGCAGTAGCCCATGTTGTCTGTCTCCTCCTAGTCTTTTGATAGGCTGGCCATATTTACAGTTCCATAGATGAAACAAATGCCCATTTCAAAACTCTTACAGGCCCCTCTCTCCATTTACAACCTCAATAGGCTACTAATAATTATAATAATATAACCCTGATTAAATTGTACTAAATTACGAACTTGATTCTGGAATGTTTGGGACGTTTGGTTAAATGTACTTAAATAAAACTAAAATACAATTATTTTCAAGACATGCAAGTCACACAGGCCTATTTGATTGTGATTTGTGCAAACACAATGTTGTCAGCTGTGGAGAAAGGGGAGGCTAATTGATAGTTTTGGGAGGGAATACCATTTTGAATTTAATGCTGTCTGCTTGTCTCAAAAAAAGTTGGACTAGGGCCAAGACAGAATTTGTACTTCATCTTAAAATAGCCATTCTTCTAGCCTTAAAAATGTAGATCTAATCTAGATCAAATTTGCTCAGCAAGCATGTCTATCCACCTCCCATATGGCCTCGATAGGTCTAGGTAGATTTATTTACCCCCAACACACACACACACACACACACACACACACACACACA
>JAODXP020000010.1:586578-589259 GCA_027497455.2 Sardinella longiceps | reverse complement strand
TGTTTTCCGACTGGCGAGCTCGGCGTAGCTGGATTCGCAGTTCGGACGCCTTCTCAAAGCTGGCCTTGTCAGTCACAGAATAGACGATAATGTACGCATCTCCCATTCTCATACACTGGTCTTTCAGCCACTGGCTATTATCCTGCACAGAGAACAAAGGTCCTATTGGTTACTTTTTGACAGTAGGCTAGTTCATCCATAATCAGTAAAAAGGAGGAAAACACTTTCTTTCACTTCAGATGAATGAGGCGGACGCTGCTTACCTGCTCCCAGATGTCATACAGAAGGATGGATGCCTCTTCGTCATCCACAACGATTGATCTGTCGTATGTGTTCCCTGAAAAAAAAATTAGCCAGATCATTAACACCGATGTAGACTCATGTACTATTACACCTGTGGAAGGAACAAGTGACTTCTCACACCTCATTAGGCAAACTCACTGCTGAGACTAATGTTCTGTTTCAAGCTAGGCTATGTGTGTTCTCACTATTTGCTTGAATGAACACACATTTCTCTCTTTAACCTCACAGGTTCTCTCAGCCAAATTCACTCACTGAAAATTTAAAAAACCTTTAAGTCAATGTCTTATCAATTATCATTTTACATTTAAATGTACTGAAATGGTTTAGTGATGTTTGTAGTGAAATATTCTTTTGTAAGCTTCAATGTCTGTCAATCTCTCACCTGCCTCCTCGGCGTCGTGACCATCCTCTACTCCTCCAAAGATCCGCGCCAGGCTGGATTTCCCCACTCCCTGCTCTCCCAGCAGAACCACCTTGTACACCTGCCCTTCAGAATCGCTGCCGGAGGAGATAACGGAGTCCGATGAATCTGACACACAGCTGTCACGGTACTGTTCGCCGGGGCCGTAGGACGTGCAGCGCATGAGGCTTGTCAGTTGTCCGGTGGGCACCGTAGGCATAGTGGCGCGCAGCTCTCGGTCATCCACGGGCATGCTTCGTCTGTGGAGGTTTTGCAGGTGCATGGGGAACGGCATGCTGCCTCTTCTTTTATCCATGTTACGGAACTTGTCTCCCTTGTTCAGAGTCATGACTCAGATTATGTCTGCGAAAGATATTTAAATATTAGCACTTTCTATTCAAAAAGCTTTCAAAAGCTACTAATAAGCCTTATCCTTATGAGCGTATTTGTCATTAACATTAACGTCAAAAGAGACTGAAGGTTACAAGTCTACTGTATATTGTAGAAAAAAGTAAACTATTAACCAAACACCTACATTTACTTATGTCCAACGTCTTCTTTAGTATGATAAAAACCGTTAGTCCAACAATCCTTTTGGTCGTTAGATCCTGTGATAAAGTTTAACGGAGCGCGTTTCGGTTTGATCTGACAGGGAGAGAGCGGAGCCCCATATTTATTGCTCTTGTGAATCAGTGACGTCAGTGCGAGGCAGGATTTGCCTCAGAGAATCACGGCTATCTTTGTAGTAGTAACATCATTCCGCCACGGAAGGGGAGGGAGGGCCTAAACTGAGCGTGGGCGGACGGTGGAGGGGGTCTTCCATCCTCCGAGTAGACACACACACACACACACACACACACCAATGAGATGCTGATGTAACGGGGACCTACGTTCTTTAGTCATTGGGCTTCGTGAGGGGGGATGAAGAATATGCGCTCTGTCCAACTAACACACATTTCAATTATAGCCTACCCCCCTTCGTCATATTGACCATTCAACAATGTCAATCAATGAACTCAACAGTATTTTTTTTATTTGGAAATAATGGTCAATAAGCACTGAATTAGCGTAGGCTATTTGAAAACAACATAGGCTAAATCACACACACAATACTCCCGAAACAACTGGATTCCTTCTGTATTTCACCTCTGGAAGTGGCAGAACATCCTATGACTAGACAAGTAGCCGCTGCTCTGATCACACCTTGATAAGGCGCATGGGATCGATTTTAATTATTTTAATGCGCTGCTGCCACCTACAGGCGGTGAAACGACACGCAGATTTTTTTTTTCCTGGTGTGGACTGATTCTTCTAAAACAAAGCCGAGAATGTCCTCATACACAGGCAGAAGGACTGCACGCTGGCAATTGGTTGGCTTTGAAGTGTGTAATGATCCTTGCCTTATACTGAGGACAATTAAATTCAGTCCCATGAATAGCCTAAGTAAATCACTTATTTTTCCCTCTTACAATCAGTCCTGTTTCCTCCTGCTCAAAGAAGCCATTTGAAGTGCCCTAGAAGAATGGCTGCACAATGATGGGGTGTGATGGGGTAATATTTTGAGGACAAAAAATGTATACAAATTTAATCAAATAATAAATCTAAACATGCTTTTGGCTTTTTGTCAGTCAACAAATTGCCTCCCTTTGTTACACTGGACAAATGAAAGGCTTCTGCCTGCCTGTCAGTCATCAGAGGTGATTAGATAAATCTATTTTTTCAGTTGTTTTTGGCACTGATATCCCATTATTATAGTGAGTACGCTCTTATCAAATGTTGTAAGGATATTGAAAATATGGCCAAGAAGTTTAGGTGAAGAAATTTAGATGGATAACTCAAATCTATTGTTGGTGACATACAGTATGTGCAGTTCAGCTGTGTTCTGTGCCAGTCAAGTGAAGACATGCTGGCGTGACGTGATAAGAAAGTTATTTGGTCCACCACGTTCTTATTCTACTCAAAGGACGACCTAAGCACC
>JAODXP020000010.1:561578-584078 GCA_027497455.2 Sardinella longiceps | reverse complement strand
TTAAGGCAGCGCAGGCACAGTTTCAGGATGACTATAATAGGCTCAACACTGACATCTGGTGTTCTGTCATCATACTTTCCTGCTTGTGTTTTCAGTGTTTAACTCAGAGCTGGCATTGTTTCACATAGAAGTCCTATCCTATCTATATCATGTGGAGAATCCTTATTTATCGTTTTCTTATGTCAGCTTGTGAAGATGCTGTATGCTATCTTCACTAATGTTGAACACTGTGTTTTTACAATGCATTTTTTTCACATCTCTTGTCAGGCTGTTGAGTTGTGTAGCCTAATAGTCTGCAGGTGGGGTTAATTAGTTGACTGAGCCCCATCCACTTGAGTGCTCTTTTAAAGGGGTCATAGTATGCTCTTTTCAAGCTAACGTTTTTAGCTGTGATGGTCAGAACAGGCTGTTTCTCATGGGGGCGTGCTGCACCAGGTAAATAGACACCTGCAGCCAAAACGTTGAGGATTTCTCCTGTAACCTAAGAAAGGCCACCGCTAATTAGTCAATCATTTTTCATTATTCTCAGCTGCAAAGTGGCTGCTAACTTGTCTCTATTTTCGCAATTATCCATTCTCATTGCCCTCAGCTACCTAAGTGGCTGCAAATGTTGTGGGACCCCACCCATCTTGTGACATGCGTAGTAGGAACATACGTTAAGTTATGAATAGGCCTTCCATTTCTAAAATGTGTGGTGTTTAGAACCATATATTATGATGGTCTGCAATTTTGTTGCTCTTTTCTTGTATAGTAGAATATAGTAGGCCTAGTGTTCTGTGGTAAAGGCAGCGCAGGCAGTTTCAAGATGACTGTCTCTTCTTCTGACTATAACAGGCTCAACACTGACATCTGGTGTTCTGTCATCATACTTTCCAGCTTGTGTTTTCAGTGTTTGACTCAGAGCTGACGTTCCACAGAGAATTTGTATCAATATCATGTGGAGAATCCTTATTTACCATTTTCTTATGACAGCTACTTATGTTGATTTGGACCTTTATGCTGATACAAATTAGACTGAACATAAGATGTCTGCACTAAACATTCACACCCTTCTCACTACTGAATATTAGTTATGAGTGAAAATTCCAAGGTTTGAAAATTCCATATAATTTCCAGTCGCAAACATTCATCACAACAGCTTTGCAATTGGGGGAAAAGCCTCCTTTTGTCAGTTGTTTTTCTAGATATGTCCACAAGGGGGTGAAAGAGAGTCTATATTCTAACCACAAAGATGATGCAATAGCCTGTACAGCATTACAGTAAATTATAATGTAGGCCTACAGTATTCAGACCAGCACCGGTGGAGTGGTCAGATATTTCTAATTTCTCTTGTCTCAGTTGATCCCTCAACCACCTCAACATGATTCTAGACTTCAATTCATTTCTTGTGAAGGATATTTCTTTATTTGCAAGGTTGCAAACAAGTCCACCTTGTTACTCTATAGAAGTGAAAAGGCTTAGCAGAGGATGGTTTCGATCCATCGACCTCTGGGTTATGGGCCCAGCACGCTTCCGCTGCGCCACTCTGCTCTGTAACCTTAGCAGGAGGAAATGAATGATTTAACCCTGAGGGAGGGGCTCTCTCACACAAAGGAGCTTAACAAGGGGTTGGGCCTGGGAAAAGCTGTGGTGCTTATGAGTGATAAGGACATGGTAGTGTAACTGCCAAAATAGGCCAACGAGAGGCCATTTCTTGTGTAATGATGATAATTACATTCTTTAATTTCCTATCACTAATATAGGCTAGTATATCACAACAATTAGTCTACTGTTTTTTTTTAATTATTATTGTTTTATTGGGCTACTGTTGATACATTTAACAAACTTGATTGGGCTCATTTAAACTTGAATGGTCTATCAAAATGTGTATTAAAAGCCTTATTCTTGCACTTCAAGTAAGTAAAAGTATTTAGCAAACAGGAACCGTGTGAAGACGCATTTAGGTGATAGTCTGAGCGAATTAGCCCAAAAAAGGGTCAAAGGTGGAAGTAAATATAGCCAAAGCATATTTTGTATCATTTGAAGCGGAATTTTCTGTAGATTAAGAATTTGGGGTGCCTGCAGCACCAATTTGTACCGGGAAAAAATTATAGGGCTTTGAATAGGCCATGTATAATGATTATTATATAGGTCTGAATAGTGTTATTTTTTTCCTTCAGTCCAATCAAAATAAAACTTTCTACAATGAAAGTACCTATCAAAAGTAGCATTTTCTGTAATACAAGTTTTCCTGAAAAATATTTTAAATATGCTAAAGAGCTATAAACTAATCATATTAGCCCCAAATGCACCCATATACTGTACATGGATAGTGATGAGATGAAGAGGATGGAACCTGTCTCAATTCACTTTATATGACACCCTGTGGGTGTATGCTTTCAGAAAATGTATGGCATAAGGGGTAGATTAGCTTTCTCTCAATGCCTCAGGTCCAAATGCATTGGCTATACACCAAAATCGCCAATACCAGCTGATCTATAAATGGGTATCAAGGGGAGGAGTGGGGTAGAACCTGTCTAAATGTATGTTTACTGAGATCCTGAAGCCCCCTGCTTTCAAGAAAAGTATTATTTCTCAAGGTTTATTAATTTCTAATACATAAGCACTTTTGTCCAAGAAATTCACATATTTTTTAATTTCCCCCCAAAATAGGCATACGCTTTAAAATATTAAGGGGGGTATGATGTGGAAAATATTTCTTTGGTGAAATCCTGGGCATATAAGCTTTCAGAAAATATATAGTTTATAGGGTCTAATATGTTTCCCCTGCTTGCCACTGGCCAAAATGTCACCAAAAATTGCCCATTTTTCAAATGCCAAATTTCTTAATTTTTTGGATTTATTGTAATGAGTAGGGTGGGGCATACCTCAATGTCAAACATAACATGCTATGTAATATCCTGAGGGTGTTTGCTCTCAGAAAATGTATGGGATATATGGTGAAATTAGTCCTCCCTTCATGCTTCAGGCCAAAATGTACTAGTAGTACAAAATCCACTCGAATCCCATTCATTTGGACTAATGGTCCACTCAAAGCTCAATAACTTTTTTTCGGAAAATCTTGGCTCTGCAGGCACCTGATATCCTTAAACTACGTAAAATTGTGGTTCCATTGATACCAAATATGCTTTGGCTATATTTACTTCCACCTTCAACCCTAATTCGCTCAGACTATGATTATGGTATTAGAGGGCTACTTGAATTTGTCATGAAAGTCAGGAAATCTTTTCATAAATTTCCAGAAACAATGAGAAAAGTTTAGACCCAGTTACCCATCAATACACTGACAAAATTATCATTTATAAATGTTTCTTTATTGATTTATTGATTACTTTGAAAAGTGCTTCATTATCAAAATATTTGTCTTATAAACACAAAGTAATATTGTGATCAGAATTCAGTGTAGTTTGTGTACTTTTGAATATACAATTGAATATCCTGTTAAAACTGGTGCACAGTATACAATTACATTACTGTAAGTATAAGCATTTGCGAGAGGGAAAGGGTAACATTCTTTATAACACTGTACTTAACAAAATGCCTTACAGCAGACAGATCCAAATACAACAGATCCTCATTGTGCGTCTACAGCAATCACTTCAAGGCATAGTCAAACAAACACCACAGCCGACAGTAACGATGTATCGCACAGTAGTAGGACAATGATCAGCAGTTTGCATTACTTGCACCCCTGTACTGACACACCATAACGTGTTGGGTGTTGAAACAGGGCTGCCATGGCATGACCTCTGCCCTGCGTGTCACATGGTCTTGGAGGTCAGGCACTGGTTTACCACCTCCAGCAGCTGTGCATTCTCCAGAGCGGCTGCCACTCTCTCCTTGTCAGCGAGCTGCTTGTTCACTGCACAGAAGAGTACACAACAGGATTGAGATTATAGTCTATTCGCCAGAAGGGTCAACCTGGAAATGTTAAGTAGGCCCACAAAGCTTTATTACAGAAATGTATAGTATGGGTCCCCAGCATGTAGAAACTGCCGGATGCTAACTTGCATATGTTGGGCAATTTGCATAGCTAGATTAACATACATTAGCATAATCGCTAATACATCACACAATTTCAGCAACTGCTTGGCCAATTTAGTCAGTGTCAAGTAGAGTGGAAATAAATAGCAGTCAATTAATAACTGAATCATCTGCCGTAGTACAAGTCAACTAATGCCCTGTCTTGTGTTCTGTCATCTGTCTGTTCTAAAATGCACTACCTTGTCAAGGATTTTCAACAAGTGGTCCGTGACATGGGTTCCAGTTTCAAATTAGTGTATTTGAAATTGATTTCTGAATACCTGATTTGAGGAATAAGCACAGCTTTGGGTGCAGGAACCATTTTACAGCTGTACTTTCAGGTGTCTTATAAAATATCCATTTTCCCTTGTGTGAAGAATGAACTCTCTGCATAGTTGGGTAAATGTGGTGGTCGCTGTCTAAAATGTCTTTTTGTATGTAATTTGTTGCAATCTCTTTGTTTATAACAACCCCGTGCCAAACCCCGATGGTTGGCCGCCGATGACTCCCTAGTCAGAATGGTGGTTCCTGGGACTAAACCAGCTGTACCTCATGAACTGTATGCACTAAATATGTACCCTTGTCTTGAATGTCTTTTTAGTTTAAATGTAATACCACTTGATCCATGGGGAAAGGCATGTTGTGTCACCTCACTGTCTATAACGTACAGTATATGGCTGAAATGACAATAAAAACATTTGACTTGACTTGATTTGTGAAAATGAATTACCTGCATCCTCAGAAGCATGCGTTCCAGGTGTGATGTGCACATCTATCTGTTAAAATGACAAGACATCTATTTGAAACAACTATATACAGTATGATACAGCTTTTGCACCATTTAGCCTACTACAGCTAAGCTCAGTAAGAATATTCACTAGTTGTTGGGAGATGCCATTTAAAAGAAGAGTCTTGGTGTGATACGGATACTGCAACACCACAAATAGTTTGAATGTTCGCCGGGGAGCAGAATTTTGATCTGCTTGTGCAGGCCGGAGAAGAGCGCTTGGTAGTTGTGGCAATCAGGGGCAGGTACAGCGGGACTTGCAGAATTAATGCATCTCTGACAGGGTGACAGGGTGGGGACATGGCATCACAATTGGGGTTATCTTAATTGAAGTGACTTGCTGGCTGGCTAAAAGCAATGCATTATGCACTTGAAATAGTGACTTTTTGGACAACCTCATCACCGTAGGCCCATATGGGACAAATCTTGCAGGATTAAAAAATACTAAATCAGACAGACATGGCTGATCCATCCTCTGGGCTTAACTAACCAGGATCTCAGCCAATGGCCATAGCGCTACTGTGGGGACCAGACGATCATAAGTACTCGTCAGCTGTTCTTGTTGATGTTGTTGGACGTAAAGTCAACTAGCCATGTTAAGCAATCCCATTCACTCCCCATGGACCTCCAAAGTGACAACTGCAAAACGCCTGCTTTTCCATCCTAAAAAAGCCTATGAAAACTAACATATGTTTTTAAGTCTCAAAGTTTGTGTGCATCAAATAATAAAAAAAAAAACATACAGTAAACAGGTGTCATATTTATGAATGACTAACACAGTCGCCTAGTGTTCAGCAGGCTTTTTCAGGATTGAAACATAGGCCTAGGGGTGTCAATTATGTTTTGCTGATGTCACTGCAGAGGTTTGCAGATGTTCATTCCCTAGTAGGTGGCTATCAGTGTGCAGACTTCCCTTTCATACTTTTTTTGAGTCCAGAATCTGTTTAAAGTTTGGATGTGTGCACTCTTTTCATGGTTTATTTTAGTCCCTAGTAGCACCTTACCTTAAACCGGTCAGGTAGTGAGCGTAGAAGCTTCACTTTGATGGAAAGGCCTATAAGTGTAGCCATACTGCAATGGGGAATGGTAGGCGTGAACTCTACAGACACTGCATTCTCCTGGTCATTCACCTATTGGACGTAATGTCAATGTCAAAGTCAATTTATACAAAAAGCATTTCATACACAAGAGCACTTGACCAAAGTATTGTAAAATAAAACCAAGTGAAAGCAAGATCACAGAAAAAAACACTGGAGACATCAGACTAACCACTTCGGTATTGGTATCATATGGCTATACAGACTGATATGATGCAATATACTCTAATGTAATAATAATGTCAATCTGTATGGGTTCTGATAAATTGATGAATGTCTGTGTACGTGTTTCAGAATGACACCATTAACTTACCCTCACTCGCAGTTGTTCTACGACGTTCAGTTCCTCAAGACTCAAGGGATGCTCGGGGTCATTAATGTTTCTAATGAGATATGGTTCTCCTTAAGAATTACAACGGGTGATGCGTTTGCCGGCTAATTTGAACTTAAACCTATTTACCGGTAGTTAAGTTAGGCTATTATTTTATACATAAAGAAAACAGCTCGCCACCAGGCGGCCACGTCCGGCTTCACATTGCAACTTAGTAAAAGTATAACAATGAGGTCACACATTTGTTGTGTAACGTGCTTTATTTCTGAAGTATGTTTATGTGTATGATGACTAAGTTGACAATTTAATTATTTATTATTTACATTAGCACGATTTTAAAGGATACCAAAGATTTCTCGGTCATCGATGGGATCTGCGACATCCTCGTCTTCATCTGTAGCTGTCAACAAGCGCTCCCCTGATCGCTGAAAAATCAGGGGGTTCGCGTTTTCCAGACGCGTTCCGCCTGACATTCTGCTACGTCTTGCTCGATAATTGCACAATTTTAAGAATCAAATAACAGTAACAACTCTTCTCAGAGCCTCCCAGAAGACAGGGTTTACTTTTGCTACCTATAAATGGTGGTACAGTATATGCGCAGCATGCGCAAAACAGAACAGCGCAGAAGACAACACTTCCGAAAATTATACGGTGGCGCGAATGACCCAAAAACCGCAGCCCGAAATGAGATTAACAATTACTGATACTGACGTCCATCAAAAATATATCGTTTTGTAGATATGTTTTATGGCATTAGTGAAATGTTATTACATGCTGTATTATGTTATGATGATAGTTAAGGTTAAGGGGAACTGTAATGAAGTGTATGGATTACACGAGCCAGTGGCCTACGTGCAGCCAGCATCCAACATTTGCGTCATTGATTTCATTTTTACCACTGCGCAGGCTCAGTCCACCCTCTCTGCCGTAGAACACCTTCAAACTAGCTAGCTAGTTTAGCAACGGCTTCCATTGGCATGATGTTTTCTGCCGTGGTTCGGCTTTCAGCGTCCGGAATTAGGAGTTTAGCGCGGACACGTCCTTGTTACACAGGTAAGGCACAATGTGACAAGGTTGTTTCTCTGTTATGATATGTGTTATTGGACACAATCCCCTCAGAAATGTCATCATGATCTTTTGGCTAGCGCGCTAACACTGAAAGCTAATGGTAACGTTACCCCCTGGAAGCTTTATGCTTGGTTCAAACGAGGTCAAGGAGAACTGGTGTATATGAACTTTATCTTGTGCTTCTAATATTGTATATATTCAAGCTAGGTATCGTAATGTCTAGTATGGGAACTCAGACGTTGAATTACACTGGGTTAGGTAGTCAGGTGGATTTATGGAAATATAATTACAGCAGTAACGTTATACCCTGCTAGCGTTATAACGTGAATGACCTAACTAACGTTACCTCTCTCTTGCACCTAAACGTTAATGTAAACCTTTCATTTTCATGTACCAGCGGCAACTTGCGACGTTGGATTTTCTTGTTTTGCGAACGATCATGAAAGGCATACATGTAGGGAAATGAGAGGTTTAACGTTACACTTCCTAGTCCCTAGTCCCTCATTCCATTCATATCCTACATCACTTGCCTTCTTGTG
Source organism: Sardinella longiceps (assembly GCA_027497455.2). Taxonomy (NCBI): domain Eukaryota; kingdom Metazoa; phylum Chordata; class Actinopteri; order Clupeiformes; family Clupeidae; genus Sardinella; species Sardinella longiceps. The sequence goes on along the minus strand of JAODXP020000010.1, from coordinate 576,233 downwards.
TATCGGGACGCAAGTTTCCGATCCTTTCAGTAGCCAGTTAAGAGAGTTGATATTGTAGTGTGGCTAAGTTACATTTTAAGATCTCTGTGTCTAGACAGAAGCATGTCCTTGTGATGACCCACACTGGTCGGTAGCAGCTATGGCGTTCAAAGTCAGCGCCCCACAGCAACAGATACGTCGGGTTACGCTACTTTGGCAACGGGTCAACATTTTTTTTTTCCAAATTAATTATCGGCTTAACTTTTTAACATAGCATGTCACAAGCCACGCCATTTGCCATTTTTTTCCAGCTGATGTATTAGCTTACGTTTACTGTTGTTCGTCTTTTAGAACAAGTATCGTAGTCGAAATTAAAGTAAAATGTATCTATTCCAAACAACAGTTCGCTTGGAGAAGGACGTAAAGATGCAGTTGTTATGCTGTTGGGATAGGCAAATGTGGACTAGCTAGCGGAGGGGTCTCCAACTAATGTTAACTGAATGGGGCATAGGCAAATGATACTGAAAGTAAGTTTCAGTGGTCCATTCTGCCAACTTTCATTCTTTTTCTTTCTTACTTAGTTACTGCCTCTAATGTCTCTAAGCGGCTAATAGGTAGGCCTATATGCTTGTCCTGGAGATAAATGCTACATCTTTTACCTTCTTACACATTTACAGGGTGAAGGCATGCATGTGTTTCCTCGTCAGCAGACTCCCAATGCATAACGTTATGTGTTCCACCTGTTGAGTTTGTCTTCCTTTCCTGTTTGTAGTATAATGCACAACATAGGCCCTCAGTTTTCAGAGACAGTTGTTGGGTACCAGCCTGTAATTTTGGTAAACCCAGTGCTATTTTTAAACCATAGCTAAGGCTAAGTTGTTGATAGTAGTCCTACTAACATTGAAGATGCATTGGGAAGTGAACTTAATACATTTAATTTCGTAAAAAAGACTTTCGCTTCCCGACAAATGTGCTAACTTTTTTTATCATATAGTAACATATTTATTGTATATATAAAATATTAACTGTGACCTGCAACTGAGCTTTTATCATGTGATTTTGTAATTTGCCTTCTTGTAATTTCACTCTGAAAGAATGTTTTCATCTTCCATAAAACCGTCTGTGATTTTGACCCTCTGTGTTTTTCCGTCTGCATATTTTTTTTAGTACCTTTGGCTGATGTAGTAGTAGCCTATCGTATATAATTTCTATGGTAGCCTATATCACTGTAATTGCTAATTGTTCTCTGTGCTCTGCAGCACCACTTGCTTCAAGATGCTACTCCCATGCTAAGGCTGAGACAGACGAGGAGTTTGATGCCCGCTGGGTGACTTATTTCAACAAACCAGACATTGATGCCTGGGAACTCAGGAAAGGTATGAAACTGAGCCTAGTACCAATTTAGAAGGGTTTGCAAGAACATTGACTTTGAATTTACATAATTTACTGATGCACACATTAACTCAGTGAAATATGGCAAACCAGATATCACAGTAAACTGAATAACCATCTCCCATGTCCTGCAGATAATTGGGTTATTGTGAACCCATGCATGTTATGCTGGTTTACAATAACCATTTAAAGTATGGACCAATGGTATGGACACAATATGGTTTTGAGTATGATGGTAACAGAGGAAGGTATGGTTTAAAAAAAAAAAAAAAAAAAAAAAAGACTTTACCTGTATAGGCCTACTGTCTTTAATAGTCCACACATGGTGTGCAAAGAAATGCTCCTTGATTAAATGGTAAATGGACTGCATTTATATAGCGCTTTTCTATTCCTACCAGCGCTCAAAGCGCTTCACAATGTATGCCTCACATTCACTCTTTCACAACCAGTTGCGGTTGGGAGCATTGGGAGCAATTTAGGGTTCAGTATCTGGGTCAAGGATACTTTGATGGGGTCGGGTGGAGTGGGGTCTGAACCTGCAACCATCCAGTTGCTCAATGGCACCTCAGCCATCTGTGCCAGCACCATGCCATCACAAGCACTGGGCGTCATTCATCAACCATTCTTTTGTTGGTTTGTTCTTAATCCCACTTCCGCAGTTTTTAAGAAGATTTGTATTCACCAATATATGGCTTTAAATGGGACCTTAAGAACAAATTTAAGAAAATTCTTAAGAAGATATTGGTAAATGAGGCCCGTTGTTCATTGTCTGAAATGATTAATTGTATGTTCTTGGTGCATAGAAAGTATGCATTATACTAAAATCTCCCCTCTGTTTATAGGGATGAACACCCTGATTGGGTATGACCTGGTCCCTGAGCCAAAGATCCTGGACTCAGCACTGAGGGCCTGCCGAAGGCTGAATGACTTGGCCAGCGCCATCCGCATCCTGGAGGCAGTCAAGGTCAGCAGTGCCTATGAGACTGATCTTAGACACCTGTGAATGGTGCCTGCAGTGCCGATACATTTACAAGGATATAAGGATGTTTATTTGTCACATGATTACTAGTGTAATCAATGCAATGACTTTCATTCTTTGGAGACTTCCTGAATGTTTGCATGTGTGTTATTACCTCCGCCAAGAAGGTTATGTTTTTGCCTGTGTGTGTGTGTGTGTGTGTGTGTGTGTGTGTGTGTGTGTGTGTGTGTGCAAAAGAATTCAAAAAGTACTGAACGGATTTGGATGAAATTTTCGGACATGTGCATTGGGACAAGTAAGAACTGATTAAAAAGTTAGTGGTGATTGTTGATGCAGAACACGACCTTGGCGGAGGTCTGCACTCTGAGTGTTTTTCTAGTTTTTGACTTGTGTGTTATATTTGACTTGTTTCTCCAGGACAAATCGGGTCCCCATAAAGAGATCTACCCCTACTTGCTCCAAGAGCTGAAGCCTACCCTGCAGGAACTGGGCATCTCCACGCCTGAAGAGCTTGGCATTGATAAATTGTAGTCAGTCAGACATATTTTTTGGTAAGTTTCCGCTATGAATATTGTGTGCATTTAGTTGTTTAGTGGTCTGTACTTGAGACTTTTAACTATATAAAACTACATGCAACATGACTGGGCTAAGGTGTGGCCATCTATCCCCCCAATCATATTCTTTCCAAATGATGCGGCCCCCAGGAAGCCTTTACAACTTGTAGGAATTATAGGGGGAAAAAAAAAAAAAACTTAAGACGAGTGCGGTAAAAGAAGAGATTGTCTCTGAGAGTTGAGTATTTAACAAAGAATGGACACTGAAATATTTTGCTACAAATGTGTCTCAAAGGCGATCTGTTTGAAATGTCGGAGAAGCATCTCTTTCCTCAAATACAATATTAGCAAACTTTTCAATACAAAACATGCTAATTATGTCCTTAGATTTTTACAAAGCAGTACACCAGGAGTCATCAACAAAAGAGAGCTATGCCTATGCTACGTCAGTCACCAAATACAGCAGAATATTTCCATATTTATATGGAATATGGAGACTTTATGGAATACAATAATTGTGTGAAATAAATGTGTACCGGTCCCGAATCAAAAAAAAAAAAAAAAGGGTTTACGTTTTTGTGCATGAAAATTCTAAAAGCTTTTATCTCTTCGGGTCTTCCCAATTTGTGGGCTTCCCATGTGCATTATTTGAAAGAAAGTGAAATTGGATATGTTTTAAATGTTAGTCAGAAAAGGGGCTAATTTCAATGCATTTTAATGATCGAATGTTCAGTTTACTACCATGGAATGTCTGCATGTTCAGGTGTGAAATAAGCCCATAATGGCTCAATGTCTATTCATCATCACAGTGTCATCTTTTCACAGGTCTTGTGAAGTTTTTTTGACGAGGTCAAATCCTGCATTTGAAGACTCTGCCTTCAATCCGGTTCTGGGATGTGATAGACTTATGCTCTCTCTGTCCTGTTGTGTATAAAGGTTATGGACCTAATAAACAGAGCAATATTCACAGTTTTGTGTTGGTAAATGTGTTTGATGTGTGTCTGTTCTTGATTTGGTCTTTGGTCATAAACATCTAGAAGGCACTGTTTACATATCACATGTTCCCAGGATGAACAAAAATTGAAATCAGTATCTACAAAATGATCAAAGTAGATGGATCAAGATGTTGCCCATTTTTATAAACTGAATTATTCTATATAATCCAATTGGAAATGGCTGTCTTGCAGAAATGCAGCATCCTGCCTTGTCCCCAATCCATAAATTGGTGTTTATAAGAATATGTTTAGGCCTATGTGAATGGAATATGATCTCAAAAAAGAATCTCACTTAAGTTAAAAACAAACAAAAAATAGTGTGACCACCTGAACACAATTTTTAAGTGAGCTGCTGGCTGGCTACGGAGAAGTGTCATGGTGGCTTGCAGTGATGATGTTTGGCCTATAAGTTGATAGTGGAGGAGAAATTCAAAACACCATCAAACTGAACGCATCCACACAAGTCATAACATTGAAGAGCCTAGCACTGCACAGGGATGACAACAGTGTTTTTTTTTTTTTTTTTTCCTGCTAGATTCTTGAGGGGGAGGGGGGAAGGATTCCAACCACTTCATCAGAGACAAGTTCAATAAAAATGTGAATTCCTGGGCAGCCCATATTTCAGCGCAGTGCAACAATGCATGTTGTGGTGCTGCATAGCCAGCACTCATAGCCTGGCAAGCCATCCTATAACATTAATATATTTGCCAGTGCTGAAGTCTAGATTTCTAGGCACTCGTGCACTCCCTGATCAAATCTCAACAAGTTAACTCTGTTGAGAAGTAGCCTATCCTTGGCTATTTTTAAGTGGGTATACAGAAATCTGGGTTCTTTTAAAAGGAGAAATCTAATGTGAATCTGTCAATAACCCTCTTTTTCCAGGTCCCTGAAAGCTGTCTAAGAAAAAGAATGAGAAAATTTGATGCATAGACTGAATAACAAACCGATTACTAATGCTAATGACATGAAGCTGAAAGTAAGTTATGTCCTACTCAGTGTTAGTTACTGGTCTAAAGTTCGGTCTATGTTGTATCAAATGTTCTTATTCTTTTTCCTACCTATAGCACTTGGTCAGTTTGAACAACAGGGCTATGGACTGATTTATACTTGATTTCTCCTTAAGTGGATATACGGCATACACCCACGTATCATGTAGCCTTTATTTTGCACAGCTGAAAGACAACGTTAGGATTACAGTCATTACTTTAACCCCCACAAATATACATGTATGAGTGATGAAAAATATGAGTAAAATAAAATACACACATTCTGTAAAAGGCTACCACCTCTTAGTCAAGTATTAAGGCCATAGTCAAAGAGGCCCAACTGAACAAGATTTTCAAACTGTAATACAGATGCCACCCCCTAGATGTCCCTGTTAGCCTACATTGCTGTTACACTGTTACATCAACCCAAGCCATAGGATTTTTACAAACTGCCGGTTCCATTGAGGGCAAAGTCATAATTTTGAATGGCAGTTCATGTAAAAACTTTAAGTCTGGTACAATTGGTATAATTTTAGAATGATGAAATGCATTTTATTTAAGCTCTGGTCTCTGCCAATTATACAGTGTAGTGTTTATAGTGTATATATAGTGAATGTAACACCAAAAAATATTGCTGTTGCTATTAGTTTTGGGTTGGGTTTTTTTTTTTTTTTTTTTGTCCTCACATGCTTTTGTTGGGACAGTGAGACAGGGGCAAGTGGAATGTAAGAATAAAATTTGTCATAATGCTGGTTACCATGGAATAAAATGTCATAATGGTGGTTACCATGGAATAGTCTAACCTTGTGCATAATGTCTACAATCCATTTTAACTTATGAGTGTGAGAAGTAGCAGTGTATTTGGTTTAGAGATCTTTTGGAGATTATTTTGGAGGTTTTAACTCAGGTTGGAGATTTACCTTCGAGGTTCCAACAGGTAGGATACGTTTTGCCCTCATCTGTACTACAGCCATTGGCCTTTTTTGATATTTTACATGCCAGGGTTTTGAGGAACAGATGGGGAGAGAGAGGCTTTCGTTAAAGAACTAGAAAGGGAACATAATCTGCTCGGTAGCCTACTCTTCAACTCCTCTACTCTCTACACTTATCTGCAGCAGTGCAGCTTCCAGCTTGCCTATTTTCTGATTTTCCATTCTTCCAGAAAAGTTAGAGTATATAAAGTCTGTTGTTTATTTAGAAATAGTATGATAGTAAAAAGTATTATGGCTAGTCTTTGGCATTTGCAAAGTCCATGGTCAGGGGCTTTCAACTGCTGGAGGTTGCTGTCAAATCTCGCTCTGTATGTAGCCTAGTCTATGTTGTACATTCTATATGAGGAGCAGTGGTCTTGCTTTTTAAACAAAGTGGTAAGGGCTGTGGAGTTCTCCAAAAATGGGAAAAATGGCAATTTATAAATTTATAAATAGCAGATGTCTATACAGATATATATTGGTGGGCTGGTAGGTCCATTTCGGGGCAGATCAGTAGCTAGGAATTACAGAGGATATGAGTATAACATAGCCTACTGCACTTAGCCTAAACGTGATCACAACAGATTTTATTTATTTTAGTTTTGGTTGTTTTTGTAGGCCTAAACTGATGATTAATGAAAACATCAGTCCTCTATTAATTTCAGCAGTAGCCCATGTTGTCTGTCTCCTCCTAGTCTTTTGACATGAGCTGGCCATATTTACAGTTCCATAGATGAAACAAATGCCCATTTCAAAACTCTTACAGGCCCCTCTCTCCATTTACAACCTCAATAGGCTACTAATAATTATAATAATATAACCCTGATTAAATTGTACTAAATTACGAACTTGATTCTGGAATGTTTGGGACGTTTGGTTAAATGTACTTAAATAAAACTAAAATACAATTTTAGACATGCAAGTCACACAGGCCTATTTGATTGTGATTTGTGCAAACACAATTTGTCAGCTGTGGAGAAAGGGGTAGGCTAATTTATAGTTTTGGGAGGGAATACCATTTTGAATTTAATGCTGTCTGCTTGTCTCAAAAAAGTTGGACTAGGGCCAAGACAGAATTTGTACTTCATCTTAAAATAGCCATTCTTCTAGCCTTAAAATGTAGATCTAATCTAGATCAAATTTGCTCAGCAAGCATGTCTATCCACCTCCCATAGGGCCTCGATAGGTCTACGTAGATTTATTTACTCCCACACACACACACACACACACACACACACACACACACACACACACACACACACACACACACACACACACACACACCACCAATCCCATCATTATCTTCCCTGCTCCTAAATAATTCCAAGACTAAGATTGAGAGACTAAGAGTATTCCATTGGGCCACTAAGGCAATGCTGAAAAAGAGATGATGGCAAGAAGATGATTGCAAGAATAAGTGGCTAGAGCACCACAGAGAACTCTTGAGGTCAGTAGTGTAGAGCACAGAATTGTAGAGTGGCCAATCTAGAATGCCAAATGATTCCAAATGAAAGTTGATTGTGATGTAATAATAAGTTCACGCAACACATCACAGTTGACATAGCAATAGAACCCAAACAAATCCTGACAGATACCAAAGCCACACAAATCATAGTTTATCTCTACAGTATACAGTCATTGGTTTATCTTAACTCATTTTTAATTTCATTGCAAGTAGTTGCTCAGACTATTGGGGTGCTTAGACTCCCCACAGGTAAGTCTAACATTTTAGCTAAAATGGATAAATATACATATGGCTGGCTATTTGAAAATCCTGTGTTGTTTTAAATATTACTCATAAATAGACCTGGTATTGCTTTCTCTTTTACTATTTACTCCTAGAAAAAACAAAGTCACTGGTGGAGGCACAGGTGGTGTAGCTGCGTCTGCTGTGAGCACCATCCAGAGTGATGGAGGAGCAGCAGCAACAGTTCAAAGCTCACTGCTCCCTGCTCACTCCCCAGACTCAGAGAGTGCTGACTTTTCCTGACATTGGACGGTTCCCACCGGTACGTCTTGCACACTGTTGTGACAATGAACAACATTTTAGCTACACTGCATAAACACACCATACCTTTAAACTCAAAATGTTAGGGATGTTAAATCCTTCCTGTGTGAAGATGAGCGGTGCCCATCTCCGTTTCCCTAACCTGAGGCCACATGGCCACACAGGGCAGTATTATTATGTGGGGGGTTAGTCACAGTTAGTTACCAGTTAGTGAGTTGGTAGTCAGATGTCTAATGTACAGTGTGAATTTTAAATGGTTGCTAATCCTCTGCTATCTTATAAGGCAACAAAATAGTTGTGATCTACTTGAAATCTCTTTTACTTTTACTGCTTTGAAAAGAGATTTTCAAGTCCCCAAAGAATTGAAATGATCTTTATGTGCTCTCACAGACCTACAAAATGACTGTCAGAATGGAGTCAAGGCAGCAGAAACGCACCGACCAGCTTCCTAAATACCTCCATCCATCCATGGAGGTTGGGAGACCCAATGATCATATCCGCCCAAGAGTTGACCAACATTATGGAGACGGAGAGGAAAGGAAACCAAGGAGACCACGGACAGCAAATCTATCAGAGGAGAAAGGAGAACCTCAGCAAAAGCGAGTGGAACAGAAGGATGACTGGCTCGGAGACAGGGGCCTAGGGAAGGGTGAGGACAAATGGACAGACATTCAGAAGAGACATCAACAAAACAGAGAGAAAAGTAGGCAAGAGCTGGATAGACAGATTGATGGAAGAAAGTCTGAAACCAGAGAGGGCAAAGTGGTGAGAGCAGGAAGAAGACATGCTGCAAAGATGGATGCTGATGAAAATCTATCAGTGGAGAAAGGACAATCTCAGCAAAAGCATGTGGAACAAGAGGATGACTGGCTAGGCCAAGAAAGTGCAGACAAATGGACTGAGATTCAGAAGAGACATCAACAAAATAGAGAAGAGTGGCAATACTTGGAGAAACAGAATGGAAGAAAGTCTGAAACCAGAGAGGGCAAAGTGGTAGAGCTGGAAGAAGAAGACATGTGCAAAGATGGATGCTGAGAAATCTATCAGAGAAAGGAGAACCTCCAAAGCATTGGAACAGAGGATGACTGGCCGGAGACAAGGCTTAAGAAAGTGAGGACAAATGGACTGAGATTCAGAGAGACATCAACAAAATAGAGAAGAGAGTAGGAATACTGGAGAAACAGAATGAGGAAGAAAGTCTGAAACCAGAGAGGGCAAAGTGGTGAGAGCTGGAAGAAGAAGACATGGTGCAAAGATGGATGCTGAGGAAAATCTATCAGAGAAAGGAGAACCTCAGCAAAAGCATGTGGAACAGAAGGATGACTGGCTCGGAGACATAGGCCTTAAGAAAGTGCAGGACAAATGGACTGAGATTCAGAAGAGACATCAACAAAATAGAGAAGAGAGTAGGCAATACTTGGAGAAACAGAATGATGGAAGAAAGTCTGAAACCAGAGAGGGCAAAGTGGTGAGAGCTGGAAGAAGAAGACATGGTGCAAAGATGGATGCTGAGGAAAATCTATCAGAGGAGAAACCTCAGCAAAAGCATCTGGAACAGGAGGATGACTGGCTCGGAGACATAGGCCTTAAGAAAGTTGAGGACAAATGGACTGAGATTCAGAAGAGACATCAACAAAACAGGGAGAAGAGTATGCAAGAGCTGAAGAAACAGATTGATGGAGTAAAACAGTCTGAAACCAGACAGAGCTCTGTGAGAGTGGGACGAAGACGTGATGCAAAGACAGATGGTGCTGAAAATCTATCAGAGGAGAAAGGACGACCGGCGCAAAGGTATATGGAACAGGAAGATGACTGGCTCGGAGAAGGGGGCCTAAGGAAAGTTGAGGACAAATGGACAGAGATTCAGAAGAGACATCAACAAAACAGAGAGAAGAGTAGGCAAGAGCTGGATGGAGGAAAACCATCTGAAACCAGACAGAGCTCTGTGGTGAGAGTGGGACGAAGACATGGCACAAACTTTATGGTACCAATAATGATAGATGGTGAGGGGAAAAGCTTAATGTAGGTGAATAAGCAGGAGATGAAAGAGGTAAAGACCGTTCAAGATGAGGGAATGGGCAAGTAACAAAGTGAGAAAGAAGCATTGAACAATAACAACAACAAAGAGGCACACCAGCAAGATCACAAACATAGACTTCACCAGCACGAGAGAGGAGCACAAGAGAGAGCAAAACAGAACGAAAGAGAAGCAAAGTTTGAAAAATGGAAAAGCAATCCAGATTGAGATGACATAGAGAGATGGATAGAGAGAGAGATGGAGGGAAAGAGAGAGAAAGAGATTGAAAGGCAAAAAGAGCAAGACAGAAAAATAGAAATGGAAAAGCAACTTGTAATGAAAAGGCAAAGAGAAGTTGAAAGACAAAAGGAGATGCAGTATAAAAGGCAAATGGAGGAAGAGAAACAGAATAATTGAAAGACAGGAAATGGAGCTTGAAAGACAAAGGGAGATGGAGAGACAGAAGAGGCTGGAGAGGCACACAGACACATACATAAAAGCATTCATACATTGAATTTACATACAATACATACATAAATACAATAAATAAATAAACAAATAAATAAATAAATGAGCAATTGTGGTGACTACTGAAAACTTTGAAGAAAGATCGGCCATTTTACAGAAACTCCCATTCAATACTCTCTGTTTAAGCTGAGAGAGTGAGCAACACATGCCCTATGCAAACTCAGAGCCATAGTTTCTTTGCTAAGAAAGCCACCAAGTGGACATCTGTGAGAATTGTTGTGAATGATTCTTGTCTCATTGTCTCTCCCTTGTGGGGACCTGCTGCAATTGCAACTGTTATTGTTATCAGTCGCATTTACTGCCTTGTTATGATGGAGAACTTTCCTAGATCACAATAGGCATTTTTATCAAGGGAGATTCAAGCCAATCAGGCAGAGTCTGATGCGATGAAGGCAAGGTTTACACAGTAGGTTTGAATGTGCCTGATGTTAGAACTTTGTGATGTTAAAACATAAATGTTACCATTCATGTGTAAGATTTATATTAGGGTGCATCAAAAAACCCAATTCATGTATTTTGATATGGCTGGGTGCTAAAAGTGTGCAACTGTCAGCATCGGACTGTAACATAAAAACCAAAGTGTGTCTGTAATCGGGAGAATGCATTCTTCAGTGCCCTGCCGCCAGAACGTTGAACTTTTGTTTCGTTGCCAATTAATATTGACCAAAAGTGACTTGACCCGAAATGGAAGGCAAAAAATGAATGTAAACAGCTATCTATTTATTAATGCAAGGGAAGTCTGTCTGTGTGTGTGTTCCACACGTACCTCTGCACTGCAACCTCCGATTGACCTCAAAGTTAGTTTGCCTCAGTCTCACTAATGACACAAGTGAGTGCAGTGGCAAGTTTGGTGTTGTTTGGACAAAAAGGCTATATAGTTAAATGGTGGTCAGTAGTCTTCTGCGGTTCTAAATAATGGTTTACGTGGGCAATTCACTAGTCTTAAGAAACAATGGAAAGATTATAAAAAGGGAAAACATATTTTTTTCAAAAAGTTGTCAGAGACTGGCCACCACTGAGGTCTTCGTTGGGTTGGGTTAGTGCTTTTGCACACACAATCCCTGGAAACAATATACTCAGTTAGATGCATTTGTCACACACACACACACACTGCTTTCATTACAGACTGCTCAATATATGTGCTTCACAGAAAGCGATATGGCAGCAATAAAAAAAACACGTTCCGTCCTACCTTAGCGTGTGTTGGGCCACAGTGGTCGTGATGTTGCCTTGAATGCTCTCTGTCTCTCTCACAGATATTCAACGTCTGAATATTAAACTAGTTATTTATTCCAAGCATATTTCACACATTTTACTTCAGGATGCACTTACTGGTTATAGCGCCAAAATGGCACATGCTCTCAGAGTTAGGTTTTCCCCTTTGGGTGTCTATGTGTGTGAGTGGATCTGTCAGAGTGTGTATAGACAGCATTAATCTTTTTGAGTTAAACACAGCAGTTGGTTTTAAAAGACAGCGGAGGTCCTGTGGGTGTGTTGATGATGAGTTAGAGAAGCAGCAGCTATGAGAGCCTGTTGCCTTTTCTCCACCGTCTCGCACACACACACACACACACACTAACACCTTTACCGCCAAGGGTTCATGCGTCACGACTCTTTCACCAAGGGCAATTTATTTTGCATTCCTGCCCACAATGTTTCTTTGTATGACATGTTCCCTGCTATTTTTACACTTTAACAAAGACGTTTTCCCACACAACACAATAGTTGAAGCAAGGCTTATCTAAATCCACAAGTGCTGGAGCCTGGAGGTATGATGATACACCATCATTTTTTCTTGTCTTGTTAGACATTTGTCAGGATAGCCTATAGCCTCCCCTCCCCCTGTACTGTCAGCCAATGCCAATCTCACTGCCGCTCTGAGACTAGCGTACGTGATCTGGTGCTTGTCTTTAACAGTCACCATTAAACCCTGAACCTGACACCTGCCTCGGCATATTGCAGCCAATTCCCTCCGGGATAAAGCCTTTCCTGTGTCTGTATTTCATGGACATAAAGGAAGGCAGCAGACGGTAAGGTGCCAATATAAACCTCACGGACACGTTGTCTCCTTTCAGGATGACACACACCTGTGAAGCTGTGAGAGGTGAGCAGCATTCAGTGCTCTGGTCAGAGAAACTGTAGGACTGGTGGAGAGGTGACCTAGAGAGGTGACGTAAGAGGCAGCACTGGGATGCACTTATTTCTCAAATAAACTGAAAATATCACAAATGCAACAATGAGGGAGTTACTATTGAATGCATTTCTTTGGGGGTATAACATGATCAGGTTATGAACTTCAAAGTTCAATTCAACATTATATAGTAGTACTGCAATCGTGCATGACATGCATACCACCAACATATCCGTGATATGGTCAAACCTATTCTTCTAGAAAATTCAATTCAATTCAATTCAATTTTATTTGTATAGCGCACAAATACAGTACATTGTCTCACGGCGCTTTACAGACAGTACGGGAAGCATCCATGAGAATCAGGGGCAAGGAAAAACTCCCTCGCTTTGTAAATAATTTGTTATGTAGGAAGAAACCTTGGGCAGATCCACGCCTCATGGACTCAGCCTACCTGCCTGGGGCCTAATAAAGTATCCGTAAAGTCTGATGCATAGATTGACCATGGTTAACACAAAACAGTATGAGTACTGAATGTAGTCAGAGATGATATACACATAGTTTGTGTGACAGTCAGGGCCAAGGGATGGAGTCAGTAGTTGGAGTGTGGGATTAGTCAGTAATTGGAGTGGGATCAGAGTTCATTGGGTGTTGGTCGCCATCTAAGTAGTGGTCATCAGGGGGCTATCAGGCCAGTTCCATCACGGGCCTCAGAGAAAAGGGGAGGATGGTCCTGGTGTGTGGCTCCGGGGGGTTGGTCAGCATCCGTAGTGGGGTAGAGTTGGTGGCAGGGAGGTTCATCACTCAGCCAGTGCGTCGGGGCAGAGGAGGCAAGAGAGACAAAAAGTCAAGTCAAGTCAAGTCACTTTTATTTATATAGCACATTTCAAACAACATAGTTGATCCAAAGTGCTTTAAAAATAATGATAATAATAATAATAATAATAATAATAATAATAAACAAATAATAATATTAATGTTAATAATAATAATAATAATAATAATAATAATAATAATATGCAAATGACCAATTAAAACAAACAAACAAAAATAATAACAAAAATAAAAGAGGAAAAGGGTTTAGGGAGAATTAAAGGCTAGGAAAAAAGATGTGTTTTTAACTTAGACTTAAAAAGATCAATGGTATGAATGGACCTAATGTGGGAGGGGAGACTATTCCAGAGCTGGGGAGCAGAAACAGAGAAGGCTCTGTCACCTCTGGTTCTAAGGTGAGAGGAGGGAACAGAAAGAAGAAGTTTAGAGGAAGATCTGAGTGGCCTAGAAGTGCAGTAAGGACTAAGTAAATTGCAGATGTATTCTGGAGCTAATTGATGTAAGGCTAAAAAGAAACAGAAACAAGAGGGTTAGGCCAATCTAGGAGGATATCACTTCATGATATGTGTCATATAATCTAGCTAGAGTGAGGAGAGGGAGAGAGAGAGAGGAGAAAGAGGGTTGTACAGGATGGCAAGTGTGCAGAAGGTGGCAGCACTAGGCTATCGCAGCATAACTAAGGTATGGTACATGGCATCTCACCAACCCAGAAGGGGGTGGTCAGTGGCCGCCTTGGAAAAACAGCAGAGGTAGCCCTCCCAGGAAAGCCCAAGAGGAGTGGTGATATGCCATGGCCCACTCCTAATTATAGGAAATGTCAAAAAGGAAGGTTTTAAGTCTAGACTTAAAGGTATTGAGAGTGTCCGCTTCGCGAATGTAGGGAGGAATAGAATTCCATAGAAGAGGTGCTCGATAGGCAAAAGCTCTTCCCCCAATTGTAGTTTTAGTTATGGTCACTTTTTCAAGGGGGCCAGCATTTTGAGATCTCAGAGGTCTTGCTGGATGGTATGGAACAAGTAAATCTGTAATATATGCAGGAGCTAAGCTATTAAGTGCCTTATACGTCATGAGAAGGATTTTGAAGTCAATTCGACTTTTGACAGGAAGCCAGTGTAGAGATGCTAGAATGGGAGAAATATGTTCATATTTCTTAGTTCTAGTGAAAACTGCACAAGTGGGTTTTTTTTTAGAACCCCCCCACCCCCACACACACACACACACACACACACACACACACACACACACACACACACACACACACACACACACACACACACACAC
>JAODXP020000010.1:526846-531846 GCA_027497455.2 Sardinella longiceps | reverse complement strand
ACATTGAGTGTGTGTGGAATAAGTATTTGGGACTATCAGATACTACTATGAGAGAGGCTGACTGTGTGTATGTGTGTGTGTGTGTGTGTGTGTTGTGTGTGTGTTTGCTGTGCACGAGTGAGAGTGTGTTGTGTACTTGCTTGTGGAAGTTGCGTCCATCCAGTCTCACTACGATGTAGCAGTTCCGGAGGCACGTGTCGTCGGTCTCGAAGTTGCGCACGTACTCAAACTTACTCTTTGCCATGGCAACGCCACACGAGAACCACCGCTGCAGGAACCCGAGATCTCTCCTGAACACATGCACCACTCGTAGCAGCATACAGATCCTAACACACACACACACACACACACACACACACACACACACACACACACACACACACACACACACAGGCCATAGAACAGAATGTTTATCTCAGTCAGGGAAGGGATAACAGAACTGTATTATCCTGATCATACAGATCCTAACACACACACACACACACACACACACACACACACACACACACACACAGACCATAGATCAGAATGTTTATCCAGAGACACTTATATAGGACTTTGGTTTATCTCAGTCAGGGAAGGGACAATAGAACTGTATTATCCTGATCATACAGATCCTAACACACGCACGCGCACGCGCGCACACACACACACACACACACACACAGGCCATAGAACATAATGTTTAAACCTCAGTAGGGAAGGGATAACAGAACTGTACAAACTGCATTACCCTCTCCTATTCTAAATGGGATTTCCTGAACTGATCTGCTATTACCTTAAAGACCCAGAGCACTGGATGCGCGAGGGGTGATCTCGCTCTCCACTCTATTACCGGCGTCAGTCCCGTTACCGGTGTCTTGCCTTCGCCACTAAAGTTACACCTCTCACGCGATGCTCTATTCACTTCCGACAGCCTTTCGTTCCTCGCGTTCTTCCGTGTCTTGTCTGTCGGTAACGTTAACGTCCAGTCTGCGGAGCCGCCATCTATCTCCACTCGCGAGGGGAAAAGAAGATAGAGCGCGGTGTCACTCACCAGCACCGGTCCTCTTTACGAGCTCTCTGATGAGCAACATCCAACAGTGTTCGCATCATGACATGTGTAGCATCAGTGCTCGAGTCCAGCATGTAAATATGTCCGTGCAGAAGTCACCAACCAAACACAGTGGTTCCGGGTGTGCCTGTGGTTCGACAAAACCACATTTTCCATTAACTGTATAAATTAAATGGGCTATTTTCTAGAAAAAAAAAACACTGGGGAAAGAGTTTTATTTCGTTTTTCGGGACTGACACTGAAAGTTGGTACCTTTACTGCAACTATATATCTCACTCTGAAATGCCAGGGTTGTAGACATGAATGGTACTCAAACACACACAAAAAAAAAAGAAAAAAGAAAGAAAAAAAGTCTCTTAAACGGTCTCTGTTCTGAGTAAACATCTGCATGTTTCCCTCCTGCGTGGGGAAGAATAACAGTGAAGGACCAACATGCCCACAATGCATTGCAACTTTCCTTGCGGTTCATTCAAACATGGAGGAAGAGGAGCGAAAGTTGAAGAAGCAGAAAGAGCGCGAGCTTGGTAGGACAGCCACGGTAGACCGGGCAGCGAGAGAGGAGACTGGAGAGGCACGAGATGGCGCACCGGAGGAGGCGGGAGAGGCACGAGATGGCGCAGCGGAGGAAGAACCGCGGCAGCGGGACTCCAGACTGGACGTGAGTTCGGATCAGTTTGATCCCATGTTGGCGCTGTACTCACCGGACGTGCAGCTGCCTTTCCCAAACATCCGCTCCTTCAATAATGTGGCCGAGTACGAGAGTTTCTTGAAGGGTGGCCGTGGTCGCGCGAAGCCCGAAAATGTTGCCAAAAAGGAGCGCAAGGCGAAAAAAGGCGTGCCGGACCCGGAGAGGATCGCGCGACTCAAAGAGCTCATGGTGAAGAACCCCGCAGGTGATGACGCGGAAGAGGGCACGAGCGGGACTCGGAGGCCTGTGCGTCGACAGAAAACACCGAAAAATGTGCTTACACGAATGCCCCGTGCGTGAGAAGCCTCTCTTAATTTTTGTGTTGATGTGTATGTAGTTTGGATTATGAAGGTAGAGGACACGTTTGTTGTTTGTTTGTCTTTATTATGTTTGTTTGAATGAATTGTTTGTTTTGTGTTGACAGTGCTGGCCGGCAGTCCTCTTGGCTCGCTGAACAGGTGTGTCCAGGAACACATCCGGGTCAAAGTTCATGTGCGGAGCTTCAAAGGTTTGCGAGGCGTTTGTGCTGGTTTTGTGGTCGCCTTTGACAAGTTCTGGAACCTGGTAATTAGCCCCTCCCCCATAAACACGCTTAAAATACGAGCAAGATGTATATTTCTTACTATGTATCTTAACCTTACCTTACTATGTATCTTAAAAGTCCTTCTTAACACTCTCTCTCTCTCTCTCTCTCTCTCTCTCTCTCTCTCTCTCTCTCTCTCTCTCTGTTTGTGTGTGTGTGCATGTAGGCCATGGTGGATGTGGATGAAACCTATCGGGAGCCTTTGCTTGGAGAAGCGCTCTACCATGAGAAAGCTCTCACTGTCACAAGGGTAAGACACACACACACACACACACACACACAGACTGCAGCAACAGCTCGCTGATATAAATAGAGATTGTTAAATCTCGTGTGCACGTGTGTTTGTTTGTGTGCATATGTGTGTTAATTACTTTGTGTGTTTTTGTGTGTGTGTGTTTGTAGCTGTTTGAGAAGTTAAAACTGCAAGAGGAAAAGACTTCAACATCTGAGAGACGAACCCAAAGTGAGACGACCCATGGCATGCCACCCACACACACCCCTACACGCACACACACACACACCCCTACACCCACACACACTACACCTGCTGCGACACAAGGCAAGCATGAGGGTGGATCTGGGTACGGTCGTATTCGCACACGACATGTCAATCAGCTGTTCGTCCGCGGAGAGAGTGTCTTGCTTATCAACATCCCTGAGACATGACCCTGATCATCTGTGTGTGTGTGTGTGTGTGTGTGTTTATACACACATCCTGCTTTTCAACATGCCTGAGACGTGACCCTGATCATCTGTGTGTGGGAGAGATGTCTTCTATAAAGAATATTTGACTCATTTATCAACATCCCTGAGATATGACTCGGATCATCATCTGTGTGTGTGTGTGTGTGTGTGTGCGAGCGAGAGAGAGAGAGCGCATCTTGCTTATCAACATCCCTGAGACATGACTCATCATCTGTGTGTGTGTATGAGTGCGCGTCTTACTTATCATCGTCCCCGAGACGTGACTCGGCTCATCATCTGTGTGTTTGTGTGTGAGAGAGAACATCCTGCTTTCCAACATCCCTGAGACATGACCCTCATCATCTGTGTGTGTGTAGAATGCCATGCTAAGTGACACCCCTAGCATATGAGAAGGAATGTGTGTGTGTGTGAAGAGGGAATATCCTGCCAGTCAATCTCCCCAACATGCCACCCTGAACTGTGTGTGTGTGTGTGTTCATACATCTGTGTGTAAACATCTCTAATTGTGAGTGTGTATCTGTCTCCACATGCAGCACATCTGTGTAAACTTGTGTGTGTGTGTGTGTGTGTGTGTATCTCCAGTGGGTGACCTGAATACTGCATTATGTCCTTACATACACACACACACACACATCTTCTGCTTCTCACTGTGTGAGCACTGCACCAGTGTATCATATTGATGTGTGACGGACGAACACACACACACACACAGCACCAGTGTATCATATTGATGTGTGACGAACACACACACACACAGCACCAGTGTATCATATTGATGTGTGACGGACGAACACACACACACACAGCACCAACGTATGTTATTGATGTGTGACGGACGAACACACACACACACAGCACCATATGTTATGATGTGTGACGGACGAACACACACACACAGCACCAACGTATGTTATTGATGTGTGACGACGAACATATAACACGCACCAGGTTATATCTGATTGACGAAACGTAGCCTACAGCTCTGGACTTAAGTCCACACCGGGTCAGTATTTTAACCCACTGGGCCAGTTTGTAAAAGTGATGCATGTGCATCATATCCATATATCATATTGATGTGCAAGTATAATTATATGTCTGATAATGTGCGCATATGTGAACAAGAGCACTCCTGAATAAAGGATATTTTCCTTTTTGTTTGTTTGTTTTTCCCATTCTTACCTTTGATGGACAACATCATGAATGTGTGTGTGTGTGTGTGTGTGATGTGGTGGTTCTGAGATCAAGTATTGAAATCGGCGGCTGAGATGACTTCAAATGGCATTCATTCTAAACTGGACACGAAGCAGCAGTGGATAAATGTGTAACATCCATATTTCACACACACACAAACACTTGCGTTGAGATGTGTTGAGCTCTTTTAATATTGTAAAGAAATGATTAGATACAATCAGCTGTTTCACCTGGTCACCATGGAGATTTGTTGCATAACAATCTAGTGTTCTCAGTAACCACGGCGACCACTGGGACCGCCCCCAGAGGAGCCACATTTGGTCGATTAGACGAGACGCCATGATTGGCTGGAAGGCTTGTGTTAGCGCCGTACATGCTCTTACACACACACTCTCACACACACAAACACACGCAGGCTTTTGTTAGCCCCATACATGCTCGCGCAGACACACACACTCTTACACTCTTTCTTTCTCTTTCATACACACACACACACACAGTCGGCAGTGTAAGGCTTTCTGAACGCTGTCCCTCTCTCTTTCTCTCACACACACACACACAGAAAAATGTTGTAAAAAAGATAGGTCATGCATACACACAGGATGGAAACTCACTTTTCTAGTTAAAAAAATAAACACACTTGTTTAAAGGCCACTTGTGGGTAAGAAGCTCCCTCTCTCTCAGACACACACACACACACACAGTTTCTACCTTGACCAGCCTTTCACTCACACACGCACCCAGTCTCTCTCTTTCTCTCTCTCACACTCACACACGCT
>JAODXP020000010.1:501846-509346 GCA_027497455.2 Sardinella longiceps | reverse complement strand
CGCACTACTCACGCTTTATCGACCAGCTCTCTCACTTTCCACATATTCAGCATTTTGGCTCCGTTAAGACAGGCTTTCCGCCACTAGGACCGGGTATTCTTTTCGCCTGTTCAATCCCCTGACTGAAGCAGGCGCGCTGTCACCCAGAGGAAACCTTGAACTCGTCGAACTAGAGCCACCTCTCTCTCCTCCCTGCCCAACTCCCAGCTGCTGCCGGCCCGCCAGGTTACTACGGAGACGTGCAGCCAACGTCACTGGCGTGCAGTGCGTAAGAGCAATGTAGGATATGTAGTTTCTTTCTTTCTTTCTTTCTTTCTTTCTTTCTTTTTATTTTTGTTTTATCTCCTCAGTTAAACATTGGTCCTTATTTGCTGTCACTCTTGTACCCTTATTGTTATATGTCTGCCTTTCTGTTACTAAAAAAAAAAAATAATAATAAAAAAAAATAAAAAAGTCCTCTCTCTCACCAGGGCCGGACTGAGACCAAAAAATGGCCCAGGCATTTTTGGCCATGGTGGCCCACCATGACTTCATTCAACAATAATAACTTTGTGGCTAGCTATAAGTTACTATAAGTTGGACATATAGCATGACCATGAGAAATTTAATTAAACTAGCCCAATATCCTTCATGAAAATAAGGAGTAAATGACAGCCCCAGCCCAAAAATGACCGTCGGCCCACCGGGCATTGCCCTGTATGCCCTATGGCCAGTCCATGCCTGTCTCTCTCTCTCTCTCTCACACACACACACACACACACACACACACACACACACAGAGAGAGAGAGAGAGAGAGAGAGAGAGAGGGGGGTGGGGAGGTAGGGAGGTAAGATGGATATTCCAAGAATGTGCTATCATGTGAAACAGGACAGGTGTGTCCTACGGATCCACATGACAGGTGTGTGTAAAGTAGAGTAAGATAGGACAGGTGTGTGTGTGTGTGTAGAGTAGACTAAGATAGGACAGGTGTGTGTGTGTGTAGAGTAAGATAGGACAGGTGTGTGTGTGTGTGTGTAGAGTAAGATAGGACAGGTGTGTGTAGAGTAAGATAGGACAGGTGTGTGTAGAGTAAGATAGGACAGGTGTGTGTAGAGTAAGATAGGACAGGTGTGTGTATAGAGTAAGATATGACAGGTGTGTGTGTGTGTGTGTGTGTAGAGTAGACTAAGATAAGACAGGTGTGTGTGTAGAGTAGAGTAAGATAGGACAGGTGTGTGTGTGTGTGTGTAGAGTAAGATAGGACAGGTGTGTGTGTAGAGTAGACTAAGATAGGACAGGTGTGTGTAGAGTAAGATAGGACAGGTGTGTGTGTGTGTGTAGAGTAAGATAGGACAGGTGTGTGTGTGTAGAGTAGGGTAAGATAGGACAGGTGTGTGTGTGTGTAGAGTAAGATAGGACAGGTGTGTGTAGAGTAGAGTAAGATAGGACAGGTGTGTGTGTGTAGAGTAAGATAGGACAGGTGTGTGTGTGTGTGTAGAGTAAGATAGGACAGGTGTGTGTGTAGAGTAAGATAGGACAGGTGTGTGTGTGTAGAGTAAGATAGGACAGGTGTGTGTGTGTGTGTGTAGAGTAGACTAAGATAAGACAGGTGTGTGTGTAGAGTAGAGTAAGATAGGACAGGTGTGTGTGTGTAGAGTAAGATAGGACAGGTGTGTGTGTAGAGTAGAGTAAGATAGGACAGGTGTGTGTGTGTGTGTAGAGTAAGATAGATAGGACAGGTGTGTGTGTAGAGCAGTGTTTCTCAAACTGTGGGGTGGGCCCCACTAGTGGGGCGCAGACACATGACAGGTGGGGCGCGAGACATCTCTTTGCAATCTACCAACGGTCGCCACATGCCCCCCGAATTCACAGCTAATTGTCTGATATGCGCATATGACAGTCTATTGAGCTTTCCAATGGTGTTATTTGCTAGTTGCTGTAATGAGGGGTTCGAGAGAAATTTGGCTTTGAATTAGTAACATGAAAATTCTAACAAAAATCCTGTACTCGCAAAGTATTCCTCACGGAGATACATGCTATTGTGCGCAAATTGAGCTTTCCAGGTGGGGCGCGAAAATTCTCTGCCTTCCAAAGTGGGGAATGACAGAAAAAGTTTGAGAACCACTGGTATAGAGTAAGATATGGCAGGTGTGTGTGTGTGTAGAGTAGAGTAAGATAGGACAGGTGTGTGTGTAGAGTAGAGTAAGATAGGACAGGTGTGTGTGTGTGTGTGTGTGTGTGTGTGTGTGTGTGTGTGTGTGTGTGTGTGTAGAGTAAGATAGGACAGGTGTGTGTAGAGTAAGATAGGACAGGTGTGTGTAGAGTAAGATAGGACAGGTGTGTGTGTAGAGTAGACTAAGATAGGACAGGTGTGTGTGTAGAGTAAGATAGGACAGGTGTGTGTGTGTAGAGTAGAGTAAGATAGGACAGGTGTGTGTGTGTAGAGTAAGATAGGACAGGTGTGTGTGTAGACTAAGATAGGACAGGTGTGTGTGTAGAGTAGAGTAAGATAGGACAGGTGTGTGTGTGTGTGTGTAGAGTAAGATAGGACAGGTGTGTGTGTGTGTGTGTGTGTAGAGTAAGATAGGACAGGTGTGTGTGTGTGTGTGTGTAGAGTAAGATAGGACAGGTGTGTGTGTGTGTGTAGAGTAAGATAGGACAGGTGTGTGTGTGTGTGTGTGTAGAGTAAGATAGGACAGGTGTGTGTGTAGAGTAGAGTAAGATAGGACAGGTGTGTGTAGAGTAGAGTAAGATAGGACAGGTGTGTGTACGAAAGTAGGCAAAGATAGTGTGTATAGACGGTTTCATGGAATGCGTGCGTGATCCGAACGTTCTGCCTCTGGCCCTAAAGTAACTTCCGTTCTGTTGAAATACAATGGGCTTCTGCATTAATTATAGCAACCTCAAACGTAGTAAAAAATAGTTTTCAGGCAAGCTAACGTCCGGGTGGAGTGCAGAGCTGTGGGGTACAAATAAATAAAATAAAATAATAATTCAAAAACCGAGTTACTGAAAGTATTTAAATATTGGTGAATGGAAATAGTTCATTTTAACCAGGATGAGCACAGGTCTGAATGCTTGATATATAGGTTGAAATAAAACCACGACACTGACATTTCGTTTTGTTACTTAAAATAAAAATGATCCCTGATGCACAGGAATACACATTGCACGCAAACATGCTGTATTTAGCCTATCTGTGGTCAGTACAGTTGCAACCTAGCCAAGCATTTCAACGCTTTGTAAACAGAGGTTTCAGGACGTGCTTTAAATCGCCTTCGCAATGTAACGTTAAAGTTATTTTATTAGAAGCTACAGTTGACGTGACTAGCAATTCATCTGACAAGCTGAAATGCTGACCTAGCCCTTGCCTACACAAATCAAGGTTTTCATGCGTGAATGGATTTATAGGACGAGAACGGTAAGATAGTTTCTACCTGTTTTAAATCAGCTGTGTTTGACCTGACGAAGGGTACAGTGTATAACATAATTATATGAATGTTATGAAGGATAATGTCTGCTGTCATGAAAGAGCATTCCGCCGCTAGCCACGTTTAGGCTATAGCTAACATCAGTCAGCTAAGTTGTCAAAAGTAGCCTAGAATTAGAGATGGGTAAAAACGCTAATGTAGTGATGAAACGAAATTAGCCAATGTCATAAAGTAGCGATCTATGCAGGAATGTTTTTTGGGCGATAGGAGGGATTATTATAGCGCATGTATCGATAACAAGGAGGTTGTAGCAGGCAGCATGATATTGCTGAACTCACTAACACAGCATCCTCACTCCTTGGTTGTTGACAACAAATTCCTTACCGTGTCTTACAAACGGATCTTGTTGGCTTGGTTTACTGAAAAAGCTTAACTATGCGGTCATTTTCCGTGTCATGATATCTTATCAGAAGTCCGACCGTCAGTTCAGTACGTTAAATTACAGCACAGCTTTGAATAGCACTGTCACAGTGTGCAGGATTAACCAAACACTGAATGAACCGCGATTAACGTTGCATTTTGAGCAAATGTAGTGAAACCACTGCTTTTTTCCTTGAATCATATTCCGTACATCACCAGTTAATCATAATTTAAACAAGTAGCTTATGGAATGTACTTTTTATTCATTATGTATGACCATTGATAAACCATTGATCAGAAGAACTCCGTTGATTTGGATTGTTTGCGGAAGTCCACCGGAAATAAAGTTAGGGCCATGGAACGTTGGTGCATTGTTTTTGTTGACAACGGTGAAACGGTCTATAGAGTACTCTAAGATAGTGTGTGAGTGAGTATGCTAAATGGTGTGTATACTATACTACGCTAAGATAGTGTGTGAGTGAGTATGCTAAATGGTGTGTATACTATACTAGGCTAAGATAGTGTGTGAGTGAGTATGCTAAATGGTGTGTATAGGGGGTCACCCCCAATGTAAGTTTTTATTTTCAGTTTTACAATATTTTAGATTGTTTATGTTTAGTAGAATGTTTGGCATTGTTACTAGGCAATCCAGAGGATCAGTAGAATACTGTGCTTTGTGATGTCACACTGGCAGTGACATGACATTGGAAGACATTGGAAGGCCAAAATCTTGGGAGATTAACATGAGGTAGATTAACATGAGACTACAGAAGGGAGTTTTCCTGCGATATCTGGACTTCAACAGTGTCTACTGTTTGCTATCTCTCCGGAACACCAAGATCTTGGTGGAGTACTTCAAAATACTAGATGTCCACAACACAAATAGCCTCAATGGTAAGTGTCATTCACCATACTGTACAAAACCAGCACACACACACACACACACACACACACACACACACACACACACACACACACACACACAGATAATCATGAGCTGAGCATGTAGTTTAGTTAGTTATAAAGTGAGATGCTTATGCTTGACATGGTTTATGAAGCTGCTGATTTGTATAGAAGTCAATGAGTTTCTGTTTAAGATTTTCTGCCTGAAAGCAGTGGGTCTTAAATTAATTGTGGTTTCCTTCCAGGCCTTTCCAGGCAAATTATTCATTGCAGTGTGTGCACCTGAGCTTTGATGTGTGTGTGTGTGTGTGTGTGTGTGTGTGTGTGTGTGTGTGTGTGTGTGCGTGTGTGAGTGATGTGTGTGTTCGTCTAATATCTGTGTGTGTGTGTGTGTGTGTGATGTGTGTGTTTGTCTAATATTTGTGTGTGTGTGTGTGTGTGTGTGTATTCCCCCCAGATGTCCAGTTTGTCCACTTCATGCGTGAGGTCACGACCTTTAGGGAGAAGGAGATTCTAATGACGTTTGACATGTTGGACTGGAACGCCAGTGGGGAGATTGGCTTCCAGCAGTTCTACATGCTAGTGTGCATCTTACTGAGCGGCGAGGTACACACACACACACACACACACACACACACACACACACACACACACACTCTCTCTCTCACACACACACATACTCAATTCACACTGAAATGGCGCAAAATTGCGCTCCGTGAGCCATGCTGTCCGTGAGTTGTCCGTTTGCAGTGTGTGTGTGTGTGTGTGTGTGTGTGTGTGTGTGTGTGTGTGTGCATTCAGGAAGATCTGATATCACCAAGTAATTAAGAGTCCGGGATCAATGTCAAACTTGTTGCCCTGAGTGAATGGGTTAGGATTAAGGTTAGGGTTAACGTACATTGATCCAGGCCAAACGTTTGACGTTGATCCTGGACTCTTAAATACTTGGTGATATCAGATCTTGCGTGTATTCACACCAGAAACTGTCTCTGCGGTGTTCAGTGTGAACTGGCTGCACGAGTTCTGCATTTAAAACCTGTGCGGTTGGTTCACTGCTCAGAAGCCGCACAGAACATGCATGTCGTGTGCATGGACGAACCTATTTACGCATTCTCAACGAAAAAGGACCAAAACCGCCCCTGCACTATTCATGCCTCGCTTATGCTCAGGTTTTGATGTGAATCGGCCATATTTTACACACATACACGCACACACACACACACACACACACACACACACACACCTGTGACCTACGTTTCTGTCCAAAAGACTGCACCAATCAAGAGTTCATTCTAGAACATAAGTACATTACAATTGTTAGGCTAGGCTACAAACTTTAGCTTAGGTTACTTGTATCAGAGAACTTTTAATAGGGGAGAATTAGCACTCCCGGTGGTATTGCACCTAGATGGTGCGCGCGAGTCAGTGAAGAATGAATTGGGTTCTATGCAGCTGCACCCTCAAATGCTGCTTTTCTTTAGATACATTTTTTCTTGAATAAATGCATTCATGCATGCGGTTCAGAGTAATTTGACTTAATTCTCAGTCCACACATAATGTTTTTAGCATTTTTTGTTCATTTGTAAAATCCTTTCCAAAGTGTCTGTCACGTGACACAGCAAGTCTTTCCCTATGGCCATTCACCAGAATAGAGTAGCAGAATGCTAGTGAGTCAGGGGAAAAAAACTGCCCACAGATGAAAAACGTAATGGTCATATGTATTAAATACATTTCATTTTGATTGAAATCCATCTCAAAGTTGCTTAAAATAAAATGCAATCTGTGATATGTTGTCCCTAAATATGTGAAAATTATACATTTAGCCCTATACCTCATAGGTGCCCATTGATTTTCCACTCAGTATCCACTGACTCGCGATCGCCCCCTAGTGGATTTGCAATTGGAATTGCAGGTTGAATGGTGTTAATAGGAGTGCCATGGCTCGCTGTAAACGGGCTCTGCTTGTATCAACCAGCACCTGATATAGTGTTTGGATGACAAAAGTAGCCCCATTTTAACAGCAGGTGGTTTCCATGTGGCAGATATTACTGTATATGATATAACGTGTTGGTTTTGTCACAGCACTCTTCATGTTCACTAACGGGAACAACTAGTTGCTCCGTCGGTAACAATTTTAGAAATAAAAGATGGCGACCAAAATAATAAAATCTGAATTTTCATTAGACCTTCCATTGTGACACAAATTCTCATTCATTGGTCAGCTGTCAAAAAGCGCCTGACGTCGGGTACTTTTTCTTGGCGAGTTCAAGTTTTCTCAACTTGAAAACCACCCGGAGCAGGGAAAAAAACTCCTAGCGGCGGTGTGGTTAAAAAGCGCCCAGTCTTTCTTTTTCAAAATTGAATTGTACCATAGGGATATAATGTAAAATATCCACCCGCAGCTGAGAAAAAAAACAATGTGAACGCCCACTTAGTAGCCTACCTTAATCGCATATTTTACACACACACACACACACACACACACACACACCTGTGACCTACCTTAGTAGCCTCCCTTTATCGCATAGCTCTATCCCTCTATTGCATGATATATGAAATAATATAGAAAAAAAATATTTGAACACATTTTAATACCTTTTATAGAGCACATTGAACAATACCAAACATAATTTGCAAAAAAATTTATATTATGGGGTAGATTTAGGTATGTTACTTTGGCGCAACAACATGCAATAATGGTAATAAATACAAAAAGTGCAGTGTATTTAAAATGTATTTCTTTATTTCACAGCAAAACACATTTTC
>JAODXP020000010.1:491846-499346 GCA_027497455.2 Sardinella longiceps | reverse complement strand
TCATAAACCCCGCTCCCATTACTCCCCCTCATCATAAACCCCGCCCCCATTACCCATCATCATAAACCCTACCCCTATTACTCCCTCATCAGAAGACACGCCCCATTACCCATCAATCATCATAAACCCCGCCCCATTAACCCAATTGGAAACCACGCCCCTCATAATAAACCACGCCCCATTACCCCTCATCAGAAGACATGCCCCATGGCCATCACCATAAACCACGCCCCCATCCACTCATACTAAACCCCGTCCCAATTAACCCATTCATTATAAACTCCGCCCATGTTCACCAAATGTATTATTAAGCCCCGCCCACAATCTCAAGAATAAAGAGACCTGCAACTGCTGCTTACATCCCATGGTCACCCTGCTGTGTTCATACACACACACACACTCTCTCACACACACAAAACACACACACACACACAATTACACACACAATTAAACACACACACACACACACACACACACTCCCCATCTCTCTCTCCCACTTGTTTCCTGTCGTCTCTGCACTGTCCTATCTGATTAAAGGCAAAAAGCCCAAAAAATATCTTAAAAAAAATAATAAACACACTCACACAGAACAAATACACACACGTACAAACTCGGAACAAACAAATAAACACACACACTCAGGACGTATATACACACTCAGAACACACACACACACTCAGAACATATATACACACTCAGAACACACACACTCAGAACACACACACACACTCAGAACACACAATTAAACACACACACACACACACACACACACACTCAGAACACATTACACACGCACACACACTCAGAACACACAATTAAACACACTCACACACACACTCAGAAAACACATACAACCACTGACACACACCACATACTCAACCACACACACACACACACACCACATACCACACACATACACACACACACACACACACACACACACACACACACACACACACACACACACACATGTTGTAGTTACTCCAAAGATTCAGCAGAGGGCAGCACCCGCCTTAGAAGGGAGAGGACAGAAGAGCAATCATATTTGTCTTTGGTTTGCAGAACAATCTTTCAAACTGCTTCAGCATGCAATAGGACAGCAGTATATTCCAGTCATAGAAAGCAATCTCTATATTTCAGTCATAGAAAGCAATCTCTATATTTCAGTCATAGAAAGCAATCTCTATATTTCAGACATAGAAAGCAAACTCTATATTTCAGACATAGAAAGCAATCTCTATATTTCAGACATAGAAAGCAAACTCTATATTTCAGTCATAGAAAGCAATCTCTATATTTCAGCCATAGAAAGCAATCTCTATATTTCAGCCATAGAAAGCAATCTCTATATTTCAGTCATAGAAAGCAATCTCTATATTTCAGTCATAGAAAGCAAACTCTATATTCCAGTCATAGAAAGCAATCTCTATATTTCAGCCATAGAAAGCAATCTCTATATTTCAGCCATAGAAAGCAATCTCTATATTTCAGACATAGAAAGCAATCTCTATATTTCAGTCATAGAAAGCAATCTCTATATTTCAGCCATAGAAAGCAATCTCTATATTTCAGTCATAGAAAGCAAACTCTATATTCCAGTCATAGAAAGCAATCTCTATATTTCAGCCATAGAAAGCAATCTCTATATTTCAGTCATAGAAAGCAATCTCTATATTTCAGTCATAGAAAGCAATCTCTATATTTCAGTCATAGAAAGCAATCTCTATATTCCAGTCATAGAAAGCAATCTCTATATTTCAGCCATAGAAAGCAATCTCTATATTTCAGCCATAGAAAGCAATCTCTATATTTCAGCCATAGAAAGCAATCTCTATATTTCAGCCATAGAAAGCAATCTCTATATTTCAGTCATAGAAAGCAATCTCTATATTTCAGTCATAGAAAGCAATCTCTATATTTCAGCCATAGAAAGCAAACTGTATATTTCAGACATAGAAAGCAAACTGTATATTTCAGACATAGAAAGCAATCTCTATATTTCAGTCATAGAAAGCAATCTCTATATTTCAGTCATAGAAAGCAATCTCTATATTCCAGAAAGCAAACTGTATATTTCAGACATAGAAAGCAAACTCTATATTTCAGTCATAGAAAGCAAACTCTATATTCCAGTCATAGAAAGCAATCTCTATATTTCAGCCATAGAAAGCAAACTGTATATTTCAGACATAGAAAGCAAACTCTATATTTCAGACATAGAAAGCAAACTCTATATTCCAGTCATAGAAAGCAAACTCTATATTCCAGTCATAGAAAGCAAACTGTTTGGCTCGGAGTTTGGCTACAACCAATCAGAGCAAAGAAACAACTTTGATTCCTGTCCAGTGACGTGTGGTGATCACATTCTTTTTTTTTCTTTATTTTTTTCTAGTCTAGGAAAATATTTTTTGGCCAAATGCAGTGAATTCTCTCATTAGTCCAATCAGATTAAAGTATTTAGTATTGTTGGGAAAGTCAACCAATCACATGTGTTTGCTACGGGCCAATCAGGACCCCCAAAATACCCCAAAATACATTCACTCAAAGAAAGACAGACTTAATTTCTGTAGAACCCACTAGACGGTAATATGAACCAACACAGAAGAAAACAAAGAGACCTTTTGAGCATTGAAGTTGTCATAAGAATTTACAACAATGTTTGTTAAGAAAGGTAAGACATAGGTCAGAAATAACAATACAATGAGAATGTTAACACAAATAACACAAACGGAAAGGATGTTAGTGCACCTCAGCAATCAAGGAAAGGAAATGGAGTAATCATAGAGTACTATTCGCTCTTTCTCATTGTTTGGTTTTTTACACCTTTTTGCAAAACAGTTGACATCAGGTGTCATTCAAATAGCCCAACAGCCATTGTTTTCACTAAGGTAAACGCAAACCATAATATAATGTACTGTATGTATAACTCTCAGGCACTACCCAGATTGCTATGTAATATAACATTCTATATCAAGAGCACATCACAATGTATGTATTACACTCTATATCAAGAGCATGCATGGGAACCACAAGGCACACACACACACACACACACACACACACACACACACACACACACACACACACACACTAGTGCACTAAAGAAGAGCACACACACACACACACATTTGAATTGTTTATTTGAATCCACCAATTACATTTGTACAGACACACACACACACACACACACACACACACACACACACACACACACACTAGTGCACTAAAGAAGAGCACACAAACACACACACACACACACACACACACACACACACACACACACACACACACACACACACTAGTGCACTAAAGAAGAGCACACAAACACACACACACACACACACACACACACACACACTAGTGCACTAAAGAAGAGCACACACACACACACACACACACACTATTACACATTCTAAGTCTAAGTCTAATTCTACCCCCTGGTTGAATGACTCCACTCGCTCCCACAGACAACTCTGTAGGAGAGCTGAACGTAAATGGAGAAAAGATAAATTACAGGTGTCCTATGACATTTATAGAGATTCTCTTAAAATGTACCAAAGAGCTGTTAAGACGGCTAAGGCTGAGTATTATGCAGACTTAATTAATAGTAATTCTCATAGACCTAGAATCTTGTTTAGCTCTATTAACTCAATTTTAAATCCTCCTGCTGCCACTTCCACTGTTGCCCCTTCCACTGAGATCTGTGAAAAGTTTCTCAGATTCTTTATTGATAAGATCGACAATATCAAATCCCTTATTCCACCCTCAGATAATGACCCATCTGTTCCTATTTTATCACTCAGCTCTCTCAAACACTTCCAACTTGTGTCTCCCTTCCAGCTTTCTGAGGTGGTGTCTCATTTAAAACCTAGTACTTGCCACTTAGATGTCTTACCCTCTCGCCTTTTTAAGGAAGTCTTTACAGCCATATGTCCTATTGCACTGGCTATAATTAATAACTCCTTAACATATGGAGAGGTTCCATCTAGTTTTAAGCAGGCGGTAGTGCAACCACTACTTAAAAAGCCTAATCTTGACGCCAGTGATCTTAAGAATTATAGGCCTATTTCCAAATTACCTTTTATGTCTAAGATCCTGGAAAAAGTAGTCCTCTCCCAAGTATCTCCATATTTAAACAAGTTTAGCATTTTTGATAAATTCCAATCTGGGTTTAGATCTTTACACAGCACTGAATCTGCCCTGATCAAAGTCCACAATGACATCCTTCTCTCTGTTGATTCTGGTTCCTGTGCCCTCCTAGTTCTCCTCGACCTTAGTGCTGCATTTGACACAATAGACCATTCCATTCTTGTAAAAAGACTGGAGGCTGAAGTTGGTCTACAGGGCACAGTTCTGCAATGGTTTAAGTCTTATTTGAGCAATAGAACCTTTTCAGTCAGGTTGGATAATTATTCCTCTTCCTCTGCTCCAATCAAGTGTGGTGTCCCCCAAGGGTCCATTTTAGGCCCTCTTTTATTTTCACTGTATATGCTCCCACTTGGATCAATTTTTGAAAAATACAGTGTTCAGTACCATTGCTATGCAGATGATACACAGTTTTACCTTCCAGTCACTCCTGGTGACTCTGGCTCTTTGGTAAACCTGTTTAACTGTCTTAATGATATCAAATGTTGGATGGCCATGAATTTCTTACAACCTAATGAAAAGAAAACTGAAGTGATCATATTTGGGCCTCCTACTTCTGTATCTGACCTGAGTAATGCTCTTGGTCCCTTATCTTCAAATTTCAGTAGTGTAGTAAAAAACCTTGGAGTCTACCTGGATTCTTCACTCACATTCAGTAATCAAATAAGCAGTGTGGTGAAGGCCAGTTTTTTCCAATTGAGAACCATTGCAAAGTTAAAATCTTTCCTCTCTGCTAAAGACATGGAAACTCTAATTCATTCATTCATCACTTCAAGATTAGACTATTGCAATGCACTTTATTTTGGCCTTCCCAACTCTTCTATTGCTAGATTACAAATGGTTCAAAATGCTGCTGCTAGATTGCTTACTGGAACTAAGAAGCGTGATCACATCACTCCTGTGCTCTGTGAACTGCACTGGTTGCCAGTGAAATATAGAATTGAGTTTAAATTGTTACTTTATGTTTTTAAAGCCTTACATCAATTAGCACCTGATTACATCTGCAATTTACTTAGTCCTTACTGTACTTCTAGGCCCCTCAGATCTTCCTCTAAACTTCTTCTTTCTGTTCCCTCCTCTCACCTTAGAACCAGAGGTGACAGAGCCTTCTCTGTTTCTGCTCCCCAGCTCTGGAATAGTCTCCCCTCCCACATTAGGTCCATTCATACCATTGATCTTTTTAAGTCTAAGTTAAAAACACATCTTTTTTCCCTAGCCTTTAATTCTCCCTAAACCCCTTTCCTCTTTTATTTTTTGTTATTATTATTTTTGTTTGTTTGTTTTTTTTGTTTGTTTGTATTTTTGGTCATTTGCATATTATTATTATTATTATTATTATTATTATTATTATTATTATTATTATTATTTGTTTAATGTTTTTTATTATTGTTGTTATTTATTATTATTATTATTATTATTATTATTATTATTTTAAAAGCACTTTGGATCAACTATGTTGTATGAAATGTGCTATATAAATAAAAGTGACTTGACTTGACTTGACTTGACACTAGTGCACTAAAGAATAGCAGGGCAATATGGCTACATTAAAAGAAAAGAGCACAGTATTAAAAAACACATTTTAAAGGGCCTTACTAATCACAGGTCAATAATCTCCTAATGTAACACGGTTGATATGAATACACACACACACACACACACACTCTGCTTCTCTCTCACACAATCACACTCACACATAAAAATAATCATAAACACTCACATGAACACACTCTCTCTATGTCATACACACACACTCTCTCTCATAAGCACACACACACACACACACACACACACACACACACACACACACACACAGCATACACACACACACACACACACACACACACACACACACACACACACACACACACACACACACACACACACACACACACACATTTACTCCCCTGTTGAAGCAGGAACAGGAGGGTGGGGAGAGACAGGATGTCATAGCAGACCAGAAGAAACCCTAGGGTCCAATTGTGTGTGTGTGTGTGTGTGTGTGTGTGTGTGTGTGTGTGTGTGTGTGTGTGTGTGTGTGTGTATTATTTTGTGTGTGTGTGTGTGTGTGTGTGTTGTGTGTGTGTGTGTGTGTGTGTGTGTGTGTGTGTGTGTGTGTGTGTGTTTTTGTGTGTGTGTGTGTGTGTGTGTGTGTGTGTTTGTGTGTGTGTGTGTGTGTGTGTGTGTGTGTTTTTGTGTGTGTGTGTGTGTGTGTGTGTGTGTGTGTGTGTGTGTGTGTGTGTGTGTGTGTGTGTGTGTGTGTGTGTGTGTGTTTTTGTGTGTGTGTGTGTGTGTGTGTGTGTGTGTGTGTGTGTGTGTGTGTTTGTGTGTGTGTGTGTGTTTTTGTGTGTTTGTGTGTGCGTGTAGAGAGAGAGAGAAAGAGAAACATCTCTAAGAATGCAGAAATATCACATTTCACAAATACACATACCAATAATCACCACACACACACACACACACACACACACACACACACACACACACACACATACCAATCTCTGTGTCACTTTAATGTGCCGGTCAGTTATGTCTGACGTGTGTGCCTCTGTGCCCGAGATGGATGCCCCAGTTTGTGTGTGTGTGTGTGTGTGTGTGTGTGTGTGTGTACACTTGTACTCCAAAAGAGGCATGTTGGATAGCTGGGTTGTGTTTTGGATGTGTGGATATTGTGGCCCAACACTATGAGAATGGCTTGACCTCTATGGGAACTGAAACTACGGTCATATTGCATAGACCTGCTTTGAGAGTGTGTGTGTGTGTGTGTGTGCTGTGTGTGTTTGTTTACAGTGTTGATTGTATTGGTTATCATGGCTACATACCTCTGCCCAAAAGTGGGAGGGGCTTTCCTCCTTCCTTCCTGGAGGGGCGGGGCCATTACAGTTTCTCATTCATCACAATCATGACTAAAGAAAAAGTGATAGCTCTGTGTGTGTGTGGTGTGTGTGTGTGTGTGTGTGTGTGTGTGTGTGTGTGTGTGTGTGTGTGTGAGAGAGAGAGTATCACTTAGTGGATGTTTGTGTGTGTGTGTGTGTGTGTGTGTGTGTGTGTGTGTGTGAGAGAGAGAGAGAGAGAGATAGAGAGTATCAGTTTGTGCATGTGTGTGTGAATGTATGACCACAGGAAGAACAGTGCTATAAAGGGGAAGCTGATGTGTTGTCAATAAATAAATCAAATCAAATCAAATCAAATGTATGACTGACTATGAATAAGTAGGTGTTTGTGTGTCGAATCGAGATGTGGGACTCAAAAATGTATTAATTTTTAGCACATTCATTTTGACCTCCCTTCCATCCCTTCCCTATGACTGTGCACACACACACACACACACACACACACACACACACACACACATAC
>JAODXP020000010.1:479346-486846 GCA_027497455.2 Sardinella longiceps | reverse complement strand
CATGTAAGGATGCACATTTATGTCATTCATCAATCATCATCACCGACAGGATCTTACATAAGGGGACAATGAGAAGAAAACGTTTAGATTTCAGTTTAACCCTATTTTACTCCCAACTACTTCTATCTGTATTTATATCTCAATTTATCTGTTTTACTCCCACCTACTCAGATCTGTATTTACAGTATATGAAGAGTTCAGATGCAAAACCCCCTAACTCCACTTGACCACTTTTTGAGAAAAAGGCAATTTTTTATCAGGCGTTTACAGTGTTTTGATTGTAAACAGATATTTTAGACACGGCGGGGAGCAGGTTTAATTTAAATTTTTTCACAAAAACATTTCATTTACATATTCTAGATTTATACAGGATTCACACAATATCATTAACTCAGTTTTCACAAAAATGGTGTTTAGGGGGTTTTGCATCTGAACTCTTCATATTATATATATCTCAATTTATCTGTTTTACCCCCACCTACTCAGATCTGCATTTACATTATTAATTAATATTATATATATCTCAATTTATCTGTTTTACCCCCACCTACTCAGATCTGCATTTACATTATTAATTAATATTATTTATATCTCAATTTATCTGTTTTAATGCCACATATCTACTCATATCTGCATTTATATCTTGATGCTGGTACGCTGAATGCTATCAGACCTGGGATTGACTCTGGACTATTGCATTAAACACACACACACACACACACACACACACACACACACACACACACAGACAGACTCACAAACAGACAAACACACACACACACACACACACACACACACACACACACACACACACACACACACACACACACACACACACACACACACACACACACACTCACACACAGACTCCAAGGCATCAGATCAACCCAGTTTCCCATGTTCTCATTAGTTCAAGAGGAACTGTATGAACGGCCTCCTCCCATCCCATAGTATTTTTAAACACTGGACCACAGCCAAGGCATAGCAAACACACACACACACACACACACACACACACACACACATGTACACATGACAGAGAAAACACACACATACACACACACACACACACACACACACACACACACACACACACACACACACACACACACACACACCTTAGTAGTCAGGATGAAATGGAGTCTCCAAGGGGAGATGGTTGGTGTTGGGAGCACGTCTGTAAAAGAGAGAAGGAAATGTCTTTTGCGTGTGTGTATGTGTGTGTGTGTGTGTGTGTGTGTGTGTGTGTGTGTGTGTGTGTGTAATGAAAGAGAGAAGGAAATGTCTTGTGTGGCCCTTGAGCCATAATAATGAGTCCCTCTCTCATTCTCACTATCAATAAAGAGCAACAGGGGAGAAGCATTCCTCCACCTAACACACACACACACACACACACACACACTACCCCATCTGCTTTGCCATCACCAGTAAGCCTCACACACACACACACACACACACACACACACACACACACACACACACACAGCACCTACACATGTGTCAGTACTAGTGTACTATATGAGTCACTACTGACCCGGGATCAGATCTGGAGGGAGTTTTACCCATTATAGCTAATGGCCTCCCAATAAAGAAGTATTTTCATATCACACACACACACACACACACACACACACACACACACACACACAGCACACACACACACACACAGCACACATTATAGCTAATGGCCTCCCAATAAACAGGTATTTTCATATCAGACACACACACACACACACACACACACACACACACACACACAGCACACATTATAGCTAATGGCCTCCAATAAAGAAGTATTTTCATAGCAGACATGACCATTTAAACACAGGAGGGATAAACGTTTTTGCATTTGCAACCAATTGTGATAGCTAACATTAGCTGCATTGCATTTAAACAGAGAAGGAAAAAGACGGCTAGTGAAATAATTTTCAATGGTCACGATATCAGATCCCTGCGCCCGGGGCGCTGCATCTGACGTGAGTGAGGTTAACACTTATCAGCCTTTACAATGGATTTAGCAGTTTACACGGAAACGCTACATAGCCCTACTGTATGTCTATCAAAGTTAACGTTAGTTGCCACATGGTTGGGATGGTCTAGCATGTCATAGAAATGAAAACATTTGTATTGGCATGACACGTTTAGCTTTTCCCCTTTTTTTCTGTTAACTGTGTCTGTTAACTGTGTGTAACTTACTCCTACTCAAACCTTTATGCTTTTTTTGAACATGGTTTGAATTACAGTCTGAGGAAGAGAAATATTTGCTTGTTCTAGTTCAGTGAATCCCACAGTGGTCGATCATTTGCAATAGGTAATTGGTCATAGTCCCCCTATTCATAAAATTGAAAAGGTAGGCTACCTATTCTCCAATTTTGCGTGACTAATGAATGCTACCAGTAAGGCCTACACAGGCTGTCCTGTAACTCACGATCACTCGCTCCATTAAATGCAGGAGACTCCCAGAGATTCGCACAGAGTCTTGGCATGTCCGCAAATAACCAATCAAATAGAGTACATGTGGCAACACTATGGTCGGCGTCAATTCATCTAACGTTACCTGCCTATAACTTGGCAACACACCTGCAAGTAGACCTACAGTATGTGTTTAGACTGAACCTAAACTGAACCTAGCGTTGTCTTAACCAGCCCAACACTTAGCCCGGCTTGGTGATGATGCTAAATTGTTGTGTTAAAGTCTTGTTGTATTTTTAAAGCAAGCTTGGAGTGGGTACCACTGCTCTGGTTGTCCAAACCAATGCTTTTGAATAGGTCTTTGGCAACATTCAGTACTCAACAGACCGGATGTTGAAAGAAAATCGTCATGGCAGCCCCAATGTTTACCCACGGAATTAGGTGGATATGCAAATTAGCCATGCGCGCGCCAAACAGCAGAAAGCGGTAACCTGGTAACAGTATATGTTGAGAGAAGTTATCGATAGACTAAGCTACCAAACTACCAAGCGAAAAATACAGCATAATGTTTCACAGACACTCTTTGGATTCACATCCAAAAAGGTGTCACGTGTCACTCCAGAAGAAGATACTGGTGGTGGTCCAGCGAGCGTTATGGGCTGCGGGGGTTAACTTTAGTATACGCCCCTGTGCAACGAGCGTTATGGGCTGCGGAGGTTAACTTTAGTTTACGCCCCTGTGCAGCGAGCGCTATGGGCTGCGGAGGTTAACTTTAGTTTACGCCCCTGTGCAACGAGCGTTATGGGCTGCAGGGGTTAACTTTAGTTTACGCCCCTGTGCAACAAGCGTTATGGGCTGCAGGGGTTAACTTTAGTATACGCCCCTGTGCAGCGAGCGCTATGGGCTGCGGAGGTTAACTTTAGTTTACGCCCCTGTGCAACGAGCGTTATGGGCTGCAGGGGTTAACTTTAGTTTACGCCCCTGTGCAACAAGCGTTATGGGCTGCAGGGGTTAACTTTAGTATACGCCCCTGTGCAACGAGCGTTATGGGCTGCGGGGGTTAACTTTAGTTTACGCCCCTGTGCAGCGAGCGCTATGGGCTGCGGAGGTTAACTTTAGTTTACGCCCCTGTGCAACGAGCGTTATGGGCTGCAGGGGTTAACTTTAGTTTACGCCCCTGTGCAGCGAGCGCTATGGGCTGCGGAGGTTAACTTTAGTTTACGCCCCTGTGCAACGAGCGTTATGGGCTGCGGAGGTTAACTTTAGTTTACGCCCCTGTGCAACGAGCGTTATGGGCTGCGGAGGTTAACTTTAGTTTACGCCCCTGTGCAGCGAGCGCTATGGGCTGCAGGGGTTAAACTTTACGCCCCTGTGCAACGAGCGTTATGGGCCCACTAATCACAGCAGATTCTCGCCCTGAAGTTGAAGTTGAGGTTTATGTTGATGTTGATGTTGATGTTGATGTTGATGTTGAAGTTGAAGTTGAAGTTGAGGTTGAAGTTGAGGTTGAAGTTGAGGTTGAGGTTGAAGTTGAGGTTGACAGATCCAAAGACGTAGCAGGGACTGAATCGGTAATGCTAACTATCCATACGGACTTGCTGGCAGGTTGGACATTACAACAGGTACAAGAATGGACAGACCGCAACCCTTGGCTTGAATTTAAGGCAGGGAAAGTGGGTTGCTTGATGTGCAGGAAGGCAAAAAAAAAAACACTGGTCTTATCGCCAGGCTGAGAAAAACCTTTCCAAATGTGCAGTCTGTTCATTATCTGGCGCATAAATTAGAACTGGCTGTGAAGCCCTAAAAGAAGTGGCTGGCACCAATCAGTTTGAGGGTTTTATTTCAAAGCTATACTCTCAAAGCTACACTCTCTTTGCAACCAGTCAACAAGAAATGCTAAACTGGGGGCGCCGTGGCTCAGTGGCTAGAGCGTCAGACCAGTACTCCGGGGACCTGGGTTTGATTCCGACCCGAGGTCGTTTCCCGATCCTACCCCATCTCTCTCTCTCACTTGTTCCCTGTCATCTCTACACTATCCTATCTGATTAAAGGCAAAAAAGCCCCCCCCCCAAAAAAAGAAACGCTAAACTGCTTAGAAAGCAGCGGCCGAGCTCGACATCCAGATACTTAAGATTGGTCAAATACCATCAGATTCACCGTAGCAAGCAGCTTTAAAACTTTAAAACTGTGAGGGCTGTATGGAAAGATTTCCCTGTCTTAGCGCTGCATTTTAAAACAGCAAGTGAGGAAACATCACGCAATGACGTGGAGAGACAAAAGTTCAAGGGGCTTCTGAAGCGGTTAACCAGCATTTTGGGATTTTAATTTGATACCCAACAAAGGGACTTTTGCACTTTTATTTAATACCTAAAGGGAATTTTGCACCTTATTTTAATATCTCAATGGACTTTTGCACTTTTATTTAATACCTACAGGGACTTTTGCACTTTTATTTAATACCTACAGGGAATTTAGCATTTTTATTTTGATAAGTACAGGGACTTTTGAACTTTTATTTAATACCTAAAGGGAATTTAGCATTTTTATTTTGATACCTCAAAGGACTTTTCTTAATTGAATTGAAGAGTCAAAGATATTTACTGTGATTACTTGCATGCACTTTGCACTTAGTTCTACACATGCATTGCAAAACAATCTACTGATTGCACTGAGTCAGAGATAGTTATACTGTGTTTATAACTTTGTTTTATCTGTTATCATTTCATTTACATTACCTTGCATGTACTAATTTCATACACATACATTGCAAAACCATCTATTTATAATAACAAACATTCTTTCTCTTTCTTTGAAAAAGTTAAGTTAAAAAATAAAGTTGTTACAGTTTGTCATATGCCTGGTTCAGCTTGTACGTTATTACACAGTTGAGGGATCTAGAAATCTTAAGTGTCCAACTCACATGACAGGCTATAACCCGATTGCCTTAGCCCCCCCCCCCCCAAATTTTAAAAATTAGATTGGACAACAACCCGCACCCCAAATATTGTCAGGTATTTCGCACAGTGAGTGTAAAGTACATGTAGTTGTATGAGGCAGTACTAGTGTATATGAGTCAGTACTAGTGTATATGAGTCAGTACTAGTGTTTGAGTCAGTACTAGTGTATATGAGTCAGTACTAGTGTATATGAGTCAGTACTAGTGTATATGAATCAGTACTAGTGTATATGAGTCAGTACTAGTGTTTGAGGCAGTACTAGTGTTTGAGTCAGTACTAGTGTTTGAGTCAGTACTAGTGTATATGAGTCAGTACTAGTGTATATGAGTCAGTACTAGTGTATATGAGTCAGTACTAGTGTTTGAGTCAGTACTAGTGTATATGAGTCAGTACTAGTGTATATGAGTCAGTACTAGTGTATATGAATCAGTACTAGTGTATATGAATCAGTACTAGTGTATATGAGTCAGTACTAGTGTTTGAGTCAGTACTAGTGTATATGAATCAGTACTAGTGTATATGAGTCAGTACTAGTGTTTGAGTCAGTACTAGTGTATATGAGTCAGTACTAGTGTATATGAGTCAGTACTAGTGTATATGAGTCAGTACTAGTGTATATGAGTCAGTACTAGTGTATATGAGTCAGTCATGGACGTCACTAGGATCCATAGTCAAGGGGGGCTTAGCCCCAGAGGGGTAATATGGAGATGCGCGCGCAGAGCGCGCGCGGCGAAAATTTTTAATAAATAAATTATATTTTAGGCCTACATATGTGTGTATATTGCCAACTATTTATTACTTGAAGGACATTTATCAGAATATCTCATATCTTAGGCTATTTTTATTAACAAAATTAGTCTAAATCAATTCATCAGACTGGTTTGTGAAGAGAGATGTTTGCAAATATCTCCATCAATGACTGTGGTGTAAATGAACTAGGCTCTTCTAGATAGCTGCATTTATTTCAGTCTAATGCACTGAGCAAGATACAACAATGGTAACAACTAGCTTAGTTCAAATCCTAGGGACATCTGATGATACAGTCAAATATGAAAGTTTCTAAAACATTTATTCTGCAAAATGAGCATACAATAGCTACTACAATATTATGCTAGGCTATAGCAAATAAATATGTCCATCAATGCATGTAGGACAAACTAATATGGCATAGACTACAGGCTAATGTATATTTCATAGTTCAGTCTTTTGGAGAATATGTTGCCTAGAAATTTGCTGGATCAGACTATAGCCTACCAAACTTCAGATTTAAGACTATTTTTCCTGCTCAACTTGAAGCATAGTTCGTCATCAGTTACAACAAGAAAAAAATGCTCTCAGTGGATGCAGGCAGAGCTGGAGAATTTACTGAGAAATTTCACATGTACTTAAAGTGGACTTTCTCGTGGACCGTTTATCATAGCAA
This sequence comes from Sardinella longiceps, assembly GCA_027497455.2. Classification (NCBI taxonomy): domain Eukaryota; kingdom Metazoa; phylum Chordata; class Actinopteri; order Clupeiformes; family Clupeidae; genus Sardinella; species Sardinella longiceps. Next base: position 480,054 of record JAODXP020000010.1, on the reverse strand, counting down.
TTAGTGACTAGTACCATTGGAAAGCCTGGAGCCTACTGAATCCGATGGTGTCCGGAGATCGCGTATCTGACGTTAACCCCGCGAGTAATATAACCGCTAAGAATGGATGTAATTTACATACAATGAAAATAATCTGCCCAGCGTTAGGGGGGCTTGGGGGAAATTTAGGGAGGCTTGAGCCCCCCCAAAATGGACCTAACAACGTCCATGGAGTCAGTACTAGTGTATATGAGTCAGTACTAGTGTTTGAGTCAGTACTAGTGTATATGAATCAGTACTAGTGTAGCGTCACTGCCTATATTATCGGCGGGGTGGCCACCATATATTTATTTAATAGATAATTAATCTATTTGCGATCAGTTTCCCCATACAAAGATGTTTTGTTAAAGTGTTGTTTGTCCGCTTTCAGCTGCATGGCAGTTATCTCACCGTTAGGCATTGTATCGCTAATGATGAATATTTAAAAGTACGTTATCACGTCTCATGAACATTTATGAGCCTACTAAAGTATGCGCCAATTATTAGCCCCGCCTACTTATTTCCGACCACCCGATAGGTTGTTGCAGCCAACTGTATTTATCAAATTTGGCCTCTGTCAGCTCCCGTCGTTACCCAGGTTCACGTTAGTTGTGCTAGCTTATGAGCTAACTCTTCAAAACAACGGTAAACTTTGTCTCCGTGAGAGGACATTGGTTAGTAAAAATTTGA
>JAODXP020000010.1:469346-471846 GCA_027497455.2 Sardinella longiceps | reverse complement strand
TACATCTCGGAATTCCTCTGAGTTCCACCGAGAGGGCAAGACCAGAGAGGCATGGTGGTGTGTGTTGCTAGGCAACGTCCTCGGCCCTCTGAATGGGATGGATAATAAAACACAGTAAATGCCTGGGAGATCAAACTCTGATGATGTCATCATTAGGGGACAGGATTGTGGCTCATGGGGTTCAGCGGCCCTGGTCTCGGGGGAATGACATCACCCACCACCAGCAGGAAAAGCTGATACTTGATATGGGTTGTGTGTGTGTGTGTGTGTGTGTGTGTGTGAGTGTGTTTGTGTGTGTGAGTATATGTGCAGGTGTGTGAGTGTTTGCATAAGTGTGTGTTTATGTGTGTGTGTGTGTGTGTGTGTGTGTGAGAGAGAGAGATGGAGGGAGTTCTTGAGGACATTTTGTGTAATTTAATTATTTGTCCTAATTCAATTATTTGGTGGCAGCTCTCCAAACTCTCTCACTCTCTCTCACACACACACACACACACACACACACACACACACACAGACAGACATATGCACACACTAAAGAGTCTTTATTTTGTCCCAGTTTTGTGTGTGTGTGTGTGTGTGTGTGTGTGTGTGTGTGTGTGTGTGTGTGTGTGTTTAATCCAGTGACCGGGCATATCTGTGTAATCTGGACATAATGCTAATAGAATTTGGGAGAAACTGACCTTTGCCTTGCTTGGATTTACATGGTTGTGTGTGTGTGTGTGTGTGTGTGTGTGTGTGTGTGTGTGTGTGTGCAAGTAAATTCTCTGTGTGTGCGTGTGACATTTGAATGTTTGTGTGTGTGATCGTGTCACTATATCTGTTTGTGTGTGTGAGTTGTTGTTGTGTGTGTGTAACATGAATGTTTGTGTGTAATTGTGTCATTATGGATCTGTGTGTGTGTGTGTGTGTGTGTGTGTGTGTGTGTGTATCTGTGAATTCCAGTTGAATCTTATAATCTTCTAAAGTGTATTCCATGTCCCACAGGAATCAGCTGTGTTTGTACACAATACACCTCTTTTCCCTGCTTAGTTTCACACACACACACACACACACACACACACACACACACACACACACACACACACACACACACACACACACAGAGTACCTGGGAAGCCAGTTTGGCTAGCTCTGAACCAGCCGGTCTGACTGGAATGTTACTTTTATAAAATACAGAAAGGTTAAATGTGTGTGTGTGTGTGTGTGTGTGTGTGTGTGTGTGTGTGTGTGTGAGACTGGGATGTGGGGAAAGGGAGGGGGGAGAAAGGAAAAGAGAGAGGGGGAGAAACGGTTAGATACAGAGAGAGAGGAAGAGGAAAAGATAGAGGGAAATAAAGATAGTAAGAGGAGAGAGAGAGAAGTGAAGAGGGGGGAGAGGGAGAGAGAGAAAGAGGAGGGATAAGAGATAGAGGGATAGAGAGAGAGAAAGATAGAGAGGGAAATAAAGATACTAAGAGAAGGAGAGAGAGAGAGAGAAAGACAGAGAGAAGGGGAAAGAAGAGAAAGGAGTTGAAAGACAGAAGAGAAAGAGGAGGGGAAAGAGAGATAGAGGAGAAAGAGAGAGAAGAAAGAGGAGAGAGAAAGAGAGAGATAGAGGAGAAAGAGAGAGAAGAAAGAGGAGGGAAAGAGAGATAGAGGAGAAAGAGAGATAGAGGGAAAGAGAGAGAGGAAAGAGGAGGGAAAGAGAGAGAGAGAGGGAAAGAGAGATAGAGGGGAAAGAGAGATAGAGGGGAAAGAAAGAGGAAGGAAAAGAGGAGAAAGAGAGAGAAGAAAGAAAGAGAGAGAGAGGGAAAGAGAGAGAGAGAAGAAAGAGGAGGGAAAGAGAGATAGAGGAGAAAGAGAGAGAAGAAAGAGGAGGGGAAAGAGAGATAGAAGGAAAGAGATAGAGGGAAAGAGAGATAGAGGAGAAAGAGAGATAGAGGAGAAAGAAGAGAGAGGGAAAGAGAGATAGAGGTAAAGAAGAGAGAGGAAAGAGAAGGGGAAAGAGAGATAGAGGAGAAAGAGAGATAGAAGGAAAAAGAGAGAGGAAAGATTGATTATTGTAAATCCTCTGCTGATGTTCTCCTCAGTGACCTTAGAAATGTCGGAACATCGCCCTCTGCTGCAAGACCTGAGTGTGTGTGTGTGTGTGTGTGTCTGAGAGAGAGTGATAAAGAGAGTGTGTGTGAGAGAGAGAGAAAGAGAGGGAGAGAGAGAGTGTGTCTATCATGTTTACTTGAATTTGCACATAATTTTTCCCTGTTTTGATCTGTGGTGTATTTATGAAGTGCTAATAAACCAGGGACTAGTCTCTCTCTCTCTCTCTCTCTGTGTGTGTGTGTGTGTGTGTGTGTGTGTGTGTGTGTGTGTGTGTGTGTGTGTATGTACTTCATCACAGAAACAAAAACACAAGCTCACACACACAGTCATCCAAAGTGCTTTATCAAAAACATCCACAGTGCCAAAGAGGCTGAAGACAATAAGACCATAAATAAAGTGACCAACACACACACACACACAC
>JAODXP020000010.1:459346-461846 GCA_027497455.2 Sardinella longiceps | reverse complement strand
TGTGTGTGTGTGTGAGAGTGTATGTGTGTGTGTGTGTGTGTGTGTGTGTGTGTGAGGACATCAGTGTGTGTGTGTGTATGTGTGTGTGAGAGAGTGAGTGTGTGTGTGTGTGTGTGTGTGTGTGTGTGTGTGTGTGTGTGTGTGTGTGTGTGTGTGTGTGTGTGTATGTGAAGACATCAGTGTGTGTGTGTGTGTGTGTGTGTGTGTGTGGAGAGAGTGTGTGTGTGTGTGTGTGTGTGTGTGAGAGAGTGTGTGTGTGTGTGTGTGTGTGTGTGTGTGAGACATCGTGTGTGTGTGTGTATGTGTGTGTGAGAGAGAGTGTGTGTGTGTGTGTGTGTGTGTGTGTGTGTGTGTGTGTGTGTGTGTGTGTGTGTGTGTGTGTGTGTATGTGAAGACATCAGTGTGTGTGTGTGTGTGTGTGTGTGTGTGTGTGTGTGTGTGTACCTGCGGTGATATAAGACACTAAGAAGCCCATTGAGGTCTGGCCCCACCCCCGGCCTCAGGGAGCCAATCAGGAACTGCAGACGCTCCAGGAAGGGCAGGGCGTCGTCATGGCGACCCATTTGCAGCAGCAGCCGCGCCCACAGGAAGCAGACACGCCCCTCCAGCGTGCGTTGCCCTAGCAACAAGGCCTGGCACAGGATTGGCTGCAGCATGTTGAGCTGGTAGGTGGAGCCTGCTTGTGGGCGTGGCTGTGTGAGCATGAGGGCGGCGGCGCGCGTGAGTGTGTGTGTGTGTGTGAGTTTGTCTCTCTGCCGCAGGTGCAGGTACAGCCCCGCCAGGTGTGTGTAGAGAGCCGTGAGCAGCGGCCGGTCTCTGAAGCCGTCACACACACACACACTCAGCGCCTCCTCGTAATACACACGCGCCTGGGACAGACGCACGGCCCCCTCACACACTCGGCCCAGCAGGAAACACACACGCCTCAGCGCCCACACACACCCCTGCTGCTTGGCCGCCTCGCGCACACACTCCAGACGCCGCAGCAGCGCACGCTCACACACTCCCACACACACACGCTCACACACACACACACACTCCTCGCTCGCACAGACGCCCTGCAGCTCCTCCTCTGAAAGCTCAGTGGGCGTGTCCAGAATCCCCAGTAGCTCCTCCCATGACTCCTCCCGCTCTATTTGCTCCTCCCATAACGAGGTGTCGTCCCCAGGAGGCTCCGCCTCTCTAAAGGTCTCTTCTGGACTAAAGGACACGCCCCAGCGAGCGGCCAATAGAAATCAGTGAAGCAGACAGGGAGGGGCGGGGCCAAGTCCAAGAATGGCGCGGTGGGGGCGTGTCTAAAACTGGCTGCTGGGAGGAGTCTGAAGGCTCTGAAGAAGAGAGGAAAAGAGAGACAGTGCCTGAGTCCATGTGTGTGTGTGTGTGTGTGTGTGTGTGTGTGTGTGTGTGTGAGTCCATGCTGTTCGTACCTCTCAATTATCAGCACAAGAAGGCTGTGTGTGTGTGTGTGTGTGTGTGTGTGTGTGTGTGTGTGTGTGTGTGTGTGTGTCTTGCTGTAAGACATGGAATTTATGAAGCTGTTCCTCTCAAATCAGCACAAGAAAGACCCAAAGTTACACCCATATATAAGCACTCGCACACACACACAAACACACACACACACACACACACCACACACACACACACACACAGTCACACACACACACACACACACACACACACCTGGTTTGGGAAGACTCTTGATGTATGTGAAATCAGATTCATCCAGTTTGTCTGCAACAAAAAATATAACACACAACATTAGTGTTTGGTCTGTGTGTGTGTCTCTCTGTGTGTGTGTGTGTGTGTGTGTGTTTACCCATTCTGTAGACAGTGCTGATGTCTGACACGCAGAGCTGGTTGAAGAGGTGTGTGTGTGTGTGTGTGTGTGTGTGTGTGTGTGGTGTGTGTGTGTGTGTGTGTGTGTTTTACCCATTCTGTAGACAGTGCTGATGTCTGACGCGCAGAGCTGGTTGAGGAGGTGTGTGTGTGTGTGTGTGTGTGTGTGTGTGTGTGTGTGTGTGTGTGTGTGTGTTTTACCCATTCTGTAGACAGTGCTGATGTCTGACGCGCAGAGCTGGTTGAGGAGGTGTGTGTGTGTGTGTGTGTGGCTCAGTGAAGGCTGCAGTTCATAAAGATCTTCTCTCTCCTCCTCCGTCATAAACTGCACCTCTGGATTCCTGTGGTAGCACACACACACACACACACACACACACACACACACACACACACACACACACACACACACAAGAGTTTGAGTTGTTCCAGCAGTGTGCTGTGTGTTCCTCTCTTTGACCACAGAGGGGCAGCGTTGTGCAAACAGAACAGCAGCTCAGATTCACCACACAGTAATAATCTCTGGATTTAGACATTAATACATTTATGCACTTATATATTTTTACATTAATACATTAATACATTTATGCACTTATATAGATTAGCCTATTTATGCACTTATATATTCATACATTAATACATTTATGCACTTACTGTATATATTTAT
>JAODXP020000010.1:449346-454346 GCA_027497455.2 Sardinella longiceps | reverse complement strand
AAAGATGTTGCACTTTCGCTAGGGCAATCTGTCTAATTGCCTCTAATTTCATGGTAAGCGGCAGCGGGGATTCATCAATTTTCTGCAGCCTGGTCGTGTATTCAAATATGATTTCTTGCAATTGTTCATCCCATTCCCCGGCCACATTAAATTTATGTCCCAAATATGTATAAGTTTCTTTTCGTGAGAAAACTCTTATCGGCTTGCCATTGATTTTAAAATGTGGGTCTTTGTCTGATTTTGCCCGATACCATCGGTTTCCGCCGCTCCTCCGTTCGTATAGAACAGCGCATTTGGTATCTTTAACCTGAAGGCCTGACCACTCCAGGAAGGCATCCGTTTTATTGAGCATGTGCATTGAGCACACACACACACACACACTCACACACACACACACACACCACACACACACACACACACACACACACACACACACACACACACATACCCTCCTGTAGCAGTAGACCCAGGTAGAGGGTTGCCAGGTACACACACACACACACACACACACACACACACACACACACACACACACACACACACACACACACACACACATACCCTCCTGTAGCAGTAGACCCAGGTAGAGTGTTGCCAGGTACACACACACACACACACACACACACACACACACACACACACACACACACATACCCTCCTGTAGCAGTAGTCCCAGGTAGAGGGTTGCCAGGTGTTCCTCCTGCAGAGAGACACAGATCTCCACGTCGCTTAGCAACGCAGGATCCAACCAGAGGGACGGATCACAGAGGAAGTTCTCCAGACACCGCGCCACGTAACCTAGGGTTACACACACACACGCACACACACACACCCCACACACACACACACACACACACACACACACACACCTTTAGACACTGCGCCACGTAACCTACAAGACACACACACACACACACACACTCTTTAGACACCACGCCACGTAACCTACACACACACACACACACACACACACACACACACACATGCTCATTCATCATTTCCCTCCTGTCCATTCCTTCAATCTCCACCTCAAGCTAGTGTGTGGTGAGCGTTCTGACGCATAATGGCTGCCGTGCATCACTCAGGTGGGTGCTACACATTGGTGGTGGTCAGTGTGTGTGTGTGTGTGTGTGTGTACTCAGGTGGGTGCTACACATTGGTGGTGGTCAGTGTGTGTGTGTGTGTGTGTGTGTGTGTGTACTCAGGTGGGTGCTACACATTGGTGGTGGTCAGTGTGTGTGTGTGTGTGTGTGTGTGTACTCAGGTGGGTGCTACACATTGGTGGTGGTCAGTGTGTGTGTGTGTGTGTGTGTGTGTGTGTGTGTGTGTACTCAGGTGGGTGCTACACATTGGTGGTGGTTAGTAAGGTCCCCTCTTCTACTGTAAAGCGCTTTGGATCAACTGTGTGTGTGTAAATACACTTGACTAGACTTGACACTGTGCCACGTAACGTACAAGACACACACACACACACACACACAGACACACACCCTTTCTCTTTAGACACCGTGCCACTTAACCTGAAAAACACACACACACACACACACACAGTCACACAGTCACACACACATTATCTCTCTCTTTAGCCCAGTGGTCCTCAAACTTTTTCTGTCATTGGAAGGCAGAGAATTTTCCACGCCCACCTGATGCATCCAATGCATCCCCACCAATATCTGTGGGAGGAATGAATGATCTGCGAGTAATCTCTCTCATTATGAAGCTTGAGCACTATAATAATGCACTGAAATAATTTCTGCATGTGTCGTAGCTATATGAAAACAATCTGAGATCGGAGACCAGAATCTGAAAACAACTTATGATGTGGTGCAGGTTGGAGACAATGCTATGGTGATTGCAAGACGCTATTAGCATTCAGCACAGCAGCTAGCCAATAACAGCATTGGAAATCTGCTCAGACCACTCATCACAGCAACTAGCCAATAACAGCATTGGAAATCTGCTCAGTTTCACATCACAGTCAACACCACAGCACTGTATAGGAGAGTGTATATGGGTGTATGTGTGTGTGTGTGTGTGTGTGTGTGTACCTAGGGAGAGGTATGTAGAGAACTTCCAAATCTCCTCCACGGTCTTGAAGGTCAGGATGAAACAGTCACGCTCCGCATGCACAGAGAGCAGACGAGCAGAGAGATCCTGAAACACACACACACACACACACACACACACACACACACACACACACACACAAACAGTGTTTTGCAGTTGCTGCTCTCCATGACTCTGAGTGTGTGTGTGTGTGTGTGTGTGTGTGTGTGTGTGTGTGTGTGTACCTTAAAGAGGCTGCTGATGTCTTGATTGCTGCTCTCCAGGACTCTGAGTGTGTGTGTGTGTGTGTGTGTGTGTGTGTGTGTGTGTGTGTGTACCTTAAAGAGGCTGCTGATGTCTTGATTGCTGCTCTCCATGACTCTGAGTATGCGTGTGTGTGTGTGTGTGTGTGTGTGTGTGTGTGTGTGTGTGTGTGTGTGTACCTTAAAGAGGCTGCTGATGTCTTGATTGCTGCTCTCCATGACTCTGAGTCTCGTGCGAAGAACCTCCTGCAGCTCACTGTCACACTCCCCACTCGACCTCCGCTTACCGCTGAACACCAACACCACATCTACACACACACACACACACACACACACACACACACACACACACACACACACACACACACACACACACATTAAATACACACTCCCCACTCGACCTCCGCTTACCGCTGAACACCAACACCACATCTACACACACACACACACACATACACACACACACACACACACACACACATTAAATACACACTCCCCACTCGACCTCCGCTTACCGCTGAACACCAACACCACATCTACACACACACACACACACACACACACACACACACACACACACACACACACACATTAAATACACACTCCCCACTCGACCTCCGCTTACCGCTGAACACCAACACCACATCTACACACACACACACACACACACACACACACACACACACACACACACACACACACACACTTAAATACACACTCCCCACTCGACCTCTCGCTTACCGCTGAACACCAACACCACATCTACACACACACACACACACATACACACACACACACACACACACACACATTAAATACACACTCCCCACTCGACCTCCGCTTACCGCTGAACACCAACACCACATCTACACACACACACACACACACACACACACACACACACACACACACACACACACACATTAAATACACACTCCCCACTCGACCTCCGCTTACCGCTGAACACCAACACCACATCTACACACACACACACACACACATACACACACACACACACACACACATTAAATGCACACTCACCAGTGGAATGTCTTTTACCGCTAAACACCAACACCACATCTACACACACACACACATACACACACACACCATAAATACACACTCGTCACTGGAACGCCTTTTACCGCTAAACACCAACACCACACACACACACACACACACACACACACACACACACACACCATAAATATACACTCGCCACTGGAACGTTTGTTAACGCTAAACACCAACACAACACACACACACACACACACACACACACACACACACACACACACACACACACACACACACACACACACACACACACACACACACACACACACACACACACACACACACACAGACACACACAGTTGTTATTGTGAATGAGGAGATTACCTGAGGAGAATCGTTCCCCTTTGGCAAGAGAAACCATACTACACCCAGTCCACTTTTCTCCAACCTCACCCTCCAGTCCTACAAAACACACACACACACACACACACACAGAGAGAGAGAGAGAGAGAGAGAGAGAGAGAGAGAGAGAGAGAGAGAGACACTTGCATTAGATTTCAGTTCTTTTCACCAAAATAACTGCAGTAAAAATGATAAAAAGGTAAAAAAAAAACGTAAAAAATATTTGTCTCCCGTCTTGCTTAGCTGAATGCTTGTGTGTATGCTATGCTGTCATCATCTGGGTTAGCTGAGTGTTAGCGTGTATGCTATGCTGATAATTAGCTGATAATTCCAATATAATTTGAGCATAAATCTGTACCTGGTGTCATGATATCATATCCTGTTGTTACATCACTGACTCTCCACAGAATGTCGTAATCAGCTGGACAGATATCTGAGAAAAACACAAACACAGCATATGAAACACACACACAGACACAGACACACACACAGACACACACACACACACACACACACACAGTCACCTTAGTACTATTCCACCTATGACTACTGCCATCAGCTACCCCAGGCTAGCTGGCATCCTTTACACATGCACACACACGCATGCACACATGCATGGAGACACACACACACACACACACACACACACACACACACACACATTAAATACACACTCGCCACTGGAACGTCTGTTACCGCTAAACACCAACACAACACACACACACACACACACACACACACAGTCACATTAGTACAATTCCACCTATGACAGCACATCAGTCATAACCTCCCTCAAGTCAGATTATTCGTTACGCTGCAGCAGTCATACATGCATGGAGACACACACACACACACTACACACACACACACACACACACACACACACTCACACACAAACATAGTCTCATTAGTACTATTCCACCTATGACATCACATCATTCCAAACCTCCCTCATGTCAAATGATTCGTAACTCTGAAAGCTCTTCATAGGAGAGTTGTTTTGACGTCATCAAAAATCATTGCATATCCACTTGTCTCACTTAGTATACTTCAACTTTTTGCAAACGTGTTTTGGCTCAGTGAGGAAGGCACATTATATAAGTGCGGCTTCTTCTTTTATAACTGATTATACAATTCAAGCCAGCACTTCAAAGTGTGTAGAGACTCTTATAGTTGTGTTTTGTACGTCATGTCTTTAAAAGTCCCGCCCAGCGGTTCCTTCTGTCTTCTGATTGGCTCGTCGGTTCCATCTCGGTCCAAACACACACACAC
>JAODXP020000010.1:434346-439346 GCA_027497455.2 Sardinella longiceps | reverse complement strand
TGTGTGTGTGTGGGTGTGTTTATGTGTGTATATGTGTGTGTGTGTGTGTGTGTGTGTGTGTGTGTGTGTGTGTGTGTGTAAGGTGAAAAGTGCCATGTAAACTGCAGCATGGCTATGCTTCAAGACCAGGCATAGTTAAAAGCCTGGGTTTAAGTTTATGTGTGTGTGTGTGTGTGTGTGTGTGTGTGTGTGTGTGTGTGTGGTGTGTTTATGTGTGTGTATGTGTGTGTGTGTGTGTGTGTGTGTGTGTGTGTGTGTGAAGGTGAAAAGTGCCATGTAAACTGCAGCATGGCTATGCTTCACTAAGACCAGGCATAGTTAAAAGCCTGGGTTTAAGTTTATGTGTGTGTGTGTGTGTGTGTGTGTGTGTGTGTGTGTGTGTGTAAGGTGAAAAGTGCCATGTAAACTGCAGCATGACTATGCTTCACTAAGACCAGGCATAGTTAAAAGTCTGGGTTTAAGTTTATGTGTGTGTGTGTGTGTGTAAGGTGAAAAGTGCCATGTAAACTGCAGCATGGCTATGCTTCACTAAGACCAGGCATAGTTAAAAGCCTGGGTTTAAGTTTATGTGTGTGTGTGTGTGTGTGTGTGTGTGTGTGTGTGTGTGTGTGTGTGTGTGTGTGTGTGTGTGTGTGTGTGTGTGTGTGTGTAAGGTGAAAAGTGCCATGTAAACTGCAGCATGCTGCTTCACTAAGACTAGGCATAGTTAAAAGCCTGGGTTTAAGTTTATGTGTGTGTGTGTGTGTGTGTGTGTGTGTGTGTGTGTGTGTGTGTGTGTGTGTGTGTGTGTGTGTGTGTGTAAGGTGAAAAGTGACATGTAAACTGCAGCATGACTATGCATCACTAAAACTAGGCATAGTTAAAAGCCTGGGTTTAAGTTTATGTGTGTGTGTGTGTGTGTGTGTGTGTGTGTGTGTGTGTGTGTGTGTATGTGTGTATGTGTATTTCTTAAACAAAACAGAGGGGGGCTTGGAGTTCCCAATCTTGAATGGATTTATACAGCTTCTAGGATAAACCACCTGTTGCATATGTTAAACAATGACGATCCTACAGTGCGCACAATGGCCCGTAGCTCCCTGCTGCTGGACATGCGTAAGCGTAAAGTCCCTTATGCAGCTGAAGCAGAACCAAGTTTCCTTGGATTTAGGAAAAACCCAACGGCAAACTGGATACATCAGCTACCGGGTTCGGAGTGCGCTCGGACTGGCCCGATCTTAATGACTTGTGTGGCAGTAACAATATCCAGCTTAATTGGATACATACAAGCGGGGGGCGGGCTAATATCAATGATGAACTAATCATGAATGGTAATGTTCATGCCGAGGCCGTTCTAATACATCAGGACGGATTAATTAAGCTGAGCAGCCGGTCATGCAGATACGAAGTGCTCAAGCATTTCCAGAATCAACAGCGTAGCCATTGGACTAACCTGCGCCTTCAGGGCAAACTGGCTTGCCTCCAATGCGCGGATCATTCAGTTTCGCACACTGCATTGCAAAACCCATCCATTGACGATAGTATCCTCAAGTTTGTCGTCAAAGCTCGTCTACAGACATTACCCACCAAGTACAACTTGTCTCTGTGGTTCCCGAAACGTCATGACCCATTCTGTTTGCTGCACAACGATAGGACTGCGGAGTCAACCGCTCATATAATGAACGGTTGCCCTGCGTTCAAAGGCCTATACATTGCGCGCCATGATCGCATTGTGAACATTTTAGCAAAGGAGCTACGCAAAATCAATTTGCAAAGCGCAATACATATCAACAAGACTGTACAACTGAACTGGTTTTTATCTCTGAACAGTAATGCAGATGTCTTAAGTGCTGTCATTAGAGATTCTCCTAATACCCCTGACATTGTTGTGTTGGACGAAGTATCAAAAAACATTCTGATATTGGAAATAGGGTGTTGTTTTGATTTGTACTTAGACTTGTGCTTTTCAGAAAAAATGTTAAAATACCAACCATTAACAAATGCTTTAACATTATGTGGTTATAAGACCAAACTGATTGTTCTGATTTTTGGTAGCCTAGGACATGTCCACAGGCTGTGTGTCAGAGGCCTACAAATATCTGGACTGAGAAAGAAGGACGCTAAACAAATAGCCAAATACTGCTCCATATCTGCAATAATAGGTAGCCTGCATGTTTGGAGAAGAAGGTGCCATCTCTATCCTTAAAAAAAAAAAAAAATGCATTCCATAATGATAATGTACTGCTATGTTTTCACCATGCACTAGAACATTGTTTTGTACTGTAAAACAGAATAGGCTCTTTGCAACTATTTGGATGCTGTGTTGTTATAATCAGTATTAGCCATTCCAAATAAATAATCAAACTGTGTGTGTGTGTGTGTGTGTGTGTGTGTGTGTGTGTGTGTGTGTGTGTGTGTGTGTGTGTGTGTTTATGTGTGTGTGTGTGTGTGTAAGGTGAAAAGTGACATGTAAACTGCAGCATGACTATGCTTCACTAAGACTAGGCATAGTTAAAAGCCTGGGTTTAAGGCCAGTTGGTTCAACCAATGTAAAATAAAATAAGGTCTTAACTAAAACCAATTACAGCCTAGCAACCACCTCAAATGCCCTAGCAACAGTTCACCTCAAGCAACTGGTTTGCATTTTGAATAATCCTCCAAGTTCAGGTCAAGTGCACGTGTTCAGCACTCATATGTGTTTCTGGGCTAAATCTGCTGTTGGCTTTGGCTCTGCAGCCCTGCATCCAGCGCTCTCAGCCCATCTCTCCTGTCAGTGTCAGTACAGAGACATCTAGTGGCCACAGTGCAGAATGCAACCTACTGCAGCGCAACCTCCTCTCAGCCCCTTCATATACAAGGGCTTACTGTAAGTCCTTCACACACAAGTACATAGATGCCATTAAAAACAGCCTCCACTGTGAAGATGAGCTTAAGTTCCTCACACAGAAGTACACAGATGCCATTAAAAATGATCCATGATCTTTGCCATTGCTGTTTGAGATGACTGTTCCACATGTTCTATACATGGCCTCAGTGAAGTAATGGAAGTGTCCTTTTTTGTTGTATTTTCATTGTTAAATGTGTCTGTTAATATAAAATACAAACATCACTTCTTCTATTTTTAGTTTTTCCCCTTAAAGGGGAAGTTTGGTTTTTAGCATGTTTAGGCCTTTTTCTGGAGTGTCTAGGATGAAATAGAATCATTGACACAAAAATTTTGTCAGTTGGTCCAGTCTCTGATATTTGGCTAATTTAGAATCCCCTTTTTTCTGCTTTAGAATGGCTTGCTTTGTGCATGTCCAATAATGTCCTTAAAACAACCTTAAACCTTTATTTTAAAACATGTGCAGCTCACAGAGTGGTTAGTGGTGTCACTTGATGTTCCAAAACAATTATCATAGCGAAATACAGTTCCAATCCAGCTTTATTTGCCTTTTTGCTGTGCTAGTTGGTATAACTACGCCAAAAAATAGTTCCAAAATATTCAAAATGACACATAAAACATGACAGAAACTGTATTTTGCTAAGACAATTGTTTTGGAACATCAACAGACACCACTAACCACTTGGTGAGTAGCACGAGTTTTAAAATAAAGGTTTAAGGTTGTTTTAAGGACATTATCGGACATGCACAAAGCAAGCCATTCTGAAGTAGAAAAGGGAGGATTCTAAATGAGCCAAATATCAGAGACAGGAGCAATTGTCAAAATTTTGGTGTCAATGATTCTATTTCATCCTCAACACTCCAGAAAAGGGCCTAAACATGCTGAAAACCAAACTTCCCCTTTAATTGGACAGAACAGCAGAGAGAGTGACAGGAAGTGAGTGGGTCAGGACCGGCGGTAAATGACCTCGGGTCGGACTCCAACCAGCACATCAGAGGCAAAGGCTTGAGAAGTCTGAAGGTGTGAGAACCATTTCTCTATTACAAATTGCTTCTGCTTCATCTTGAAATATGACTGATAAAGTATTAGCTAACCTGTACTTGGAAACAGATATATACTGCATATGACTGATACAGTATTAGCCAAACCAGTACTTAATAAAATATATTGCATATAACTGATACAGTATTAGTTAACCAGTACTTAATAACATATACTGCATATGACTGATAAAGTATTAGTTAACCAGTACTTGGTAACAGATACAGTATATACTGCATATGACTGATAAAATATTAGCTAACCAGTAGCCTACCTCATAGCATACTGCATATGATTGATAAAGTATTAGCTAACCAGTACTTATATGTACTGTATATGATTGATTAAGTATTAGCTAACCAGTAGCCTACCTGATAACATACTGCATATGATTGATACAGTATTAGTTAACCAGTACTTATACTGTATGACTGTTAAAGTATTAGTTAATCAGTACTTGGTAACAGATATAATGACTGATAAAGTATTAGTTAACCTGTACTTGGTAATAGATATATACTGCATATGATGAAGTATTAGTTAACCAGTACTTATATATACTGCATATGATTGATAAAGTATTAGTTAACCAGTACTTATATATACTGCATAAGTGCATATGATTGATACAGTATTAGTTAACCAGTACTTAACAGGTGAGGAGTCTGGGCCATTGGAGTTCCCCTTGAAAAAGAAGGATATCATATCTATATGTACTGTATGCTGGACATTCTACTGGACACCTTCATTGCATTGGGGATAAAACTAAAGTAGGCCATCTATGTATTTCTATAATGTGTTGAACACAAATGTATTGTTGTCCGAGACTGTATTGGTTTCATTCATTCGTGTCAATAAATAAATAAATAAATATTTTTTTTGTAGTAGGGGTAATGTCCCCACGTGGGTCGTCTATGAGCAAGAGGAACACACACACACACACACACACATATACGCATATACAGACACACACACCCACATACAGACACACACACACACATACACACTCACAGAGAGAGAGAGAGAGAGAGAGAGAGAGAGAGAGAGAGAGAGAGAGAGAGACATACAGAGACACACACACACGGGTCGCCTTTGAGC
>JAODXP020000010.1:396846-419346 GCA_027497455.2 Sardinella longiceps | reverse complement strand
ACTGAAGCGGAGTTAACTATAATAATCTGGCTTTGTTACACTGAACAGGAGTTAACTATAATAATCTGGTTTAGTTAAACTGAACCGGAGTTAACTATAATAATCTGGCTTTGTTACACTGAACAGGAGTTAACTATAATAATCTGTCTTTGTTACACTGAACAGGAGTTAACTATAATAATCTGCCTTTGTTACACTGAACCGGAGTTAACTATAATAATCTGCCTTTGTTACACTGAACCGGAGTTAACTATAATAATCTATGGAGGCGAGTTACTCTGAAATGGAGTTAACTATGATAATCTATGGTTTAGTTAAACTGAACAGGAGTTAACTATAATAATCTGGTTGAGTTAAACTGAACTGGAGTTAACTATAATAATCTATGGCTTAGTTAAACTGAACTGGAGTTAACTATAATCTATGGAGGCGGGTTACTCTGAAACGGAGTCAGCTAAAATAATCTATGGAGGCGCGAGTTACTCTGAAGCAGAGTTAACTATAATAATCTGGGTTTGTTACACTGAACAGGAGTTAACTATAATAATCTATGGTTTAGTTAAACTGAACCAGAGGTAACTATAATAATCTATGGAGGCGAGTTACTCTGAAACAGAGTTAACTATAATAATCTATGGAGGTGAGTTACTCTGAAACGGAGTTAACTCGGAGTTAACTATAATAATCTATGGAGGCAATAGCTATAATAATCTGGTTCTTCTGAAACGGAGTCAGCTAAGATAAATGATAAATTATAAC
Source organism: Sardinella longiceps (assembly GCA_027497455.2). Taxonomy (NCBI): domain Eukaryota; kingdom Metazoa; phylum Chordata; class Actinopteri; order Clupeiformes; family Clupeidae; genus Sardinella; species Sardinella longiceps. The sequence continues at coordinate 418,587 of JAODXP020000010.1, read as the reverse complement.
GTAGAGTTCCTCTGAAGCCCTGACTCTCCTGCTTGACTGACTATCATACAGACTAAGCTTTGCATCCAATACTGAATCTATCAGACAATATTCTGCATTCATGCTGCTACTCTGTGAAAACCATGGACAGTCTATGTACCATGACTTGACCACTGACCGTACGGGTACTTCACTGGGCCCCAGGCAGGTGGGTTGAGCCCATGAGATGTGGATCTGCCCGTTACTTATGGGCTCTTCCTGTACTGTCTGTATAGTCTGTGTGTGTGTGTGTGTGGGTTGAGCCCATGAGATGTGGATCTGCCCGTTACTTATGGGCTCTTCCCGTACTGTCTGTATAGTCTGTGTGTGTGTGTGTGTGGGTTGAGCCCATGAGAAGTGGATCTGCCCAAGGTTTCTTCCTTATAAGTATAGTAAGAGAAGGGAGTCACTTATGGGTGCTCCCTTTACTGTCAGTATAGTGTGTGTGTGTGTGTGTTACTCATGGGTGCCCCCTGTACTGTCTGTATAGTGTGTGTGTGAGTGTGTGTGTGTTACTCATGGGTTCCCCCTGTACTGTCTGTATAGTGTGTGTGTGTGTGTTACTCATGGGTTCCCCCTGTACTGTCTGTATAGCGCTGCGAGATAGATGTCTTTGTTTATTTGGTGCCGGAGCAGAGTTATGGGTTGAAAATAGCGGTTCTCCAATGTTCTGTGAGCAGGAACAGAGTTATGGGTTGAAAATAGCGGTTCTCCAATGTTCTGTGAGCAGGAAGAGAGTTATGGGTTGAAAATAGCGGTTCTCCAATGTTCTGTGAGCAGGAAGAGTTATGGGTTGAAAATAGCGGTTCTCCTTCCATGTTAAACTCCATTGTTCATGTTATGACAAAATTATTATTGTTTATTTTTGCCAAGAATTCAACAGAAGCAAATCAGTACAGCTCCCATTTTCCAATGTGTAATAAAGTGTAAACTTTGTAATCAATGTGCTGTTTCATGCATAATCACATGAAGAGATTTCAGTTACACTTTATTTGAAGGTAGTCATAAGACTAACATGACACTGTCATTAACTATGACATGACAGTGCCATGAATGTGTCATAAATTTTACACATCTTTCATGACCTCTGTCATTAAGTGTCACCCGGTATTTGTCATCGTTAGGGTATGTCAGAAGTCATGACAGGTTTATAAAGTTTATGACTGATTCATGACAACATCATGTCATAGTTAATGACAGTGTCATGTCAGTCTTATGATGGTCCTTCAAATAAAGTGTTACCAAGTCATGCACAACCAAACAGTCCAGTGTTTTACATACACAACCAAACAAGTAGTCAGTGTTTTAGATGGCTGGGCTGTGGAAGGGCAGATCATGACTTCACACCACACACACACACACACACACTTAATATAAACAATATACACATACATTTAATAAAACACTTTATTTAACACAAAGCAAATTAAAAGCATACAAAAATCTGAGAAGACACACGAGAACTCAGGCAGGTATTCTGGAGCGGGTGGAAGACAACACACAAACCTCAAGGCAGGTCTCCTCTCACACACACACATTCAAGACAGGTCTCTTTATCTCTCTCTCTCACGCACACACACACACACACACACACACACACACACACACACACACACTCTAAAACTCTGACGGATCCTCTGGAGGGGGTGGCAGGTCCACAGTCAGCTCATCAAGTGTCAGCAGAAAGTCATCCAACTCCGTCCAGTGCTCCTCTGTATGGACACACACACACACACACACACACAGATAGTCATCCAACTCAGTCCAGTGCTCCTCTGTATGGACACACACACACCCTAACCCGGGCCCTTCCATCTTTAGGACCACACTACCATTACTGACTGGGCCGGTTTATCCGTGACAATGGAGAGAGACCTTACCCCAAACACCATGCTTTACCCCAGACACAAGGCTTTAGGGTAATAAGGTGAATACATGCTTTTGGCTTATGTACCTGTGTGTGTTACACATACTTTAGATGTGTGTACCTGTGTGTGTGTGTGTGTGTGTGTGTGTGTGTGTGTGTGTGTGTGTGTGTGTGTGTGTGTGTGTGACACATGCTTTAGGTGTGTGTACCTGTGTGTGTGTGTGTGTGTGTTACACATACTTTAGGTGTGTGTACCTGTGTGTGTGTGTGGGTGTGTGTGACATGCTTTAGGTGTGTGTGTGTTACACATGCTTTAGGTGTGTGTACCTGTGTGTGTGTGTGTGTGTGTGTGTGTGTGTGTGACATGCTTTAGGTGTGTGTACCTGTGGGGAGGAGGGGCAGGGGGTCACATGGTTCCAAAGTGATGTCATCAATCTCTGGGATAGCAGGTTGTCTTGAGAACCGCGGCACTCCAGCGAGGGGAAGATGACTGATGTACACGACATCGTCAGCCAGGCCATACTGCTCAAACTCTACACACACGAGAAACACATAGTCAGCAAGGCCATACTGCTCAAACTCTACACACACACACACACACACACACACACACACACACACACCAGCCAGGCCGTACTGCTCAAACTCTATACACACGAGAAACACATAGTCAGCAAGGCTGTACTGATCAAACTCTACACACACACACACACGAGAAACACACGTCAGCCAGGCCGTACTGCTCAAACTCTATACACACACACACACACACACACACACACACACACACACACACACACACACACACACCGTCAGCCAGGCCATACTGCCTAGAATGTGATTTATGTTTGCGACACACTTTTAAAACTCTATTTGGTCATGGGAACAATCAATATCTTCAACTAGGAGACTGATGAGCATGCAAGGATGTACTAACTAGGAACATTAATGTTTGGGGTCATTATCAATCCCCATGAGTTTCATACAATTTATATAACATTGAAATTTTAGTTGAATTTTCTTTACATATCTGGGAACCTTTTTTCCCCACAGTCATACTGGTAGGCTACGCCTGAAATCAGCCATGGCGCCTGAACACTATCAGCCCTGCACACGTGCGTGCACACACACACACCCACCCACCACCAGGCAGATAGGGGAACATCAGCTCAATGTCGGGTTCTTCATCTTCCACACACACACCCACCCACCCACCCACCCACCCACCCACCATCAGGCCGATAGGGGAACATCAGCTCAATGTCGGGTTCTTCATCACACACACACACACACACACACACACACACAGCGCCACTCACCATCAGGCCGATAGGGGATCAGCTCAATGTCGGGTTCATCTTCTACACACACCCACCCCCACCATCAGGCCGATAGGGGAACATCAGCTCAATGTCGGGTTCATCTTCCACACACACACACACACACACACACACACAGCGCCACTCACCATCAGGCCGATAGGGGAACATCAGCTCAATGTCGGGTTCTTCATCTTCTACACGCAGCGGAGCCATCTTCTCTGGACAACACTGGGACAGACACAACAACCAATCAGAGAAGAACCAGAGAGAACCAATCAGACAGGGCATAGAGGACTACAATAAAGAGTGCAGCTTTCAAAGTGTGTGTGTGTCACCAGGTTAAGGCTGCACATGACGAGTGCGCGTGTGTGCCTCACCAGGTTGGGGCCGCACATGAGGTGTGTGTGTCTCACCAGTTTAGCAGGTTGTGGCCGCACATTTGGAGTGTGTGTGGCCTTTTTTATGGAGTTGAGCACAGGCCTCTGCAGTAGGGGTGTACAGGGGGCCTTCAGTGGTGTCCGCAGGGTCTTAAAGTCCTTTTCTACAGGAAGCTCTGGAACAGGAAACCATCCACAGGTCAGTCACATACACATAATGCCTCCATCACACACACACTCCAAGCTGCAAGCCCCCAAGGGATTGGCATAGCCATATTCAGCACGCACTCTCACACACACACACGCCAAGCTGGAAGTCACCAAGGGATTGGCATAGCCATGCACACACACACACACACACACACACACACACTAACCTGGTGCAGATTTGAGGCGCAGGCGGTCCTTGCCCAAAGGAGCCCTCAGCCCCACGTTCTCCTGACCAGTAAACAGCAGCGAGTTCATCTCTGCAGATAGGCCTACAACACACACACACACACACACACACACACACACACACACACACACCTCATTACAGTCATAGTAGACAGTTCATCTCTGAACTACAACACACAGATACACAGCTCATTACAGACCAGCAAACTGCAGCGAGTTCATCTACGCAGGCACAGAACACACACACACAGGTCATTAGCATGTCGGCAACCAATTAGCCTTGCCAAGCAGTGCCAATAAGGCTAAGAAAAATGTCTGGAAGTCACATGTGTCCCTTTAAACCCCACTAGTTTTTACACAAAGAGGTCTACGGTGTTGCTTTCAAGCAGCAATATATTGATAGTTGACTAAACGAAAATGTTAACTTAGCTGGTTCGCTTAGAAATGGCGAATGGGGACAAAACAAGAGAACAAAACTAGTGTAATACCGTAAATAAACTGCACAGATTTTATTAAATTTACCTTCTCGGAAAACAAACTATTTCAAATGTGTCATTGTGACTTGTACAGAATACTTTGTTGGATGTAAACAAACCAACTGCCACTGATACGGAAGTCGATAAAACGTTAGAAAAACTTAAGTAATGGCCTGTTATACGTCACGTTACTGTGTGATCAGCGCTACAGAGTTAGCTGTAGTTTAACATGAATACGATATTCTAGAGCGGACTCACCTTATACTTCTGTAGCAAGCGAAACAACCAGCACCTTTGATCAAAGAGCAATCAAATTGATATCAATGCACCAGCATGGCGTTGGACTCGCCCGCGACTCGCTTTTAAAAAGCAACGAACTTTCTGATTGGCTTACTGTCATGTGATACGTCACGTGATTACGCCACGCATTTGCCCACAAAATAATTTTTTTAGCCTGTGGTTTTTTACGCCATCTCGTGGAGAATATGAGCAACAACAACAAGAAAACGGCAGTTTTTTTCTCTCCATTGTAATGCTCGTCTGCATTCAGCAGTAGCAAAGATCATGGAATAGTGAGCTCCGCTTCAACCCTCTTTGGCAGTAGTGTAGGCAAAGTCCTATGTAGTCCAAAGTCCTATGTGGCTACAAATGACAGCAGTTATGACACTTTTTAAGAATATAAGTGCTGCATAGGAGCTGCAACTGGCGAACCATGTCTAGTCTACTCTTCCACTGTCTATGTGTTTATCTTTAACGCTTTGCTTTGTGTTTAAAAACGTGCTATATAAATTACTTATTCCACTGCAAAATGGCATATTTTTGATTGATGACAGTCTGAGCGCGGATGTGTTGAGAGCGAGACGACCAGGCGCGACTCGCGCGCCCTCAGTAGGACTTGATGCACGAGACGAGAACCGAAAAGTCCAACGGCCTGAAACTTATCCAGAAAATTCACACCACTAACGCCAAGACCGATATCGGTTCGATTCAGGACAACTACACTGAGACAGTTTATAAGGTATCATTTTACATTATCTGCTAAACGAATTGAGGAATTATGAAGAATCAAATATAAACCCAGATGTGGTTAAATAACGAAGGTTAGCAGTTTGCTAACTATGATAGCTACATGTTATAGCGTAGCGATAATGTCGACTGTCAAGGTCAACAATAATCAATATTATAACCACATTTTAACTTGTTAGTTCGACGTGATACCTTTTTTTTGTTTACTAGCATGACACTAAATTAAAAGTGATCTGAGTAACGTGCTAAACAAACATAACACAGGTGTAACCTGGGCTTGGCTAGATTGCTATGGCTCAGCTGCTATGATACTGAGCTAGGTTTCTGGCTGAAGTCTATTGATACTAGCCTGACATAGCCCGACCATAATACTGCTGTTCATCCGTATTCATGGTCTGGGGGTTCTTTAACCTGACACGATTATACTGCGGAGGGGAGGGCATTCACTTCTGGTTTGAAACGATTGGACAGCTTGTCTAACCAGCTTCGCTTATTGGCCGGTAGACTCTCTACCGATGTAAACACGCCCCAGAGGACCGTTACCAGACCATGGATACGGATGAACATTCGTATTATGGGCGGGCTATGTCAGGCTATATTGATACACCTGAAACCACTACATGGACCTAAGTTTGAATTTTCAGATGTCAGATTTGGGCTCAGAGGTGCTTTTGAACTCCGGCCAGGAGACACTTCAGATGAACAAGGAGTTGGAACGTATGGTGGAGACTATGGAGACCATATCAGGTATGGCCAAAGATAACATTAAACTAGAAAAGCGCAGACCTCCGCCAAAGCAATGTGGTCACAGATACAATATAAATTCCAGATCATCTTCTGGATCACTGATCGACACCAAAACCGAATCAGTTCTTGCTTTACCCAATATACACATTGTCAAAATATTTCATCCAAATCCGTGCAGTACTTTTCAAGTTATCCTGCTGACAGACAAACAGATCAAAGCAACGCACATAACCTCCTTGGCGGAGGTCATTGATGGCATTGATAGTTTTAAGGCTCTTTTCTCCTGGACCGTTAGTAGCCTACCTACTGTGTCCTAATCTACTCAGTTGTGTTGCTATTCACAGTACCTGGGAGCTGGTTATGGAGCCGTGAATGGAACTCCGCCTAACCAAGTAGCACAGAGTACAGCAGCGTAGCCGCTAGACTAGACTATACAGCAGCTAATTTAGCCAACCCAGTCTCTTACATAGCATTATTTAGCCAACATATATAAACTGTATGCTGCTACAGAGGGCTGTGAGTAATATATTGTGATGTGAGCTGTCTGTGTGTGTGTGTGTGTGTGTGTGTGTGTGTGATGCAGTACAACTGAGTTGGATGGCGTATGACATGGTGGTGCTGCGTACGGATCCAGATTACGGCCAGGCTCTCCGACAGCTGCAGGAATCACAGGAACTCTGCAAGACCACAATGGCCAGCCAGCCTCCGACCACCCCGACCCCAACCAACACCACCCTCTAACCTCCGCAAGTATCAAATTACCTCTGCAAGACTGCAATGGCCAGCCAGCCTTTAACCGCCCCCACCCTGACCAACACCCCTCTCTAACCTCTGCAAGACCACAATGGCCAGCCAGCCTCCGAGCACCCCCACCATACACACCCCGAGCACCCGCACCCTGACCAACCCCCCTCTAACCTCTGCAGATATCACATTACCTCTGCAAGACCACAATGGCCAGCCAGCCTCCGAACACACCAGCAACTCGACCAGCACCCCCTTTGCTCCACCCACCTCCACCCTGAGCAACAGCACCCTCTAGCTGAGTATCCACACACCAGCACCTCTACCAGTACCCCAACCTCCACCCTGAGCAACAGCACCCCTAGCTGAGTACTCACACACCAGCACCCCCTTTGCTCCCCCCACCTCCACCCTGAGCAACAGCGCCCCCTAGCTGAGTATCCACACACCAGCACCCCCTTTGCTCCACCCACCTCCACCCTGAGCAACAACACCCCCTAGCTGAGTATCCACACACCAGCACCCCCTTTGCTCCTCCACCCCTGAGCAACAGCACCTCCCTAGCTGAGTATCCACACACCAGCACCTCTTCAGCTCCCCCCACCTCCACCCTGAGCAACAGCACCCCCTAGCTGAGTATCCACACACCAGCACCTCTACCAGCACCCCCCTTTTGCTGTACACCGTGCCCCCTGAACAACAGCACCCCCTAGTTGAGTAGGGAAGGACTGTGGAGCAGCAGGAGGACGGAACTGTAGAGCTGCTTCTGTTACCATACCAACCCTCTGCTGATTGGCTCCAGACAGGGGCCTCTGCTCATTGGCTCTAAGGACCTGTGCTGGTTTCAAGGGCCTCTGCTGTTTGACTGTAGGACCTGTTCTATGTGCTGATTGGCTCTAGGGCCTGTTCTATGTTTTGATTGGCTGTAGGACCTGTTCTGTGTGTTGATTGGCTGTAGGACCTGTTCTGTGTTTTGATTGGCTGTAGGACCTGTTCTGTATGTTGATTGGCTGTAGGACCTGTTCTGTATGTTGATTGGCTGTAGGACCTGTTCTGTGTGCTGTGCTGTAGGTGAGTGATGCTGTGTGCAGTCTGTGGCTCAGTAATAAAGACTAAAGACTGATGCTGTGTGCTGTGCTGACTGCTGTGTTGGGGTGCTGACACACAGGCCTCACACTATGTGAGAAAAGTCACCACCAAACTTTTGTAATGTGATTTCATAATGTTTTTCATTAGCATAGCAAGAGTTTTGCATCATGCATAGTAAATGAGATATTTTATTATAGTTATATAGGCCTAGTTTAATATAGTTTTATTGTTCGATATGGGTTAATGTAGTTATATAAATTAGTTTTGATATATTTGAGCTATTTTCAAGCAGCCTTGGCAGGGCTCTAGACTAACTTTTTGCACTGGTTGCACTGGTGCGCCTAATTTTTTTTCTTAGGTGCACCAGCACAAAAGTTAGGTGCACCCAAATTTCCGACCACATCGCAGGTTTTATAGGTTGTCCATATGAATTGTAAATTATTAACAATTGTTTGATGAAAACTTAACTTAGTAAAATGGTATTGGTGCTTTAAGCTGATTTAAACTTAAAAACATATCAAGAGAAATGAAATAAAAATAAAATCTAGGCCTAATTCAGAGTGCAAGGGCATCAAGCTACACATCTCAACACTCAATGTCTTAGTCAGTGCCTATCCTTATTGATGTTTGGCCAATTTGTCACACTAGCATCTCCCAGAAATGTTTAGTAGTATTAGTATGAAGTAGGCTATCTTTTTGTGTGATTTTGATTGCAAAATTTGACAGCCCCACAATGCAACCTAGGGCTGCTTTTATTTTTACATTTTCAATAAGGCCTATGGTTAATGTTGTAACAAGACGGTAGAATATTTGTGTAATATGAAATAACATGTCTTAATATGCTCAATCTAAATGTCAATGCCAATCAGTGTTTACCTCACTTAGGTCAGATGATGCGCTATGTAGCTTTAAGCCACTCCCGCATCTGACGTGAGTGAGGTAAAATGAATGTGCTCACCGGACGCAATGACAGCAGTAAAACATGCAAGGATGATTGTGGTTTTAAAAGGAAGATTTGCGATACTCGATTTGCGCCAAACACCAGAATAAATTGATAACTGTCAACCAGAATGAGTTTACCCGACTCATGCTAACCGAATATTGCCAAAACTCTTTTTAAAACTGCCTATATTGTTTTCTGTCTCCGCAATTTGCCGACGTCTTTTCATCTGCGATTATTATAAATTGGACGCATGCAACATGATTGCTATTGCCTAGGTTGGATACACGTTCAAAACATTTTTCTTCTGAATAATTATTTCGATCTGAACTATTGTAGTAGGCAACGTTAAACTCGATAATGATCTCGGACTTGTCTGATGACTTTGTTGCTGCTGCCTGCCGCTGAAAGGCACCGGGAGAGAGGAGCCTCCATAGAAACTCTAGGAGTTTCTATGCAAACACTGCCCCCGCAAACGGCTGGTCGTACCGGTGCGACCTCTGATTTTCTTAAGTCGCACCATTGAGAAATTAGGTCGCATGTGCGACCAAATTGGTCGCACTCTAGAGCCCTGCTTGGCACCAGGGTCTCACCTGTAGCCTAATGCTGTTTAGGGGTCACCTGTAGCCTAATGCTGTTTAGGGGTCACCTGACACACCTCACCTGTAGCCTAATGCTGTTTAGGGGTCACCTGTAGTCTCACCTGTAGCCTAATGCTGTTTAGGGGTCACCTGACACACCTCACCTGTAGCCTAATGCTGTTTAGGGGTCACCTGTAGCCTAATGCTGTTTAGGGGTCACCTGTAGTCTCACCTGTAGCCTAATGCTGTTTAGGGGTCACCTGTAGCCTCACCTGTAGCCTAATGCTGTTTAGGGGTCACCTAATGCTGCCTAGGAGTCAGCTGTAGCCTAATGCTGTTTAGGGGTCACCTGCAGTCTCACCTGTAGCCTAATGCTGTTTAGGGGTCACCTGCAGTCTCACCTGTAGCCTAATGCTGTTTAGGGGTCACCTAATGCTGCCTAGGAGTCAGCTGTAGCCTAATGCTGTTTAGGGGTCACCTGCAGTCTCACCTGTAGCCTAATGCTGTTTAGGGGTCACCTGTAGTCTCACCTGTAGCCTAATGCTGTTTAGGGGTCACCTAATGCTGCCTAGGAGTCACCTGTAGCCTAATGCTGTTTAGGGGTCACCTGTAGTCTCACCTGTAGCCTAATGCTGTTTAGGGGTCACCTGTAGTCTCACCTGTAGCCTAATGCTGTTTAGGGGTCAGCTGTAGCCTAATGCTGTTTAGGGGTCACCTGTAGGTAAAGCTCTGTGGGCCCTATCCTATCCTGCACTGGTGTAATGTGTTTTGTCAAGGGCAGAGGCTGTCTGTGCTATTTTCCTCTGAGCACTTCCCTCACCTCTCCTCCAAAGAGCCTACATGTACCAACTGCTAATTTGGAAGAGACTGACAACAAAGGCCATGGTATACAGTACAGTCATTCAACAACACCATGGTATATACAGTACACTTCATTCATGCCAAACAACAGCGCCATGGTATATACAGTACAGTGTTCATTTAACAACACCATGGTATATACGGTACAGTGTACAGTTCATTCATGCAAAACAACAACACCATGGTATATTATATATAGTAGAGTGTTCATTCAACAGCGCCATGGTATACACGGTATAGTACGGTAGAGTGTTCATTCAACAGCGCCATGGTATATACGGTACAGTACGGTAGAGTGTTCATTCATGCAAAACAACAAAGACCACAATGTGCATTATTACTACTGTGTGCTGATTGGCTATACATAGTCTTGTCTATTAGCCTACCACAGAAGATTAGTATCTATAGACGTGTGTGTGTGTGTGTGTGTGTGTGTGTGTGTGAGAGATACTACTGTATGCTGATTGGGTAAATATAGTCTTGTCTATTAGCCTACCACGGAAGATTAGTATCTATAGACATATGTCTGTGTGTGTGTCTGTGTGTGTGTGTGTGATACTACTGTGTGCTGATTGGCTAAATATAGTCTTGTCTATTAGCCTACCACAGAAGAAACAGTTAAGGGTAAATATATCATGTGGTAGGCAGACAACCTGTCTTAGCTGACAACAGTATCTATAGACATATCTCTCTCTCTGTGTGTGTGTGTGTGTGTGTGTGTGTGTGAGATGCAGGCAGCAAGTATGTCCAGCAGTGAGGGTGTGTGTGAGGCCTTGCAGCAGATATCAGCACAACTGGATGCCACTTCTACACAGCTGGACCATCTGATAGGTGTGTGCTACACTCTCTCTCTCTCTCACACACACACACACACTCATACACATACATACTCACACACACTCACTAACTGTATGCACAAGCACACACTCTCTTAGGTCACTCTCATGCGAACACAGACACACTCTTAGGTCATTCTTACACACACACACACACACTTAGGTCATTCTTACACACACACACACTCATCTCCTATCACACACACACACACACACACACACACTCTTAGGTCATTCTTACACACACACACCCAGACACGCTCTCTGGTCATTTTTACACACAGACACACTCTCTGGTCATTCTTGCACACACACACTCTCTCTTATGTCATTCTCACATGCGCACAAACACACACTCTATCTTAGGTCACTCTCACGTGAACGCACCGGAACGCACACACACACAGATACACTCTTAGGTCATTCTTACACACACAGACACTCTCTCTAATGGCAAGTTCAGATTGCACAATATTTGCCACGACATGACAAATCATGACTTCTGAGCTCTTCAATGTTCACATTACACAGTATGACTGGCATTTTTAGTATTGGGAGTGTCACAGTCTGATCTGCGACCTCTGTGTTTGCACTACAAGACCTGGCACAGACAGAGCCTAGGGTGCTTTGAGTGCGTCCACGTTGCTATAGCCCTTTTTTTTTAGTTCAAGCCAGACAGGCTTTGTGATAAATCATTGTGTTTGTTTACAGTGAGAAGGAAGCAGTTTGAAAAACAAGAAGCGCACAGAAAAAGAAAAAAAAAACTTGGTGTGTTTAAATGTGTCTGTGTTCTTTTTGTGTGTGTGGGTGTGTTTGTGTGTGGGTGTGTGTGTGTGTGTGTGTGTGTTTGTAGTTCAGGCGGAGTTGCTGCTGTGTGATGTGAGTCTGTGCTTCGCTCATCCTGAAGTTTGGACGCTGCTCAAGTTTGAGGACATGACTGATGTGGACGACCCTGTGCAAGACCAAGCTCTTTAACGCACACACACACAGACACACACACACACACACACACATGCCCTGTAAGCACCATCTGTGGGCCAGTGGCATCTCTCCCTCCTCTTCCTCCGCTTGTTCAGGTACCAGCCAAGAGTTAAGGAGCTTCCGCACAATGTTTGTGTGATTTTTATAGCTACCGTACGATGTTTGTGTGATTTTTATAGCTACCGCACGATGTTTGTGTGATTTTTATAGCTAACGTACGATGTTTGTGTGATTTACAGTATATGTCTGTCTGAGACAGAATTTTAATAAACTACAAATTGAAAATGGAAAAAAATTAGTGTGACATTCAAGCCTCACTAAGCAAAACTCTAAAGACTCATCTTGAACTGTATATCCAGTCAATACACTAACATCAGCAGGGCCGTGGCAACAGGACAGGCACATACACACAGACATGCTCACACTCACACACACACACACACACACACACACACACACACACACACACACACACACACACCAAATGAGTGTGTCAGCAGGGCCGTGGCAACAGGACAGGCACATACACTTACTCAGACATGCACACACACACATACTTACACAGACATGCACATACACACTCCCTAATGAGTGTGTCAGCAGGGCCGTGGCAACAGGACAGGCACATACACTTACTCAGACATGCACACACACACACACATACATCCCAGAACTGGACTGGGACTAAAAGATGCGTCCGGCCCATCATGATTTTATTCAGCAATAATTTCATGGCAAACTAAAATAACACTGTAAGTTGGACACTCTGCCTGAACATGAGACTTAATTGGATTAGTCCAATATTATTCAAAAAAATAATAATGACCCAAAATGACTGTATCACCTGGCAATGTCCTGTAACCCCTATGCCTGCCCTCAGCACCGTTATTCAGTTCAATTAGCTCAAAATAGAAAATGAATATGACAGATGCTATTTCATTGAGACATTGTTTGAGTTCTAAACAGAAAAACCATTGTACACTTACTCAATACAAAAAATAAATAAATAAATAAAACAAGCAACTTAAATACATTTTCTAAGTTAAACTGAACATTTAAGATTTAAGCCCATTTTTAAGCCCATGTTTCTTTAAATGTAAATTCTGTAAATAGAACAAAGCGCTGCAAAGAGTTGCACTGCCCTGCTGCTGTTGAAAGAGAAGAGAGGGCTGCACGTGTGAATTACAAAGTAAAACACAGTCGCCACTTCAACAAGGCGTAGCGAGTGCTTATTTTGCAGCCCTTTGCAGGTCTAAGCATGTCACACACACACACACACACCCCAATCTCCTTCCCCTCCGTCTCGTTTGATGAGTTGTTATGCAGTTGTGTTGCGCTCGAGAGGTGTGAGCGTGTTCTCTCGCGCAGCAGTGGTCCGGATCGCTTCAGGCCTCCGTTCCGCGCGCTTCCTTTCATGATGGCCGGAATTGGTCAGCGCGCTCCCGAGGAAGTCCGCATATCAAAGAAGTAAACCGCTCGCGAGGTGTCAAACGGCTGATCCGCCGCATGTGTTTATTCGCTCGTGGCTGACGTGTATTCTGAGAGGCGAATACCCCGTTAATCCATTAATCCATCCACTCGCGTGCACGTACAGAAAAACCTCAAATATCTCAAATTGCTTCTAATAAATGAACGTGCATTCTTAGTTTTAAACTATAAGTCAGCTTATCGCATGTGACGGTGCGCGCGCCACCAGCCATTTCAGCGGCTCGAGGTCTCCACGCAAATCATCAAGCTCGTGCCACTGACTGAAATCGGAAGAGTCCATCACTCTAAGTTCAGTGCGCGTGTTACGGAATGACTTCATTTTTGCGCGCAGTCATCAAGGGGGAAGCACATATCATCATGATCAGATGACGCAACGATCTTTGTCTCGGACTCTACTGTCACCCTCTCTGGTAGAGCGCGCTCTCTCTCGGGACAGTTCCACCGGGCCCACGAACTGAGACAGAGAATATCAAAGAGCGTCCACCGAAAAATGTCACATTCTTTCGCACGAGCGCACTGGACACCTGCTGCGTTGCGCGCGCCACCCAATCAACATTTGGACAATAAACACACTTGCACTACAGACTACAGATATTCTTTTATTTTAAAAACATAATTATATTTAAAGGCAATATATTTGTTTAAATTGGATGAAGTAAATCACAGCTTTTCGGAATGTATAAATATCTACACACACACCTCCATGTTCGCAGTCGCCTGTCTGTTACACGAGTGTGTGAGTGAGACAGAGATCTGCTAATGCGTGAGTGCATGACCCGGCAAGGCAGCCAAACTCAGCTGTGTAAGTAATAAGTAATAAATTATATAAAATTAAGTACATTTCATTTAATGGCGAGTTCACAGAACTCTAAAGTCTTTTCACACTGACTGAGTCCATGTGATGTCAGTTTTTGCGCGTGCGGTGTCTCCGCCTCGTGCCGTTCTTTGCCCTGCGGCCCTTATTGCGTCTCGCGCTGCAGTAATATTTGGTGACCACCTGCGTGCATGTATCGCACGTGACGGTGCAGCACCAGTGGAACTTGCAGTTGCAGCTGCTGGATGTCTCCACGCGCCGCGTTTCCACGCGGAGGCCGCACTCGTTACAGAGGCGACGGCAGCTGCGCCGCTCCCACTGGGACAGATTCCCGCCATTCTGCAGGCACTCGCGCCCCTCCGTGCCATGCAGGCCCAGACTCACGTTCCGGACGCAGTAGTCTGGAGAGTCCTCGAGATAGATGAGTTCAGTGCGCGCAATGCTGCTAAATGCGTCCGCGAGCGCACCACGGTTATCCGCGCTGTTACCCGCGCGCACGCGCCCCTTATCCATCTCGAGCATCTGCGCCTGGTCGTGCTTCACCTTCAGGTAGTTCCCCACGTCACGGAAATCCGCGAGCTGCATCCAACACGTCTGCATGCTGCAGCTTCCCGACACGCCGTGACATTTGCACGCGCGCTTCATTGTTGCACGCACAGCCTGCGGAGAGAGAGGGAGATACATAAATAATCATAATTATAATACATGTAAAACAATGCATTTACGATACGATACTATGCAATGTGATAAGACTTTATTGTCAGATTTCACTGAAATTCATTTTGCATCCCTGAACACTCGTTTAAGACAAGACATACACATAACGCTTAGAACGCTAAACGTTCCATAAGTGCTGAAGCTCAGAAGTCAAATGAAATGAATAAGGAGCATGTGAAGGAGGAGAGAAATGAAATGAATAAGGAGCATGTGGAGGAGGAGTGAAGGAGGAGAGAAATGAAATGAATAAGGAGCATGTGGAGGAGGAGTGAAGTGAAAGTATTACGCACCAGTCGACCGGCTTCATTGTTGTGCAGGTTCACTGCAGCTCGTGCGTCATGGCCATTTTCCAGCGCGTCAACGAACTGCTTTGAGATTTTCTCCCCAAAGTCCGCGTTATCACTGCACCCGCCCCACATCCACCCGCGGCCACCTGCAGACACACACACACACACAACGGAGCTACGAGTTAATATCCAGTAAAAGAGCAAACGCACGCACAGCAGTACCGTTTAAAGTTAGATATGGATGGAGAGCTGTTCATTTAGCCAATGAAGGGATCGTATATAAGGCATTTATTATTATTATTATTATTATTATTATTATTTGATTCATACCCATTTTGCCAATCTTGGAGTCATCGCACCCGCAGTGACTCAGTTCCCCCATGCTGCAGTTCTTGGTAAGCGCGTGCATCACTCCGGCTGCACTGATCGCGTGTACGAAAGAAGCCTCTCTCGTGGCTGTCAGAGAAAAAAAGAGTAATTCGATTATTTAAATAGTATTAATAATAATTAGATACCTGAACATAATTCAATCCAGCTCCAAGAACTGTCTATATGAGTGCAACAGAAACGGACCTGCTCGCGCTGCGCTGTTCGTGGAGAGCTGTAGCGCGCTCTCAGGGCAGTTCCACCGGTCCCACGCGAACTGATGTTTACATTCTTCTATGCCTTTACGCGCACCCACCTGGACACTGCTTGCATACGTCATGTAAGCCTGAGAGGGGAAAAACATTACGGTTAACTTTTTGACCCGATGTACACAGGTGGCAAACTTAGTCCAATTTCTTTTAAAAGGCGACCAAAAACACATCAACGCTTCCTTACCTTAGGACCAGTCATGAGGAAATTATTCACGGACCTGCACGAACACAAAACAAGAAACACGCGCCGGTCAATTATGCAGCACAAAAACATTTTTAACAAACACTATTAACCCCACGGATAATATACAATCCGCGTGAATGAAAATAATATTCCAAACAAATGACTCACCAAGCACCGGTGGAAAGCGCGTGTCCACACATAGACAGCAGAAGTGTCACAAGTAACTTGTAGAAACTCATCTTAGCCAGCCAGCCGTTAGTTCGCTGTGTAGTTCCAAGAAGGAGAAAGAGAGAGAGTGGACTGACTTGCCCCGTCCGGACTAGGGCCATTTATACCGCCTCCAGCGTGAGTGACAGGCAGATTGTCACCTTTTGACATTTGGCCCCCGTGATTTGCGCCATGATTGGCTGCTGGGCTGATGGCGCTCCGGACCGTAACGGCACTTCAAAGCTCTCTCTCACGGGCACTTAATGACAGGCCACTCTTCAGCCGCCACCACCCAATGACTTGATTAATAATAACAATAATACTACTAATAATTATGATAATAATAATAGGCAACAGTTTGTAAGTTTTTTGTGTGTGTGTGTGGGATAGTGAATCCATGAGGTGTCTATGCTATGCCAGCACAGGGTAGCCAATGCAAATGTCATGGAAGGGAGTGACTGACAGGACAGCTCTCGAGGTCTGCAGCAGTGGAGAGTGTGTGTGTGTGTGTGTGTGTGTGTGTGTGTGTGTGTGTGTGTGGTCTGTTTCTCTCATCCATCCATCCATCCATCATTCGCTCCTCATTGCTCTCTGTCCTCATTGCGCTAGAGAAGGCGGATAAAACACTCAGATTTGGGCCTTCTAATGTTCACCGTGTGTGTGTGTGTGTGTGTGTGTGTGTGTGTGTGTGTGTGTGTGTGTGTGTGTGTGTGTGTGCTCTTGCTCTTGCGTTGGAACTGGGAGGACATTGTTATAAAATACTTCACCACCTCGTGCTAACAAGCATGCAAATACCGCGCGACACCTTGGCCGGTGTTGGCACGAGGGTGTTACATTCACCGACGCTACCATGGGAACAGGTCAAGCTTCTCAGATGACTTTTTTAATCGAGACTTTCCATGCGGGCTCCCACCGGCGGTAGGGCATTAGGCAAATATGTTTGAGAAGTTTATTGGAGGTAGATAATATGCTGGTGCATATTACATTTGACTAGGGAGTTTGTTCGAAGTAGATAATATAATGGTGCATATTTGACTTGGGAGTTTATTAGAAATGGATAATATGGTGGTAGATATTAGTCTACGTTTGACTTGGGAGTTTATTGGAAATGGATAATATGATGGTTGATATTAGTCTACGTTTGACCAGGGAGTTTATTGGAAATGGGTAATATGATGGTTGATATTAGTCTACGTTTGACCAGGGAGTTTATTGGAAATGGATAATATGATGGTTGATATTAGTCTACGTTTGACCAGGGAGTTTATTGGAAACATGTCAGTGGATCATTGATGCGCAGACTGAAAACTAGTTAACAGTCCCTGAGTGACTCATTACGTAGTCTTAACTACTTTCGATGACTTGTCAGATTAATTTCTAGAAACTTCATGAAGATGTTGTATTAATCGCGCCTAGATTAATTGTTGAAACTAGTCATTATCATATGCCCCGCGAATTTCGAATCAAATCGTCATCTCCTCTAAATCCCTTTATTAGCTCGCGACTCACTTGAGGTGAGACAATAGGCAAGCTCTCGAGCTCCACGGATTACCCTCCGCGCTCGCGCCACAACAATAGTGGGCTGCGCAAGTGACGATAATCCGTTAATTGGATATCAAGTTTTCACTGCGCGTGAATCACCGCACATTTCACACCTATTCGTCAGTTTGGACCAATATCCCAAAACACAACTCCGCCTGGCTCGCGCTCACTCACAATCCTTCCAAACTGACGGCAATCCCCGTGGACTTCTCTTACCTTTACCGTAACACCAGACTGTCACTCACGGCGCAGACACGGTCAGTTGCTCGTTAAATATGCATTAAATCAGCATGTCCTGAACATCATGTGCTGGTCGGCAATTAGGCCTAAAATATGAGGTTAATAGTCCAAAGTGAAATCGGTAGCTAGATAGATGGGCCCACATAAATCATTTATTTATCCAGAAGGATATTACAGTAAGATCTCTCAGGCCTAGACTATTTGATAGCAGAATTTTATTACATGTAAATTCACAAACAGTACTGTTTACGGGAGTGTTCAGTCCGTAAAACACCGATTGCCCCTGAAATTGCAAACGGATGAATTACGTAGTGAGCTAGTACCCAAGACCCCACGAGACATTCCCACATCGAGCGACGCCAATTCTCACACCCTGCGTGGCGTGGCGGGGGCTGGGAACTCCTAAAGAGTTCAAAGGAGGTGCCGGACTCCTCTCGCGCCCCTCAGAAGTCTGGACACAGAGCCACGCGCAGGAAGGGCGGCAGTCAGTCAGCACGAGGTGGAGAACACCTGCAGGTGCGGCTGCAGTCGCGAGGGAGACGCAGGGAGGCGGGAAGACCGTTAAGTCCATCATTGCTATCATTGTAGAAGTCTGATATTTGTGATGTGATACTTGTTGTGATGTTCTAATCGGATATTTGGTGTAATATTCTAAGGTGATATTTAATGTGATGGTGTGATATTCTACCATTGGCTGCTCTTAAAGGGAGTTGCAGTAATCAGTCTCTCTAATCAGTTTGGCTGTCGAAGCACCAGGGGTCACTTGGGTCAGGACTCACTTAGGGTCAGGGGGCATTTGTCATTGGGGTGTATGTCAAACACACACACACACACACACACACACACACACACTCGTCATTGGGATGTCTGCTAATATCAGTCCAACACACACGTCATTGGTCATTGAAATGTATGCTGTCCAACACACACACACACACACACACACACACACATAACAAACACACACACTTGTCATTGGGATGTATGCTAATATCAGTTCAACACACACACACACACACACACACTTGTCATTGGGATGTCTGATAATATCAGTCCAATACACACATTTTGATTATTTATTTGGAATAACTAATACTGATTATAACAACACAGCATCCAAATAGTGACAAAGAGCCTGTTTTGTTTTAAAGCACAAAACAGTGTTCTAGTAAATGGTGAATAAATGGCAGATACATTATCATTATCAAATGCATTTTCAAGGATAGAGATGAGAGATGGCACCTTCTTTTCCAAACATGCAGGCTACCTATTATTGCAGATACAGAGCAGCATTTGGCTATTTGCGTAGAGTCCTTTTTTCTCAGTCCAGCAATTTGCAAACCTCTGACTCTGAAGTCTGTGAACATGTCCTAGGCTAGCAAAAATCAGAACAATCAATTTGATGTTATTGCCTCAAAATGTCATTAATGATTGATATATTTTTTAAAAAATTCTGAAAAGCAATCTAAATACACACACACACACACACACACACACACACACACACACACACACACACAGAGGGGCTCTGCTAGAAATGTTGGGCTCTATGACAAAAAAGAATGTTGGGCCCCTCAGATATTGATTTTAATATGACAACATTCTGTGGGCCCCCCTGTCAGTGCCGGGCCTCTAGAATCATCCTAACCTCCCCTGCCCCTGCTCTCCTCATTGGAGGAGGCTCCAGCACTATGGGCCAGAGAGGTTAGCCCACTAGGAGAGACACAGAAGTGTCATCATTCCACAAATAAAACTACAAAATGAAGCCTTTTGCGTAAGAGTACATTTAGAGGGTCCCTGGCCAGTAGACATGTTGGTGCTCTAAGTCTGTCCTTGTTTCTGTGTTCATTATTGCTTGCTGTGAGAAACTGTTCTGAGACTGGTGGGCCGAGTCCTAAGACTTTGGTCTTCTCTCTTGTCTTGCCAGATGGGAGCAGCTGAAACAGCCCACGACTGGGATAACTGGTGTCTGTACTGGGATGGCTGGTGTCTGTACTGGGATAGCTGGTGTCTGTACTGAACCTCTTGGTCTCCATGACTGGAATAACTGGTGCCTGTACTGGGATAACTGGTGTCTGTACTGGGATAACTGGTGTCTGTACTGGGATAACTGGTGTCTGTACTGAGATTCCAATTCAATTCAATTTTATTTGTAGAGCGCACAAATACAGTACATTGTCTCGCGGCGCTTTACAGACAGTACGGGAAGCATCCATGAGAATCAGGGGCAAGGAAAAACTCCCTCGCTTTGTAAATAATTTGTTATGTAGGAAGAAACCTTGGGCAGATCCACGCCTCATGGACTCAGCCTACCTGCCTGGGGCCTAATAAAGTATCTGTAAAGTCAGATGCATAGATTGACCATGGTTAACACAAAACAGTATGAGTACTGAATGTAGTCAGAGATGATCTGCACATAGTTTGTGTGACAGTCTGGGCCAAGGGATGGAGTCAGTAGTTGGAGTGTGGGATTAGTCAGTAATTGGAGTGAGATCAGAGTTCATTGGGTGTTGGTCGCCATCTAAGTAGTGGTCATCAGGGGGCCATCAGGCCAATTCCATCACGGGCCTCAGAGAAAAGGGGAGGATGGTCCTGGTGTGTGGCTCCAGGGAGGTTGGTCAACATCCGTAGTGGGGTAGGGTTGGTGGCAGGGAGGTACGGGAGGTTCATCACTCAGCCAGTGCGTCGGGGCAGAGGAGGCAAGAGAAACAAAAAGAAACAGAACAAGAGGATTAGGCCAATCTAGGAGGATCTCACTTCATGATATGTGTCATATAATCTAGCTAGAGTGAGGAGAGGGAGAGAGAGAGAGAGGAGAAAGAGGGTTGTACAGGATGGCAAGTGTGCGGAAGGTGGCAGCACTAGGCTATCGCAGCATAACTAAGGTATGGTACATGGCATCTCACCAACCCAGAAGGGGGTGGTCAGTGGCCGCCTTGGAAAAACAGCAGAGGTAGCCCTCCCAGTAAAGCCCAAGAGGAGTGGTGATATGCCATGGCCCACTCCTAAACTGGTGTCTGTACTGGGATAGCTGGTGTCTGTACTGAACCTCTTGGTCTCCATGACTGGAATAACTGGTGCCTGTACTGGGATAACTGGTGTCTGTACTGGGATAACTGGTGTCTGTACTGGGATAACTGGTGTCTGTACTGGGATAACTGGTGTCTGTACTGGGATAACTGGTGTCTGTACTGGGATAACTGGTGTCTGTACTGGGATAACTGGTGTCTGTACTGGGATAACTGGTGTCTGTACTGATCCTCTTGATCTCTCTGATGCATCTTCTGTTGTATAAATGATGTGGTGTAAATGGTCTGACACACACACACACACACACACACACACACACACACACACACTCGT
>JAODXP020000010.1:374346-379346 GCA_027497455.2 Sardinella longiceps | reverse complement strand
GTGTGTGTGTGTGTGTGGTGCTCCGGAGTGAATTCAAGCATAGCCCTGTTGAATGAGCCTGCTAAATGCACTAGTTAGGAGTGTGTGTGTGTGTGTGCGTGTGTGTGTGGTGCTACAAAGTGAATTCAAGCATAGCCCTGTTGAACAAGCCTGCTAAATGCACTCGTTAGGAGTGTGTGTGTGTGTGTGTGTGTGTGTGTGTGTGTGGTGCTCCGGAGTGAATTCAAGCATAGCCCTGTTGAACAAGCCTGCTAAATGCACCAGTTTGCGAGTGGAACAAAATAATTTGGAAGGGACGCAGAAGCGAACAAGCACTTTACACTGAATCAATGGAAACTGATTATTCTTAACCGAAAGTAAGATCTGAGGTACCCTTGACTCAATGTAAAGTATTTGCATTTGCGTTAGGTCTATACTGTTCCAAATTCTTTCATTCCATTTACATTTACATTTATGCATTTAGCAGCAGCTTTTTAACCAAAGCGACTCACAAAAGAGGGATAACAATCAAGCTGCAACACAATAAAAGTAAATGCCTACTGGGAGGAGAGCAAGTGCAAGAGTTTAGAAGTGCTTGATCAGTGCATTCCAAGTAATTTAAGGAACTAGGACAAGAGCTGGGTCTTCAAGAGTCTCTTGAAAGTAGATAGAGTGCCTGTTGTTCTAATAGTCTTGGGAAGACTATTCCACCAGTTAGGAACAATGGATGAGAAGAGCCTAGATTGACCTGTGCGGGGTGTTGGTCGTTCTAAGCAGCGATCCTTGGTTGAGCGGAGCGATTGGAGGTTAGCATATGGTTTGATGATGGCTTTCAGGCAGACTGGAGCAGTTCCATCCAGTACTCTGTAAGCCAACATTAGTGAATTGAATTTGACGCGAGCAGCCAGGGGCAGCCAGTGGAGCTCCTTGAACAGTGGAGAGACATGTGCTCTCTTTGGCTGGTTGAAGACCAGGCGTGCAGCAGCCTTCTGGATCATCAGTAGTGGTTTCACCGCACAGGCTGGTAGACCTGTTAGAAGAGCGTTGCAATAGTCGAGGCGAGAGATCTGAACCAGGAGCTGTGTTGCATGTTGAGTAAGGTACGGCCTGATTTTCCTAATGTTGAATAGAGAGAAATGGCACGACCTAGCAACAGCAGCAACATGATCCGTGAAGGTCAGCTGTTCATCAATTATTACGCCTAGGTTTCTTGCAACCTTGGTAGGAGCAACAGATAGGTAGTCTATCTTAATGCTGATGTTGTGGTGCAGGGTTTGCTTGGCTGGGATGATCAGCCTTTCATCCATGCAGATATGTCTGAGAGACAGTCAGAGATCCGAGTTGTCACTGTAGAATCGCCAGGAGGAAAAGATAGATAAAGCTGGGTGTCATCTGCATAGCAGTGGTAGGAGAAGCCATACGAGTGGATGACTGTGTACAAAGCAAAGAGGAGGGGCCCCAGTACTGAGCCTTGGGGTACTCCTGTGGTAAGTTAGTGCTTTGCTGAGGTTTTGCCAAGCCATGACACATTGAATGATCGTCCAGTGAGGTAGGATTCGAACCAGGAGTGCGCTTTGCCACCGACGCCCATGCTTCTGAGTTTATCCAGAAGAATTCTGTGGTTGACTGTATCAAACGCTGCTGATGATTGTCCTGCTGCTTTCCATGTGAAATCTATTGCTGTTAGAAGGCTCGTGCAACAGGGCTACGCTTAAACTCACTCCAGAGCTATCCTTTAAGATCACTGACACACACACACACACACACACACACACACACAAAACAGGGCTATGCTTAAACTTACTCCGGAGCTTTCCTACGTAAAGGGCATGTGTGTGTGTGCGTGTGTGTGTGTGTGTGTGTGTCCACGCAAAGGGCACGCCATCACCTTGACATCGTGGTGAAAGTTCTGCGTAGAGCCTATTCACGTACGCATTGCTCTGAGTGGTGCTATCTAGCCTCTCCACCCAGCACACACACACACACACACACACACACACACACACACACAGACACACATTCAGCATGTTTGTCTAGCACTCTACACACACACACACACACACACACACACACACACACACCTACCTACTACCTACAAAGTACTGCCTGTAACACACACACACACACACACACACACACACACACACACACACACACACACACACCTACCTACTAGCTACACAGTACTGCCTGCTGACGAAGTGATTTTAAAACATTACTGATAGTTAGGCAGTAACAGTACAGTCAGGAGATCCTGCCACTGAATCCAACACACGTTTGACTTCATTTATAAAGTGGAGTAGCATGTTATAACACATTTGTCTTTATTTATAAAGTGGAGTAGCATGTTGCTAAGTACAATCGTTGGGCTGCTTAAATACACAGGCAAACAGAACACACACACAAATATACCGGCAAACAAAACACACACACACTCACACACACACACACACACACACACACACACACTCACTCACACACAAATCCACCGACAAACAAAAGTGAATACGGCCAATAACTGCCCTTGCATAATCACACACATGTATACACACACACACACGGCGAAGCAATGTTGTTAAACTGTTTTTTCAGCATTTAAACATGCTCCAAATATCACCCCCAAAGCCATGTAACATCATCAGACACATTACAACACACCACTATAGTGTTTATGACTACAAATGTTTGAGAAATTGGTTAAAATAGTGTTTTTATGCAGTGTTTACAAAACCGTTTTGTAAACAAACAATGTTTGGCTGCTTGCATAAACACACAGTTTTTCACTTTTTCAGCCATTTGCCACAATACAGTTCTGTGTTGTAAGGTGTCTGCTGATACTTCATAGTTTTTGTGGTGACATTTGGAGTATGTTAATGTAACGGAGGCCAGCTAGCGCGGCTAGCTCGGTGGTAGTGTGTAAATCCTCATCACCCAATTCCATGGGCGCTTCTAACACGCTGAGTTAGAAGCTCGGGCTTTTAGCTCAGTTGGTTAGAGCGCTCCACTCCCACGCCGGGAGCTTGTAGCTTGCGGGGTGGCGGGTTCGAGACCCGTGTGCGGTGCGGATCGCCACCGGCTACATTAAGATGTTAAAAATATAGTTCAAAATTCTGCCCCATTGGGCTAGTTGTTAGTGATTATTCTCTGTTCAAGGAAACCTGTATGCAGGGTTTAAAATTAGCACCCGCCACCGCCAAATGCGGGTAAAAATTTGATTTGGCTAGTAGCAAAACGAAGCTACCTGCCACTGGCAGACTATTGAAATATGACTGCTTCATATAGGCCTACGACTTTTGTCATTAATGTGAAATGAAATGAGCGGAGCCAGTAGATGTTGTAGTAGTTGAGTTTAGATAACCATCTGCTACAATATACATTTTGAACTTGTGTGTGTTTTGGCTTTTCTTACAGAGACACCTTAGTGAAAAGTAAAGTTCTAGCCTAATTTTTTTTCGGTGGCCGGTAGAAATATTTTTGGCCGGTAAAAGATCAGGCCTTACCTGCCATTGGCAGATGGGTCAAAAGTTAATTTTATACCCTGCCTGTATGGTAGGACCAAAATGTCTTGCACCTTCAGTATTGGCTAATCTCAAGTAGCTTGAGCAACAGAGCTCTTGTTGAAAATGACTTAAGTTGCCCTTTAACAACCCAAGATGAAGCATTCTAGGTTTCCAAATTGGGATCCAGTTCCGGTCTGGTAAATATCATCATCATGTCATAGACGTCATAACATTAACCCTTTCTCTTCATAAGCTGTTGAATAATTAAAATGTAATTTCCAATGTTGTTTTGTGTGATACCTATGAGTTACATTTTCAGACACAGGAAAATAATTAATTGTATCGATTAACTAAGCTAGCTAGCTAGCTAATGTTAGCTAGCCAACTGATTTTGCCTGGGTTAGTAGGGGAATAACAGTAATGGCTAGTAATGTGTGCTAGCACCTGTGAAATTGAGTTTAACTTGTTTATTGCTGCAGACTTGACATGGAAATTTCAATCACCTGACACCAGTTAAGTTGACTAAGAAGGAGACATTTTATTGAGAGTGTGATTTCCAGTATCAATTTAACAACTTTAAACATCCAATGTCTCTTCTGGGGTCAGTCAGTAGGACCAGCGGCCAGTAGGACCAGTGGTCAGTCTGTATCGGTGGTCTGTGGTAGTCAGTCAGTATCGGTGGTCTGTGGTAGTCAGTGGTGGTCAGTGGTCAGTCAGAAGCACTAGTGGTCTGTCAGTATCGGTGGTCAGTGGTCAGTCAGTAGTAGTGATTAGTAGTAGTGATTGATTTTCCTCAATGCAATAATAATAAACTTTCAATAGCGGTCAGTGGTCAGTCAGTAGCGGTCAGTGGCCAGTTGTCAGTGGCCAGTGGTAAGTCAGTAGCTGCGGTCAGTGGTGGTCAGTGGTCAGTCAGTAGTTGTGGTCTGTGGTGGTCAGTCAGTATCGGTCAGTGGTCAGTCAGTGGTGGTCAGTGGTCAGTCAGTGGTGGTTAGTCAGTAGCAGTAGTCAGTAGCGGTGGTCTGTGGTCAGTCAGTGGTCAGTCAGTGGTGGTCAGTGGTCAGTCAGTGGTGGTTAGTCACTAGCAGTGGTCTGTGGTCAGTCAGTAGCAGTAGTCAGTAGCGGTGGTCTGTGGTCAGTAGCAGTGGTGATCAGTCAGTAGTGGTCAATGGTCAGTTCAGTCTGTTAGGTGTGCATATGCATAGAGTCTCACAGAACACTCCTTTGCCACACACACACACACACACACACACACACACACATGCACACACACTTACAGACACATACACACACGCACACACACACATACAGACATGCACACACATATAGACACACATGCACACACATACAGACACACACACACACACACACATACAGACATACACACACACGCATGGACACACATACAGACATACACACATACACACACACACACACATGCACACACATATAGACACACATGCACTCACATACAGACATACACACACCATTATTTACAGTCACATGCACTAAAACACACAC
>JAODXP020000010.1:339721-344721 GCA_027497455.2 Sardinella longiceps | reverse complement strand
CTCTGTTCTGAGTAAACATCTGCATGTTTCCCGCCTGCGTGGGGAAGAATAACAGTGAAGGACCAACATGCCCACAATGCATTGCAACTTTCCTTGCGGTTCATTCAAACATGGAGGAAGAGGAGCGAAAGTTGAAGAAGCAGAAAGAGCGCGAGCTTGGTAGGACAGCCACGGTAGACCGGGCAGCGAGAGAGGAGACTGGAGAGGCACGAGATGGCGCAGCGGAGGAAGAACCGCGGCAGCGGGACTCCAGACTGGACGTGAGTTCGGATCAGTTTGATCCCATGTTGGCGCTGTACTCACCGGACGTGCAGCTGCCTTTCCCAAACATCCGCTCCTTCAATAATGTGGCCGAGTACGAGAGCTTCTTGAAGGGTGGCCGTGGTCGCGCGAAGCCCGAAAATGTAGCCAAAAAGGAGCGCAAGGCGAAAAAAGGCGTGCCGGACCCGGAGAGGATCGCGCGACTCAAAGAGCTCATGGTGAAGAACCCCGCGGGTGATGACGCGGAAGAGGGCACGAGCGGGTCTCGGAGGCCTGTGCGTCGACAGAAAACACCGAAAAATGTGCTTACACGAATGCCCCGTGCGTGAGAAGCCTCTCTTAATGTTTGTGTTGATGTGTATGTAGTTTGGATTATGAAGGTAGAGGACACGTTTGTTGTTTGTTTGTCTTTATTATGTTTGTTTGAATGAATGGTTTGTTTTGTGTGTGACAGTGCTGGCCGGCAGTCCTCTTGGCTCGCTGAACAGGTGTGTCCAGGAACACATCCGGGTCAAAGTTCATGTGCGGAGCTTCAAAGGTTTGCGAGGCGTTTGTGCTGGTTTTGTGGTCGCCTTTGACAAGTTCTGGAACCTGGTAATTAGCCCCTCCCCCATAAGCACGCTTAAATTAATACACACTGGCAAGATGTACATTTCTTACTATGTATCTTAACACTCTCTCTCTCTCTCTCTCTCTCTCTCTCTCTCTCTCTCTTGTGTGTGTGTGTGTGTGTGTGTGTGTGTGTGTGTGTGTGTGTGTGTGTGTGTAGGCCATGGTGGATGTGGATGAAACCTATCGGGAGCCTTTGCTTGGAGAAGCACTCTACCATGAGAAAGCTCTCACTGTCACAAGGGTAACGTGATTTCAACGTGTTGCGGACAATCTGGGTGCCACCGGGTGCCACCCATCGAACGGTGTCCCGTACAAACAACAGTATCCTAACTATAAAATTAAAACATGCGCACTAAAATTCTCCAACGTCTACTCACCGGGACTTGTCTTCTACAACATGAATTTCATTACAACTATATGCGCTGATAGTTTTAAAACTAAAATTGTAGACAACCGGGCGTGGTGCATGGTGCACCCACAGGTGTTGGGGAGGCCTTAATCAAGCGAGATGAACTGGTTTGTTCAAGCCGTGTCCATCAGCGGTGCCAACACCATGCCACCTCAGCTACGATTCGCTGGCATGTGTGCGGGATGCCGTTAAATTGATGAATCCCACTGCATTATTAATTAGAATTTGTACGGAATACCGTTGACAAACGTTAACGTTAAGACACACACAGGCTGCAGCAACAGCTCGCTGATATAAACAGACATTGTTAAATGCTTCTTCAGCAAGGAAGATGAATTATCTGTGTGTGCACGTGTGTTTGTTTGTGTGCATATGTGTGTTAATTAGTGTGTGTGTGTGTGTGTGTGTGTGTGTGTGTGTTTGTAGCTGTTTGAGAAGTTAAAACTGCAAGAGGAAAAGACTTCAGCATCTGAGAGAAGAACCCAGAGTGAGACAACCCATGGCGTGCCACCCACACACACCCCTGCACACACACACACCCCTACACCCACACCCACTACACCTGCTGCGACACAAGGCAAGCATGAGGGTGGATCTGGCTACGGTCGTATTCGCACACGACACGTCAATCAGCTGTTTGTCCGTGGAGAGAGTGTCTTGCTTATCAACATCCCTGAGACATGACCCTGATCATCTGTGTGTGTGTGTGTGTGTGTACCGTATATACACACATCCTGCTTTTCAACATCCCTGAGACGTGACCCTGATCATATGTGTGTGTGTGTGTGTGTACCGTATATACACACATCCTGCTTTTCAACATCCCTGAGACGTGACCCTGATCATCTGTGTGTGTGTGTGTGTGTGTGTGTGTTTATACACACATCCCGCCTGAGACGTGACCTTGGATCATCTGTGTGTGGGAGAGATGTCTTCTATAAAGAATATTTGACTCATTTATCAACATCCCTGAGACATGACTTGGATCATCATCTGTGTGTGTGTGTGTGTGTGTGTGCGAGCGAGAGAGAGAGAGAGCGCGCATCTTGCTCAACATCCCTGAGACATGACCCTGTGTGTGTGTATAATTGACCCTGTGTGTGTGTGTAATGCGCGCGCGCGTCTTACTTATCATCGTCCCCGAGACGTGACTCGGCTCATCATCTGTGTTTTTGTGTGTGAGAGAGAACATCCTGCTTTCCAACATCCCTGAGACATGACCCTCATCATCTGTGTGTGTGTAGAATGCCATGCTAAGTAACACCCCTAGCATATGAGCAGGAATGTGTGTGTGAAGAGGGAATATCCTGCCAGCCAATCTCCCCAACATGCCACCCTGAACATACACAAACACACTGCATTATGTCCTTACATACACAAACACACATCTTCTGCTTCTCACTGTGTGAGCACTGCACCAGTGTATCATATTGATGTGTGACGGACGAACACACACACACAGCACCAACGTATGTTATTGATGTGTGACGGACGAACACACACACACAGCACCAGTTTATCATATTGATGTGTGACGGAGGAATCTGTAGCCTACAGCTCTGGACTTAAGTCCACACCGGGTCAGTATTTTAACCCACTGGGCCAGTTTGTAAAAGTGATGCATGTGCATCATATCCATATATCATATTGATGTGCAAGTATAATTATATGTCTGATAATGTGCGCATATGTGAACAAGAGCACTCCTGAATAAAGGATATTTTCCTTTTTGTTTGTTTGTTTTTCCCATTCTTACCTTTGATGGACAACATCATGAATGTGTGTGTGATGTGGTGGTTCTGAGATCAAGTATTGAAATCGGCGGCTGAGATGACTTCAAATGGCATTCATTCTAAACTGGACACGAAGCAGCAGTGGATAAATGTGTAACATCCATATTTCACACACACAAACACACACACACACACAAACACTTGCGTTGAGATGTGTTGAGCTCTTTTAATATTGTAAAGAAATGATTAGATACAATCAGCTGTTTCACCTGGTCACCATGGAGATTTGTTGCATAACAATCTAGTGTTCTCAGTAACCACGGCGACCACTGGGACCGCCCCCAGAGGAGCCACATTTGGTCGATTAGGCGAGGACGCCATGATTGGCTGGAAGGCTTGTGTTAGCGCCGTACATGCTCTTACACACACACACTCACACACACACACAAACACACGCAGGCTTTTGTTAGCCCCATACATGCTCGCGCAGACACACACACTCTTACACTCTTTCTTTCTCTTTCATACACACACACACACACACACACACACACACACACAGTCGGCAGTGTAAGGCTTTCTGAACGCTGTCCCTCTCTCTTTCTCTCACACACACACACAGAAAAATGTTGTAAAAAAGATAGGTCATGCATACACACAGGATGGAAACTCACTTTTCTAGTTAAAAAAATAAACACACTTGTTTAAAGGCCACTTGTGGGTAAGAAGCTCCCTCTCTCTCAGACACACACACACACACACACAGTTTCTACCTTGACCAGCCTTTCACTCACACACGCACCCAGTCTCTCTCTTTCTCTCTCTCACACTCACACACGCTCTCTCTCTCAGACATATAGGCTACACGGGGAAAAGGGTGGGCTTCATGATTGAGATCTTAAGTTTGATAATTTTCGTGCATCCTTAAAATCACCATTATTCTCATTAAAATAATAATTATTATTACTTCATTACACAAACACACACACACACACACACCCCTCTAGCCACTGATTTAAGTGTGAGTGTGTGTCACTCAGAACTGTACATGATTTAACAGCTGGCTGTGTTTGACTCATCTTCAAGTACTCTTCCATCACACACACACACACACACACACACACACAAACACACAAACACACACACGCACACACGCACACACACACACCCCTCCACCTGGGTTTACAGTTAACAGACACATCAGGCCCCACCACACACACACACACACACACACACACACACACACACACATTGTTGCGGTCTCATTTAAAGTTGGCGAAGTCGGCGAAGGCGTCTGGTTTGGCCGTGGGCGTGGCACTCATCCCCATGTTACTAGGCATTCCCATGCTCATGTTCATTCCAATTCCCATCATGCCTTGGTTCATTCCCATCATGCCTTGGTTCATTCCCATCATGCCTTGGTTCATTCCCATCATGCCTTGGTTCATTCCCATCATCCCCTGGTTCATAGGCATCCCCATCATTTGATTGGCTGGTGGCCGGACAGGTCCGCCCTGCATGCCCAGATTCATCGCACCAAAGTTCTGTGCTACCATAGCAACCGGGGGCTGCTGTACACCTGTGGGGCAACAACACAACAACATCAGCATCAGTGTGTGTGTGTGTGTGTGTGAGTGTGTGTGTACCTTGCTGCATCATGTTGAGAGTGGGCTGCTGTAGTTTGGGTGGGTGGGGGGACAGCAGGTCCAGGCTGATCTTGAGTGTGTGTGTGTGTGTGTGTGTGTGTGTGTGTGTGTGTGTACCTTGCTGCATCATGTTGAGAGTGGGCTGCTGTAGTTTGGGTGGGTGGGGGGACAGCAGGTCCAGGCTGATGTTGAGTGTGTGTGTGTGTGTGTGTGTGTGTGTGTGTGTACCTTGCTGCATCATGTTGAGAGTGGGCTGCTGTAGTTTGGGTGGGTGGGGGGACAGCAGGTCCAGGCTGATCTTGAGTGTGTGTGTGTGTGTGTGTGTGTGTGTGTGTGTGT
>JAODXP020000010.1:324721-327221 GCA_027497455.2 Sardinella longiceps | reverse complement strand
CCCAGGTATGCAATCGTTGCCTTTCTAGAGGGCACTAGGCCTATGTGCTATGCAATGTTTTGAAACATTTTGCTACAGTTAGTTTCAAACGCATATAAAAAATGTTTTGTTATCTTAACTCAAGGTTAGTGATTTCCGGGCACAATATCGTGGCTTCAGTTTCTCACTCTGTTCGCTGAATTTGGCCCACATGGATCTGTGTTGGTGAAAACGAAAACGAACTATCCCTGACTGACTGGAGGAACGAAATTAAATGAGCGGAGCCAGCAGGCGGCGTTCGCCTGTCTAGGTCAGAATGTCATTCATCATAGAGACTAAAACCAGTCTGGATTCCATGCAAAATCTGGAGATAAAAAAAAAAACCCTCTGATTTTTAAATGTTTGCATTCAAAACAGACACAGTGAGTGAGTTTATATTTGGAAAAAGAGCTTCTCCACTTTGCTTGTATGTGACAAGTGTGTGCATGAATGACAATGTTAACTGTGTGCGTGTGTGTGTGTGTGTGTGTGATTGTTCTGCCTGAGTGGTTGTAGCAGTGCAGTAATCTACAATCTGATGGCTCAGTAAAACGGATGTCCTGATGTCAAAACACACTCGCACTACTTCGTTGTGTGTGTGTGTGTGTGTGTGTGTGTATGTATGTATGTATGTATGTATGTGTCAGAGAGAGATAGTCAGAGATGCCGCTGACAATGCTTGTAAAGGTGTATTTTTCTTGCACTGGGACAATATCATCTTTCCAACTTTACACACAACTCTCTCGCTCATACACACACACACACAGGTGATTTTTACCACTGTTCTCTCAACGCGGAAGTCAGATCAAAGAGTTTGACCTGTCAGTGACCTAGAGCCAAGCAGGCTGAGTTTCACTTAACCGGCCCGTTAAAGAGCGCCCGTGACGGTCTTGTCCACCGGTGGCCTCGTGCCAACCGCACTTAAGCACTAAACTACTCTGCACGCACTCATTTGATCATGTCAAACGCTGGACAACAAACTGGCACCCGGAAGTGAGCTACCGAAACGGTCGTCAGACTGGTGGAGATAAAAGAACTTCACAAGTGTGGCGAGTAACGATAAAAATTCTCCGTTGAAGGAGTTTCAGAAGTGTGAAACCGAGGCCATTCCGATCGGTCTCGAGCTAACGTTAACGTTAACGTTGTTGCTCGAGGGCACATGTCTGATCTGATGACATGTCACGGACCCAACGGGCCGAACGGCCAACTCAACTCCAGCGCGAGCTCATTTACAGTAACGTTAACTTAGCCTGTGTTACATCACAACACTGCTGGCCTGCGGGGAAATAGCTTCGGGAAACTGGAAATGGCTTTCGAAAACCAAAAATACACACTTAATGACATATTCCAGCCATCTTCCCAACTATAATTTGTGGCGACTTACAACCCAGTCGCCTCCATAAAGTTTGTTGTGACTGGGAGCTAGGTGGCGACCTAGCCAGCTAATTTCAATACTTCGCAAACGTCACAAGTTAGCAGTTGTTAGCTAGCTTTCTATTAGCTTATTTACGCCAATGCTAACTAACTCGCATAATTACAGTCAGGTCTGCAATCATGCTTGTGGACTATTACATTCACCAACTTATCAGGACAACTTCTTGTAAGGAACGGTACGAATACATGACAGGCAAAACTTTTTCCTTTCCACCACCTAGCCAGTTAGCTTAGCATAGCACCTGAACAGAAAACAGCGACGTGACGTCAGACACTGGGTACGTGTCTTTCTCAAACAGGTAGAAACTTCGGATCCCCCCAAAACAAGAAGAGATTCAGCGCTTTAGACGCCGCACTACTCACGCTTTATCGACCAGCTCTCTCACTTTCCACATATTCAGCATTTTGGCTCCGTTAAGACAGGCTTTCCGCCACTAGGACCGGGTATTCTTTTCGCCTGTTCAATCCCCTGACTGAAGCAGGCGCGCTGTCACCCAGAGGAAACCTTGAACTCGTCGAACTAGAGCCACCTCTCTCTCCTCCCTGCCCAACTCCCAGCTGCTGCCGGCCCGCCAGGTTACTACGGAGACGTGCAGCCAACGTCACTGGCGTGCAGTGCGTAAGAGCAATGTAGGATATGTAGTTTCTTTCTTTCTTTCTTTCTTTCTTTTTATTTTTGTTTTATCTCCTCAGTTAAACATTGGTCCTTATTTGCTGTCACTCTTGTACCCTTATTGTTATATGTCTGCCTTTCTGTTACTAAAAAAAAAAAATAATAATAAAAAAAAAAAAAAAAAGTCCTCTCTCTCACCAGGGCCGGACTGAGACCAAAAAATGGCCCAGGCATTTTTGGCCATGGTGGCCCACCATGACTTCATTCAACAATAATAACTTTGTGGCTAGCTATAAGTTACTATAAGTTGGACATATAGCATGACCATGAGAAATTTAATTAAACTAGCCCAATATCCTTCATGAAAATAAGGAGTAAATGACAGCCCCAGCCCAAAAATGACCGTCGGCCCACCGGGCATTGCCCTGTATGCCC
>JAODXP020000010.1:317221-319721 GCA_027497455.2 Sardinella longiceps | reverse complement strand
ATCATGCTATCTAGCTTATCATGCTATTAACACTGTGTGCAGATGTACCCTAATGCTGAGTTTAGCATCTTAGCTAATTCATGCTATTAGCACTGTGAGCCAGATAAATGCAAGGTCTGAGTTTATCGTGATAACTAGCTTGATCACGCTATCAACACTGTGTGCAGATATACGCGGCATGCTGGGGTATGTCAAATGCAAGCTAGCTGCATCGTGCTATTAACAGTATGATGCAAGATATACCTGATGCTAGTTTATCATGTTAACTTTAGGCAGATCATTTATTTAACACTGTGTGCAGATATACCTTGAACTGCTAGTTTATCATGCTAGGCTAGCTTATCATGCTATTAACACTGTGTGCAGATATGTTCTAATGCAAGAATGACTCATTGTTGACTAGCTTTGATATGCGTACAATTGAACAATGTCGTGCAGCATATACCCGAGTGCTAGTTCTATCATGCTGTCTAGCTTATCATGCTATTAACACTGTGTGCAGATATACCCTAATGCTAGTTTATCATGCTAACTAGCTTATCATGCTATTAACACTGTGTGCAGATATACCCTAATGCTAGTTTATCATGCTAACTAGCTTATCATGCTATTAACACTGTGTGCAGATATACCCTAATGCTAGTTTATCATGCTATCTAGCTTATCAGGTTAATCTGATAACAGATTGGTTTTTGAGCTGCCAGGAAGACACAGAAACACATCCATGCATACTGTACACACTCATGATACACACACACTATTAGTGTTTATGCCTGCCTGCATGTACCTACCATCCAAGAATGCTTTTCTGTGTGTGTGTGTATGCTTGGTGTGTGTGTGTGCATATGTGTGTGTGTGTGTGTGTGTGCTTGCACGTGTGTGTGTGCATATGTGTGTGTGTGTGTGTGTGTGGTGTGTGTGTTTGTGTGCATATGTGTGTGTGTGTGTGTGTGTGTGTGTGTGTGTGTGTGTGTGTGCATATGTGTGTGTGTGCCTGCACGTGTGTGTGTGTGTGTGTGTGTGCAGCACCGTGTGGAGAAGAACTTTATCTTCCGTCACTCTCGGCCTGTGTTTGAGCTGCTGGACATGGACGGGGGGAGGACCATCAGCCCCGCAGAGTTCCAGAGCTCCGCCTTCCTCTTCAACCTCAAAGGACACGCCCTCAACAAGATCTTCTACGACTTCGATGTGTCAGGAGATGAGGTAAAAACACACACACACACACACACACACACACACATACACACATAGGCCACGCCCCTCAACAACATCTTCTACAACTTTGATGTGTCAGGAGATGTGGTAAACATACAAACACACACACACACACACATAGCCCACGCCCGTCAATAAGATCTTCTACAACTTCGATGTGTCAGGAGACAAGGGAAAAACACACTCAAACACACACACACACACACACACACACACGTGTAATCCTAACATAGCACATCTCTCTCTCTCCCTACATTTCTCTCTCTCTCTCTCTCTCTCTCTCATCCATCTCTCTCTCTGCAACATCTGAATTATGAAGAGTTTAAGATGTTCACTATGGCCTGTATTTATCTCTCTCTCTCCATCTCTCTCTCTCCCTCCATCTCTCTCTCTCTCTCTCTCTGCAGCACCTAAACTATAAGGAGTTTAAGATGTTCACTATGGCCTGTATTTATCTCTCCATCTCTCTCTCCATCTCTCTCTCTCTCTCTCTCTCTCTCTCTCTCCCTCCATCTCTCTCTCTCCATCTCTCTCTCTGCAGCACCTAAACTATAAGGAGTTTAAGATGTTCACTATGGCCTGTATTTATCTCTCCATCTCTCTCTCTCCTCTCTCTCTCTCTCTCTCTCTCTCTCTCTCTCTCTCTCTCTGCAGCACCTATAACTATAAGGAGTTTAAGATGTTCACTATGGCCTGTATTTATCTCTCTCTCTCCATCTCTCTCTCTGCAGCACCTAAACTATAAGGAGTGTGTTTACTATGGCCTGTATTTATCTCTCTCCCTCCATCTCTCTCTCTCCCTCTCTCTCTCTCTCCATCTTTCTCTCTCCCTCCATCTCTCTCTCTCTCTCTCTCTCTCTCCCTCCATCTCTCTCCCTCCACAGCACCTGAACTATAAGGAGTTTAAGATGTTCACTATGGCCTGTATATACATGCAAGAGGAGGAGATGAATGAACGTCGTGTGTCATTCAGACGCTCCAGCAAGCGCAAGACCCGCTCATCATAAACCCCACCATCATAAACCCCGCCCCCATTACCCATCAATCATCATAAACCCCGCTCCCATTACTCCCCCTCATCATAAACCCCGCCCCCATTACCCATCATCATAAACCCTACCCCTATTACTCCCTCATCAGAAGACACGCCCCATTACCCATCAATCATCATAAACCCCGCCCCATTAACCCAATTGGAAACCACGCCCCTCATAATAAACCACGCCCCATTACCCCTCATCAGAAGACATGCCCCATGGCCATCACCATAAACCACGCCCCCATC
>JAODXP020000010.1:304721-309721 GCA_027497455.2 Sardinella longiceps | reverse complement strand
AATTCCATATCTCCAGCTATAGGCAGTGATGGCCATGTCAGGATGCACATTTATGTCATTCATCAATCATCATCACCTTCAGGATGTTACATAAGGGGACAATGAGAAGAAAACGTTTAGATTTCAGTTTAACCCTATTTTACTCCCAACTACTTCTATCTGTATTTATATCTCAATTTATCAGCTTTACCCCCACCTACTCAGATCTGTATTTACATTATTATTTATATCTCAATTTATCTCTTTTAATCCCACATACTGTATTTACATTATTAATTAATATTATTTATATCTCAATTTATCTGTTTTAATCCCACATATCTACTCATATCTGCATTTATATCTTGATGCTGGTACGCTGAATGCTATCAGACCTGGGATTGACTCTGGACTATTGCATTAAACACACACACACACACACACACACACACACACACACACACACACACACACACACACACACGCTCACAAACAGACACACACACACACACACACACACACACACACACTCTCTCACACACAGACTCCAAGGCATCAGATCAACCCAGTTTCCCATGTTCTCATTAGTTCAAGAGGAACTGTATGAACGGCCTCCTCCCATCCCATAGTATTTTTAAACACTGGACCACAGCCAAGGCATAGCAAACACACACACACACACACACACACATGTACACGACAGAGAAAACACACACATACACACACACACACACACACACACACACACACACACACACACACACACACACACACCTTAGTAGTCAGGATGAAATGGAGTCTCCAAGGGGAGATGGTTGGTGTTGGGAGCACGTCTGTAAAAGAGAGAAGGAAATGTCTTCTGCGTGTGTGTGTGTGTGTGTGTGTGTGTTAATGAAAGAGAGAAGGAAATGTCTTGTGTGGCCCTTGAGCCATAATAATGAGTCCCTCTCTCATTCTCACTATCAATAAAGAGCAACAGGGGAGAAGCATTCCTCCACCTAACACACACAGACACACACACACACACACACACACACACACACACACACACACACACACACACACACTACCCCATCTGCTTTGCCATCACCAGTAAGCCTCACACACACACACACACACACACACACACACACACACACACACACAGCACCTACACATGTGTCAGTACTAGTGTAGTTATATGAGTCACTACTGACACGGGATCAGATCTGGAGGGAGTTTTACCCATTATAGCTAATGGCCTCCCAATAAAGAAGTATTTTCATATCACACACACACACACACACACACACACACACACACACACACACACACAGCACACATTATAGCTAATGGCCTCCCAATAAACAGGTATTTTCATATCAGACACACACACACACACACACACACACACACACACACACACACACATTATAGCTAATGGCCTCCAATAAAGAAGTATTTTCATAGCAGACATGACCATTTAAACACAGGAGGGATAAACGTTTTTGCATTTGCAACCAATTGTGATAGCTAACATTAGCTGCATTGCATTTAAACAGAGAAGGAAAAAAACGGCTAGTGAAATAATTTTCAATGGTCACGATATCAGATCCCTGCGCCCGGGGCGCTGCATCTGACGTGAGTGAGGTTAACACTTATCAGCCTTTACAATGGATTTAGCAGTTTACACGAAAAGGTAGGATTGTCAATTTCTGCTCCTACTTCTGCTACGATTGTGAATCTCTGCAGCTAGCTAATTCTGAGCTTGTCACATACGCTACATAGCCCTACTGTATGTCTATCAAAGTTAACGTTAGCTGCCACATGGTTGGGATGGTCTAGCATGTCATAGAAATGAAAACATTTGTATTGGCATGACACGTTTAGCTTTTCCCCTTTTTTTCTGTTAACTGTGTCTGTTAACTGTGTGTAACTTACTCCTACTCAAACCTTTATGCTTTTTTTGGCAACACACCTGCAAGTAGACCTACAGTATGTGTTTAGACTGAACCTAAACTGAACCTAGCGTTGTCTTAACCAGCCCAACACTTAGCCCGGCTTGGTGATGATGCTAAATTGTGTTAAAGTCTTGTTGTATTTTTAAAGCAAGCTTGGAGTGGGTACCACTGCTCTGGTTGTCCAAACCAATGCTTTTGAATAGGTCTTTGGCAACATTCAGTACTCAACAGACCGGATGTTGAAAGACAATCGTCATGGCAGCCCCAATGTTTACCCACGGAATTAGGTGGATATGCAAATTAGCCATGCGCGCGCCAAACAGCAGAAAGCGGTAACCTGGTAACAGTATATGTTGAGAGAAGTTATCGATAGACTAAGCTACCAAACTACCAAGCGAAAAATACAGCATAATGTTTCACAGACACTCTTTGGATTCACATCCAAAAAGGTGTCACGTGTCACTCCAGAAGAAGATACTGGTGGTGGTCCAGCGAGCGTTATGGGCTGCGGGGGTTAACTTTAGTTTACGCCCCTGTGCAGCGAGCGCTATGGGCTGCGGAGGTTAACTTTAGTATACGCCCCTGTGCAGCGAGCGCTATGGGCTGCGGGGGTTAACTTTAGTATACGCCCCTGTGCAGCGAGCGTTATGGGCTGCGGAGGTTAACTTTAGTTTACGCCCCTGTGCAGCGAGCGCTATGGGCTGCGGGGGTTAACTTTAGTTTACGCCCCTGTGCAGCGAGCGCTATGGGCTGCGGGGGTTAACTTTAGTTTACGCCCCTGTGCAACGAGCGCTATGGGCTGCGGAGGTTAAACTTTACGCCCCTGTGCAACGAGCGTTATGGGCCCACTAATCACAGCAGATTCTCCCCCTGAAGTTGAAGTTGAGGTTTATGTTGATGTTGATGTTGATGTTGATGTTGATGTTGAAGTTGAAGTTGATGTTGAAGTTGATGTTGATGTTGATGTTGATGTTGAAGTTGAGGTTGATGTTGATGTTGATGTTGATGTTGAAGTTGAAGTTGATGTTGAAGTTGATGTTGATGTTGATGTTGATGTTGAAGTTGAGGTTGATGTTGATGTTGATGTTGATGTTGAAGTTGATGTTGAAGTTGATGTTGAAGTTGATGTTGATGTTGATGTTGATGTTGAAGTTGAAGTTGAAGTTGAAGTTGATGTTGAAGTTGATGTTGATGTTGATGTTGATGTTGAAGTTGAGGTTTATGTTGATGTTGATGTTGATGTTGATGTTGAAGTTGAAGTTGAAGTTGAGGTTGAGGTTGAGGTTGAGGTTGAGGTTGACAGATCCGAAGACGTAGCAGGGACTGAATCGGTAATGCTAACTATCCATACGGACATTACAACAGGTACAAGAATGGACAGACCGCAACCCTTGGCTTGAATTTAAGGCAGGGAAAGTGGGTTGCTTGGTGTGCAGGAAGGCAAAAAAAAAAACACTGGTCTTATCGCCAGGCTGAGAAAAACCTTTCCAAATGTGCAGTCTGTTCATTATCTGGCGCATAAATTAGAACTGGCTGTGAAGCCCTAAAAGAAGTGGCTGGCACCAATCAGTTTGAGGGTTTTATTTCAAAGCTATACTCTCAAAGCTACACTCTCTTTGCAACCAGTCAACAAGAAATGCTAAACTGGGGGCGCCGTGGCTCAGTGGCTAGAGCGTCAGACCATTACTCCGGGGACGCCGTGGCTCAGTGGCTAGAGCGTCAGACCATTACTCCGGGGACCTGGGTTTGATTCCGACCCGAGGTCGTTTCCCGATCCTACCCCATCTCTCTCTCTCACTTGTTCCCTGTCATCTCTACACTATCCTATCTGATTAAAGGCAAAAAAGCCCCCCCCCCCCCAAAAAAAAGAAACGCTAAACTGCTTAGAAAGCAGCGGCCGAGCTCGACATCCAGATACTTAAGATTGGTCAAATATTCACCATCAGATGGGTAGCAAGCAGCTTTAAAACTGTGAGGGCTGTATGGAAAGATTTCCCTGCCTTAGCGCTGCATTTTAAAACAGCAAGTGAGGAAACATCACGCAATGACGTGGAGAGACAAAAGTTCAAGGGGCTTCTGAAGCGGTTAACCAGCATTTTGGGATTTTAATTTGATACCCAACAAAGGGACTTTTGCACTTTTATTTAATACCTAAAGGGAATTTTGCACCTTATTTTAATATCTCAATGGACTTTTGCACTTTTATTTAATACCTACAGGGACTTTTGCACTTTTATTTAATACCTACAGGGAATTTAGCATTTTTATTTTGATAAGTACAGGGACTTTTGAACTTTTATTTAATACCTAAAGGGAATTTAGCATTTTTATTTTGATACCTCAAAGGACTTTTCTTAATTGAATTGAAGAGTCAAAGATATTTACTGTGATTACTTGCATGCACTTTGCACTTAGTTCTACACATGCATTGCAAAACAATCTACTGATTGCACTGAGTCAGAGATAGTTATACTGTGTTTATAACTTTGTTTTATCTGTTATCATTTCATTTACATTACCTTGCATGTACTAATTTCATACACATACATTGCAAAACCATCTATTTATAATAACAAACATTCTTTCTCTTTCTTTGAAAAAGTTAAGTTAAAAAATAAAGTTGTTACAGTTTGTCATATGCCTGGTTCAGCTTGTACGTTATTACACAGTTGAGGGATCTAGAAATCTTAAGTGTCCAACTCACATGACAGGCTATAACCCGATTGCCTTAGCTCCCCCCCCCCCCAAATTTTAAAAATTAGATTGGACAACAACCCGCACCCCAAATATTGTCAGGTATTTCGCACACTGAGTGTAAAGTACATGTAGTTGTATGAGGCAGTACTAGTGTATATGAGTCAGTACTAGTGTATATGAGTCAGTACTAGTGTATATGAGTCAGTACTAGTGTATATGAGTCAGTACTAGTGTTTGAGTCAGTACTAGTGTTTGAGTCGGTACTAGTGTATATGAATCAGTACTAGTGTATATGAGTCAGTACTAGTGTATATGAGTCAGTACTAGTGTATATGAGTCAGTACTAGTGTATATGAGTCAGTACTAGTGTAGCGTCACTGCCTA
>JAODXP020000010.1:284721-289721 GCA_027497455.2 Sardinella longiceps | reverse complement strand
GCTAACTACAGTATCCCTAGCTTACAGTAGCTAATGTTATGCTAACTGCAGTTTTCCTAGCTGACAGTAGCTAATGTTATGCTAACTACAGCATCCCATCTTACAGTAGCTAATGTTATGCTAGCCACAGTATCCCTTGCTTACATTAGCTAATGTTATGCTAAGGCAGTATTCCCATTTTACAGTAACTAATGTTATGCTAACTACAGTATCCCATCTTACAATAGCTAATGTTATGCTAACTACAGTATCCCTAACTGACTAGCTAATGTTATGCTAACTACAGTATCCCTAGCTAACAGTAGCTAATGTAATGCTAGCCACAATATCCCTTGCTTACAGTAGCTAATGTTATGCTAACTACAGTATCCGTAGCTTACAGTAGCTAATGTTATGCTAGCCACAATATCCCTTGCTTACAGTAGTTAATGTTATGCTAACTACAGTATCCGTAGCTTACAGTAGCTAATGTTATGCTAGCCACAATATCCCTTGCTTACAGTAGTTAATGTTATGCTAACTACAGTATCCCTAGCTTACAGTAGCTAATGTTATGCTAGCTGCTTCATCCCTATTTTATAGCCAGTCTGTGTCCAGGTTCCAAGTGTTTTGTAAAATATGTACTGTATGTTGAGACTTTAAATTATAATTATCCATGACTGGCTGCCGTAGATGAATTATCTCATGTGTTAGCATGGAGCAGGCTAATAGCCTCTCTGCCTAGGGTGGAAAAATACGCGTCCGGCTTGATGTTGGGCTAATAACACGCGTCCGGCTGAACATCAAGCCGAGCGCGTGTTTGTCCTCCTTTTTGAGACACTGTGCTTGAAAATCTGCATTTAGGACATGAGACGCACATTATTGACAGGTATTGACCTGAGACACACATTATTGACAGCTGGCCTATCACACCCACACATGGCTTTCCTTACACTAACTTTTCCTCTCTAAGTTAGCTTATTAGCCCATACAAAATTATGAAGAATTTGTGGTTACGTTTTTATACATGTTGTCTCACACACATCGTTCACTTCTGTGTGATGCTCCTCCTCATAAGCGCATGCACACACACACACACACATGCAAGTCATATAGAATCTATTGTGCATGCACACACACGCAAGTCATATAGAATACGTCGCGCGAAATGATTGATGTATTACAGAATGACTTTCATAAATAATCCTGTGAAAATCAGTTTCCTCCAACTATGGGCTGCCAGAGTTTCAGGGCCATGTCTGTCTGTGTATGTGTGTTTGTGTGTGTGTGTGTGTGTGTGTATGTGTGTGTGTGTGCGTGTTACGAGGTCGAGAGTGTTTGCTGTTTGCTTTCCCTGTTTGCTTGTTTCTTTCCCTGTCTTTGCGTCTCCCTGCCTATAGGTGGAGTTTGTGGTCCCATTGTGGGCGTTGCCTGTTTGGGTGTTACTGACTGCTCTGTAATGGCTGGGACCAGCCCTCCGGTATAAATACCGCCCCTTCACCAAGATGGCGTTCTCTCTCTCGCCTTGGATCTTTCCACGGACAGACGCGCTGGCACACTTTTGTTTACTTTTTATTTGTTAACTTTAAAACCTTTTTGTAAATACTTTCATTATTATTGCTTATATCATGACGGTTACCTAAGTCCATTTCTTCCTCACTTTTTTA
This sequence comes from Sardinella longiceps, assembly GCA_027497455.2. Classification (NCBI taxonomy): domain Eukaryota; kingdom Metazoa; phylum Chordata; class Actinopteri; order Clupeiformes; family Clupeidae; genus Sardinella; species Sardinella longiceps. The sequence continues at coordinate 288,075 of JAODXP020000010.1, read as the reverse complement.
TGTTAGGTTTAGTAAGTATAGGTTATGAAGTTTCCCCGGAAGACTCACTTCTTTTTCTGTTTGTCGGGAGCAGAATAGACCTTTAACACCAAGGTTGGAAGCGTGAGGTTTTCCTTTCACTTTTTGTCTTTTCTCCATGTAACCGTCATGTCCTTAGTTGGAATTATTTTTGAATTGTAATAAATTATTGTTCTTTATCGCATTACCGAGCTTTGTGACCTTATTTATGTTACGCAGTCCTTAAGTGGCGTTTTGGGTTCGTAACATAAATTTGGGGGCTCTGGAACCGGGAAATGATCGCATAGTAATTTTTTGCTATTTACTTTTACTGCGCATTTTTCAATTCTGTTGATTTTTTCTATTGCAGAAGACTTTGATCGTCTTTTGACGCACTGATCTATTGGTGCGCTTTTTGTCGCATTGTTTCGGTAAGTGTGCCCAGCGCTGTCCTTTTCTTTCTTTTTCACTTTTTTCCGTGGTCACGACTGCTTTTGTGGTCTTTTCTATTTGTTCTCCGTGCTCACTGTCACCCTGGCTGTTTTTGGCAATGTTTAGTTTAGAGGCGTTTATTGCTTCTCCCACCATAGAGGAGATATCAACTGTCACTCGCGATGAGCTGGTTATGATCGCAGGTCATTACAAATTTGAGGTGCGAGGTAGTCCATCAAAAGCAGAGCTTTTAACCAAACTCACTGATTCTTTGTCTGCACAAGGTGTTTTCGGAGAAGCGCGAAAGCCTTCTGCTGAAATCACTGCTTCTCCCGAAACAGCTGTTCGACCTGTCACTGATCGCCCTGTCACGCCTACCAAAGCTGAACTTGAACTCCGTCGATTAGAGCTGAGGGAGAAAGAGATTGAATGGGAGCGTGAGAAATCACAACTCGATGCTGATAGACAAGCAGTTCGCGAACGAGAACGTAGAGAGCATGAACTTAAAATGAAAGATATGGAGCTGACGCAAGCCGTTCGTTTGAAAGAGCTTGAGATTAAAGCTCGTGAATCTGGCCTTGTGGTCCCAAGTGATCGTTTCGATGTCACTCGTAGTATTCGACTTGTCCCTCCATTCAACGAAAAGGAGGTTGATAAATTTTTCGCACATTTCGAAAGAGTCGCTACAGTTCTTAAATGGCCACGCGAAGTGTGGACCATGACATTGCAAAGTATTTTTGTTGGCAAAGCACAACAGGCATACTCAAGTTTGTCATTAGAGGATGCTGCAGATTATGAGAAAGTAAAGCAAGCAGTGTTGCGCATTTACTTCTCTTGTGCCCGAAGCTTATAGGCAGAAGTATCGCAACTACCAAAAGCCGGAGACGCTCACTTATGTTGAGTTCGTTCGGGAAAAAGAATTATTATTCGATCGTTGGCTAAACTCTGAAGATATAACAACATTCGAGGGCCTTCGTAATTTAATAGTTCTTGAGGACTTTAAAAGCTGTCTTCCCAAAAATGTAGCCACATTCGTCGGTGAACATAAGGATTTAAAACCATCGAGCGCGGCCGTGCTGGCAGACCAGTATGTGCTTGCACATAAAGGGGTGATGCCCTGCCCTGTAAAGTTTCAAAACAGCAACTTTCAAAAGAGTCCTAAGACTGTCAAAGACACTGTAGTCGAAAATAATCAAAATGAAAAACAAGTGACACGTAAAGATCATCCTGTTTGCGGTTACTGTAAAAAGCGTGGACACATACTGTCGGAGTGCTACTCCCTGAAGCGTAAAAATAATGCTTCTTCCACTGCTTTCAATAAGTCTGGCTCTAGTTTGGGCCTGTGTGTCTCTTCACATAACCAGACGTCTCGAAATGATCGCCAATTTAGTCAGGCTTTTGCACCATTCATTATGGATGGCTTTGTTACTTTGCCCGCTGATCCGTCTGTGCGCACACCTATTAAAATACTTCGCGACACAGCTGCATCGCAAAGTTTCATTCTGGAGAATGCCCTTCCTTTTAATAACGACTCTTATACTGGGGAGAACGTATTGGTGCAGGGTTTTGAAATGGGTTTTGTAAACGTCCCGCTACATGAGATTTCTCTCTCCTCTGATCTTGTTAACGGTAACGTGAAGGTGGGAATACGCCCATCTCTTCCAATTAAAAATGTTACAATGTTACTTGGTAATGATCTCGCAGGCGGCGCTGTATTCCCTAACCCTGTAGTTACAGAGTCTAAAATTTCTCCTTGTCCTGACGAACTAGCTGAGAAATTCCCTGAAGTTTTTCATGCAAATGTGGTCACACGCGCTATGGCGCAAAAAGCCAAAGAGACATCTAACACAGAACGCGATGATGAGCCTTTTGATCTCAGTGAGTCTTTCATTGCTCGTCCTTCTGATATTTTTTCTAACGAAAATATTTCTAAGAGCTCTCCATTGTCCAATGTTCCTCGCGTTCTTAATTTGCCTCTCAGCCGCGAACAACTCGTCATTGAACAAAAAAATGACGCTTCTCTCTCCTCTCTTTTAACGGGAGCTGTCCATGAAAAGGACATTGAATGCGTGCCTCATGGATATTTTATTCGTGAGGGTGTTCTTATGCGAAAGTGGAGACCTCTCATGGCCTCTGCAAAAGATGAGTGGCGTGTTCTGTATCAGATCGTTGTTCCTCAGCCTTATCGAACTGAAGTTCTGCGTCTTGCGCATGACCATCATTATGCTGGTCATTTAGGCATTAATAAAACAACTGATCGTATCACACGACATTTCTATTGGCCGGGTCTCAAGCGAGATGTCGCTAAATATTGCAAAACCTGTCATGTTTGTCAAGTCACTGGCAAGCCTAATCAGCTGATTCCTCCCGCTCCGCTGCAGCCCATACCGGTCGCGTCTGAACCCTTCCAACATGTCATTCTCGATTGTGTTGGCCAATTGCCGCGAACGAAGTCGGGTAAGGAGTATATGCTTACAATCATGTGTTCACTAACACGATTTCCCGAGGCCATACCACTAGCGAGAATAGGCGCTCCTGCAATCATTAAAGTCCTGCTAGTGTTTTTCTCCATCTTCGGCCTGCCGAAAATCGTTCAGACTGATCAGGGCACAAATTTCATGTCAAAAATATTCAGACAGTCCATGCAACAGCTCGGTATTAAACACATCACTTCCAGTTGTTATCATCCTCAGACGCAAGGCCAGTTGGAAAGATTCCACCAGACCTTGAAGTCTATGCTTACTGCTTATTGTTTTGAGTTTGAACGTGACTGGGATGAGGGGGTTCCATTTGTGCTTTTTGCAGTACGCGAAGTTGTTCAGGAATCGCTAGGCTTTAGTCCATCTGAACTCGTCTTCGGACATTCTGTCCGCGGGCCGTTAAAACTGCTCAAAGACTCCTGGTTATCCGAGAGTACTTCTCACC
>JAODXP020000010.1:246725-256725 GCA_027497455.2 Sardinella longiceps | reverse complement strand
ACTCCACAATTTTGCAGCCGTGTGGTGGTACCTTTCTGGTTTGCTAATTTGCAAATGGTGCCAGAATTTCGCTGCTCTTTTATGGATGTCAATCAGCAGAGGGTATCTTCCTAGTTCTGCCCTGCACCCCATGTTTGGACAGCTCCTGTTTACCCCAAGGATGTTTTTGCAAAATTCAAGATGAAATATCTCGGTCTGACTTTTTTCCCACGTGTCCAGTTTATCCTTGTATTTTGTACCCCAGATTTCACTTCCATACAGCAGTATTGGTTTTAGAAGGGAGTCGAATATCTTTAGCCAAAGTCTTGTGGGGGGATTATATTTGAGTAATGATTTTCTTAATGTGTAATATGTTTTTCTTGCTTTATCAGTTAAATCTTTAATTGCATTGTCAAATTGCCCTGTAGATGAGATTGTTAGTCCTAGATAACAATACTTTTGTACTTGTTGGAGTGTTTGATTGCCGACTTTGAAATTTTCTTTACAATTCATCTTTGAGATTTTTCTCTGAAAAATCATAATTTTTGATTTCTCTAGGTTTATAGGGAGGGCCCATGTTGTACTGTATTTGTATCTCTCTCTCTCTCTCTCTCTCTCTCTCTCTCTCCTCTCTCTCTCTCTCTCTCTCTCTCTCTCTCTCTCTCCCCAGCTCTCTCCCCCTATCTCTCTGGGCAAAAAAATCGATTTATTAGAATTTGACATTCTGAATGACGTATTTATGAAAATCTATTTTATTTAGTGCTTCAGCCACCGGCGTTTTACTTAGACCTCCCCTCAGAGTACAATGACTTGGTGGATGAAATGTGAAAATGGTTTTATATACTGCATAAAGATCTATAAAAATGCTTGAGCTTCATGCATAGCTTATATAGCTTTATGCAATATATAGCTTGAGCTTGAGCTATGAGCTTTATATCTTACTATATTTATGCCATATTTATGTTTGGTCCAATTGATTATTTAGTAAGCATTCTTTCTTTTGAAATATCATAACCTTTGTTTTATTCAAATTCACTGTGAGACCAGGCCTGGCAAAACAGGGTAGAGTTGTTAGACCTTGATGCAAGCCAAGTTCTTTTGGGGATAATAATACCAAATCATCAGCAAAAAATAGAAATGTAATGTTTTTGTTCAATAGTTTTAGCCCAGTGCAGAGGAATTATCCAGTACAGTGGCAAGTTTGTTATGCATATGTTTAATATACATATGATATAATAAAATTATTATTATACATATGTTAAATATAAATATAATAAAATATAGTTATTATACATGTTAAATAAAGTGGGGCTGAGACTACATCCTTGTCGGACACCACAGTCTTGTTGAAAGAATTCCGTTCTTATATTGCCTATTCTGATGCTGGATTTGTTATTTGTGCACATTGATTTCATTAGCTCATAGACCTTTCCACCAATGGCACTAAAATAGTTTCAGAAATAGACCTCAATGCCAGATATTGTCAAAATCCACCAAACATGCAAAGATTCTTTGATAAACAATTGTTTATAAGGGTCTGTAAAGTATAAATGTGGTCAGTTATTTTGGTTTTTGAGCAAGAAGCCAATCTGACTGTCGAAATCACTTGCTTTTTTTGTTTGTTTGATTTTTGAGGTTGTCTGATACATCTCTATTGTATATGGGTAAATCTAAATTGTTTTGGTTGTATATTTTTCCCAAAGATTGTTGTTTATTGAAAATATTGAGCTGTTCTGCATTAGTTGTTTACTTGCTGGGCTCTGATATAAATCTTTAAAGTCCGTTATCCAAATGTTGCCATTTTTAATTGATGTCTTCACTGTTCGAAACTTTGAGAACCCCTGTTCTACTGTTGATTATTTTGTAAAATGTGTGTAATTGTGTGTGTGTGTGTTTGTGTGTGTGTGTGTGTGTGTGTGTGTGTGTGTGTGTGTGTGTGTATTTGTATCAGGAGTCCCCGTATGTGATGCTGAAGAAGAACCACGAGCAGCTGCAGGGGAACGAGCGATACGAGGGCTACATCGTGGAACTGGCAGCAGAGATCGCTAAACACGTCGGCTACCGATACGACCTCCACATCGTCTCCGACGGGAAATACGGAGCCAAAGATGCCGACACCAAGCAGTGGAACGGCATGGTGGGAGAACTAGTATATGGGGTACGCTATATAAACACACACACACACACACACACACACTTTCTTACATACGGAGACAAAGATGCCGACCCCAAGCAGTGGAACGGCATGGTGGGAGAACTAGTATATGGGGTATGCTATATAAACACACACACACACACACACACACACACACATACATACGGAGCCAAAGATGCCGACACCAAGCAGTGGAACGGCATGGTGGGAGAACTGGTATATGGGGTACGCTATATGAACACACACACACACACACACACACACACACACACATATACATACGGAGCCAAAGACCCCTACACCAATATATAGTATATGGGGTAAGCTTTACAAACACACACATACACACATGAGTTGTTTTTCAATATTCGTACTTTAATGTACTTGTGTTCTTTGCATTCTCTGTGTGTGTGTGTGTGTGTCTGCAGAAGGCAGACGTGGCGGTGGCCCCCCTGACGATCACGCTGGTCCGTGAGGAGGTGATCGACTTCTCCAAGCCCTTCATGAGTCTGGGCATCTCCATCATGATCAAGAAACCCACCAAGTCCAAACCCGGCGTCTTCTCCTTCCTGGACCCGCTGGCCTACGAGATCTGGATGTGCATCGTCTTCGCCTACATTGGCGTGAGCGTCGTGCTCTTCCTCGTCAGCCGCTTCAGTCCCTACGAGTGGCATCCCGATGACATGGACGAGGGGGCGGAGCCTAAAGACACTCAGACCCCAGGAGCCACACCCCCAATGCCACAGACTCCACCCACCCAGGAACAGAGCAACGAGTTTGGAATCTTCAACTCCCTGTGGTTCTCGCTGGGAGCTTTCATGCAGCAAGGCTGTGACATCTCACCTAGGTGAGTGTGTGTGTGTGTGTGTGTGTGTGTGTGTGTATGTGTGTGTGTGTGTGTGTGTGTATGTGTGTGTGTACGTGTGTGTTTGGCATCTTCAACTCCCTGTGGTTCTCGCTGGGCGCTTTCATGCAGCAAGGCTGTGACATCTCACCTAGGTGAGTGTGTGTGTGTGTGTGTGTGTGTGTGTGTGTGTGTGTGTGTGTGTGGGTTTGGCATAACTCCCTGTGGTTCTCGCTGGGAGCTTTCATGCAGCAAGGCTGTGACATCTCACCTAGGTGAGTGTGTGTGTGTGTGTGTGTGTGTGTGTGTGTGTGCTGGCTATAGCAAACCCAGGGTAATCCACTGACTCTCAAGGTCGACTCTCAAGGTCGCAATGTCAAGGTTGCACTTTCAAGGTCACACTGTCAAGATTTTTGTCTGTGCGATTCTATGACTTGCTGCCCCAAAATTCTCATCTAACATAACGTATTAAACACACACACACACCCAACACACACACACACACACACACACACACACACACACACACACACACACACACACACACACACACACCACACACACACACACTGGATGGAACTAGCCACAAAACAGCTGGATTAGCTCTGTCTTGGCTAATTGAAGAGAAAGAGAGATGGAGAGAGAAAGTGGGATGGAGAGAGAGAGAGAGAGAGAGATGGAGAGAGAGAGAGAGAGAGGGATGGAGAGAGAGTGAGAGAGAAAGGGAGAGATGGAGGGAGAGAGAGAGAGAGAGAGAGAGAGAGAGAGAGAGAGAGAGAGAGAGAGCGTGTGAGAGAAAGAGGTTTGTTTTGTCCAGGAAGTGGGAACCCTTGAATCTTGAACAACGTGGGTTTGAAATCAACTCTACTGTGTGTGTGTGTGTGTGTGTGTGTGTGTGTGTGTGTGTGTGTGTGTGTGTGTGTGTGTGTGTTTGTGTTTGAAATGTCTTTAAGCTTTATATACACTGACTGAGTTTTGGCATGACACTACTTAATAGTCAGCAAAACAGATAAACTAATCCTATAATATTGTTTTCCAATAGGGAGAGCTCTGTGGTGTGTCTGTGTGTGTGTCTGTGTGTGTGTGTGTGTGTGTGTGTGTGTGTGTGTGTGTGTGTGTGTGTGTGTGTGTGTGTGTGAAAGACAGTAGTCAGGTGAAAGACTGAAGTCAGTAGCACTCCACTCCAGTGTGTGTAAGTGTGTATATCTGCAGTGTGTGTGTGTGTGATCGTGTGTGTGCCTATGACAAGTGTAGAACATGTTTTGATCTTTAATGAAGCTGTCAAACCACGGCAGACATAAAACTTGTTGCCACTGTTTCTCTCTGTTGCCCTTTATCTCTCTCTCTCTCTCTCTCTCTCTCTCTCTCTCTCTCTCTCTCTCTCTCTCTCTCTCTCTCTCTCTCTGTCTCTCTCTCTATCTCTCTCTCTCTATCTCTCTCTCTGTCTCTCTCTCTCTCTATCTCCCTCTCTCTATCTCTCTATCTCTCTCCTTCTCTCTCTTCCTCTCCCTAACTGCCTCTCTCTCTCTATCTCTCTCTCTCTCTCTCTCTCACCTTCTCTCTTCCTCTCCCTAACTGCCTCTCTCTCTCTATCTCCTCTCTCTCTCTCTCTCTCTCTCTCTTCCTCTTCCTAACTGCCTCTCTCTCTCCCTCTGACTTTCTCTCTTTGGATTTCTCCTTACCTTTTATACTCCTTGTTAGAATTGAATGAAGGGAGGAATACACACACACACACACACAAACACACACATTTGTAGTCATTGCACACACTCGTAGCCCATTGTAAACTCTAACTCTAAGGTTGTGTATAAGTGAGTTAGCATCAATTGTTACCTACTGTATGGTACAATATAAAAAAGGTCTCGCAATCCAAGCTGAATAAAAGACTGTCAACATCAGGTTGTATTTAGGCTATTAGGAAAGGCGGTGGCGTTAAATGCGTGCCAGTTGACAGGCTTTATTTCATGAAGTAAAGCGTCAAAATCAGAGTTTAGTTGAAAAGTTATTCACAGATTCAAAGTCCCCGGAACAATAAATCATTGTTGAAACGCTGTTAAACTCAAACAATGTCCACCCTTTAGAAATACATCGAGCTACAACATAAACCTTCCATCAAAGTGAGTCGTCAGGTGTAGGGTTGGGAATTTTGGGTAAAAACACTATTCGAAAATCGATGACAAGTATTCGAATATTATTCGAAAATCGAATGCACACACACGATATAATAGAGAAAATGAAGAGGCATCGTAAACATTCAACCATCGTAACCATTCAAAGTATCTACTTTATCAAACACGTTGCTTAACGTAGGCTACATAAGTGCTTACAAAAAGGTTTTTAGCCTTATGAGCATAGTATGCCTACTTTTTAATTAGACTTTGACTTTCTGTACAACATATTTCTATCTTAAATCAAAGTTCAGAAAATAAACGGCTTCCTTCTTTGCGCAACTGAAACGGCCTGAATGAACTGCCTGGACGGCTACAATATTTACCAGTAGCCTAATAGGCTGGAATTATAATGACAACAATTGAACAGCAAATTTTTGTTTAAAAAAATAACATGTCCACATGCTCAGGATGGAGGCGGTTGCGCAGTCTATTGACAATTAATCCAGCTGCGGAGAATAGGCTACTCGCTCCGATGGCACTGACGTCGCAGGCACACTCAAGCAAGCTCTCGCTAACTTTGCCAAACGGGGGTATTTCTGTTCCTTGGCCGCCTGTTATTGTATAGGACTGCTACTACCGCTGTAGGCTACAGGTAGGTTTATTGTTAGCGGCACCTTCAGGCTAAATTGCGCGTTGCATGAAACATTGGTTAGGAAACGTCTTTTTCAAAACGGTTTTTGTTATTTTTATGATGATATGGCTGAAACAGTATTCGATTTAACTATTCGATATTCGAACGCACTGTCGATTTTCGAATATTCGAAAATCATGTCCCAACCCTAGTCAGGTGTTGCATGTGGTAGACTTTGACGAAGATGCAGAGACCATCTAAAAAGTGCATAACCGAAAAGAGACACAAATGCACATATGAAAATGCACATGTGAGCTGGTTGAATGTATGTTCCACTATGTTTATGGCCTTGCTATGCGATTATGGGCATTATAATACAATTCTGTTTATTCTGATTTAGGCTATTCAAAGTTTCCTCTCTTTTTCCTCTAAGTAAATAGCAATTTTCTTGTAAATAGCAATACCCATTCTCTTTTTTTGCCAAATAAATGAACAGCTTGTTGAAATCCATGTCTTCCCTTTTGCTATATCACAGCATATGCAGCCTCAGGGATGTATTTTGGATAAAGTATATGACATGATGAAGCATATTTATGAAAAAAAAAAGAGCCGAAAACCGTGACCCTAAAACCATGATACGAACCGAACGGTGAATTTTGTGAACCGTCCCAGCTCTAACAGTAGGCATTGAGCTGCTCCTGTGACATTTACTGTTATTTCCATATTCAAAGGTAAAGATGGAAATGCTCACCTTTACCCAATCTCTATGGGTATTGTGTGTGTGTGTGTTTGTGTGTGTGTGTGTGTGTGTCTGCGTATGTGTGGTGTGTGTGTGTGTGTGTGTGTGTGTGTCTGCATATGTGTGGTGTGTGTGTGTGCGTGTGTGTGTGTGTGTATGTGTGTGTGTTTGGGTCTTGCCTAGTATTATCAAAAACCACATATGTTGACTTGTTGGTGGTGGTGTGTGTGTGTGTGTGTGTGTGTGTGTGTGTGTGTGTGTGTGTGTGTGTGTGTGTGTGTGTGTGTGTGTGTTTGGGTCTTGTCTAGTATAAGCAAAAACCACTGATGTTGACTTGTTGGTGTGTGTGTGTGTGTGTGTGTGTGTGTGTGTGTGTGTGTGTGTTCAAGGATGTATAGATTAGCATTTCATCTTTTGTGAGAGATTAGTTGCCATGGTTACCCAGTTACTATGGGAGCCATTATTTTCCTTTTGTCTGACTTTATTTGTAGCATATCAATGTGTGTCTGTGCACACACCCATTAACACACACGCACACACACACACACACACACACACACACACACACACTAATGTGTTAAGACTATAGTGTGTGTTGTGTGTGTGTGTGTGTGTGTGTGTGTGTGTGTGTGTGTGTGTGTGTGTGTTCAGGTCTCTTTCAGGGCGTATTGTGGGTGGTGTGTAGAGGATTTTCACGCTGATCATAATCTCCTCGTACGACGCTAACCTGTGTATGTGTTTATGTGTGTGTTTCTGTGTGTGTGTGTGTGTGTTCAGGTCTCTTTCAGGGCGTATTGTGGGTGGTGTGTGGTCGTTTTTCACGCTGATCATAATCTCATCGTACACGGCTAACCTGTGTGTGTGTGTGTGTGTGTGTGCATGTGTGTGTTTGTGTGTGTATGTGTGTGTGTGTGTGTGTGTGTGTGTCCAGGTCTCTTTCAGGGCGTATTGTGGGTGGTGGTGGTTTTTCACACTGATCATAATCTCCTCGCACGACGCTAACCTGTGTGTATGTGTGTGTGTGTGTGTTCAGGTCTCTTTTAGGGCGTCTTGTGGTCGATGTGTGGTTGTTTTCTCGCTGATCATAATCTCCTCGTTCACCACTAACCTGTTTGTGTGTGTGTGTTCAGGTCTCTTTCAGGGCGTATTGTGGGTGGTGTGTGGTGGTTTTTCACGCTGATTATAATCTCCTCGTACACGGCTAACCTGGCGGCGTTCCTGACGGTGGAGAGAATGGTGTCGCCCATCGAGAGCGCTGAAGACTTGGCCAAACAGACTGAGATTGCATATGGGACTCTCGACGCAGGATCCACTAAAGAGTTCTTCAGGGTCAGTATGTGTGTTTGTGTGTGTGTGTGTGTGTGTGTGTGTGTTTGGCCAAACAGACTGAGATTGCATATGGGACTCTCGACGCAGGATCCACCAAAGAGTTCTTCAGGGTCAGTATGTGTTTGTTTGTGTGTGTGTGTGTGTGTGTGCACGTATGTGTGTGTGTGTATGTATGTGTGCGTGTTAAAGTTTAGATTCGCCAGCATCACACTTGATCTGCAGTACTCTCTCCATCGACAGGCAAGTTGAGCTTGATAGAGTTAATATTGGCCCAGAGTTAGCATTGGCCCAGTGTAGACTAGAGTTAGCATTGGCCCAGTACAGAGTTAGCATTGGCCCAGTATAGACTAGAGTTAGCATTGGCCAAGTACAGAGTTAGCATTGGCCCAGTGTAGACTAGAGTTAGCATTGGCCCAATACAGAGTTAGCATTGGCCCAGTGTAGACTAGAGTTAGCATTGGCCCAGCACAGAGTTAGCATTGGCCCCATACAGAGTTAGCATTGGCCCAATACAGAGTTAGCATTGGCCCAATACAGAGTTAGCATTGGCCCAGCACAGAGTTAGCATTGGCCCAGTATAGACTAGAGTTAGCATTGGCCAATTAACAAGTGACATATTGTGAGTTTTTTCCAGATGAAATGAAGATAAACAAGCAGCAATTTCTGTCAAAACATACAGCTATAATCCACCTATAGAGTTTAGGAATCTGACATGAATTAACCTAGCATGCTAGGTAGAATCGCCAACATTTTGAGAGACCCGCTACCTGCTCCCCTTTTGGAATCGCGCACAAAATGCTTGATGTAAAATGCTTGATGTGACACACACACACACACACACACACACACTCATGTGTGCTTGATGTAATGGTCTTTCTTACTGGCTTCATGTCAGCTCAGACATAATTTCTTTCCATCAGTAGCGGGGAAAGAGCTTGTGTGACAACAACCCCATTTTCCCACGTTGTGCTCATTTTGCTCCGTGTTATGAAAATGAGACAAAAACAAACGACCGTTTTCAATGTATTCTCAACAGCGAAGGTGTAAACTGGCGGCCAAATAACCCAGAAGGCACGCCACTCCCTGAGACACACCCCTTCCTAAGACACGTCCTTCTGAAGACACGCCTCTTCCCAAGACATAGATAAAGACTGCAAGTCCGGGCACACCCACAAAATCAGCTCCTCGTGTCCCCCATGGGGGGAAACAAACCCTAAATTAGTGAAGAAGTCAATGGCATGCTAAGCTAGAAGTTACACTGAGCACCATCTACAAGGAGTCTTGACACATTTTTGAGGGCAATGCCTGAAGGTAGTAATGATGGTCAGATGGTCCGATGTGAATTCTGAACTTGACACCCCAAACGCGATACTGATGATAATTTAGATGATGTTTGTTAGCTTCATTAGCTTGCTAACTAGCCAACTTCATTGATCACCACAGTAAGCAGCTGTAGCAGCTTGATTAACTGAGCTAATCAGACTTGTGATTGAAAGTTGCTTTACTTTTGACAGGAGCAGAGACAGCTCATGACATTTCTGTTAGTGTAACTGCAATAAACAAATGATTGAAAAAATATTTTATTCTAAACACAAGCAGGCAAACAGGTGATGATTAGATAAAACATCTAATATGGACTTTGTTTGATTTTACTAAGCGATCTTTTATCATTAAGCAACTTTCTCTACCTTGTCCATTCACTATAATGTTAAATTTGCCTCTGTTATCCCCCACGCTGACTCCACCCTCGCATTTTGGGGGGCGTTAACCGTACTTGCCGTCTGTATCTATGTCCCTTCCTAAGACACGCCCCCTTCCTAAGCACTATTGAGACCCAAGCATCTCTGTATCCCGTCTATATCTTCCAGAGACCTGTGTGTGTGTGTGTGTGTGTGTGTGTGTGTGTGTGTGTGTTTCAGAGGTCTAAGATAGCAGTCTTTGAGAAGATGTGGTCCTATATGAAGTGTGTGTGTGTGTGTGTGTGTGTGTGTGTGTGTGTGTGTTTCAGAGGTCTAAGATAGCAGTCTTTGAGAAGATGTGGTCCTATATGAAGTGTGTGTGTGTGTGTGTGTTTCAGAGGTCTAAGATAGCGGTCTTTGAGAAGATGTGGTCCTATATGAAGTGTGTGTGTGTGTGTGTGTGTGTGTGTGTGTGTGTGTGTGTGTGTGTGTGTTTCAGAGGTCTAAGATAGCGGTCTTTGAGAAGATGTGGT
>JAODXP020000010.1:239225-244225 GCA_027497455.2 Sardinella longiceps | reverse complement strand
GCTCTCTACACCCAACACTTTTTCTCCGAACACCCAATACTCTACACTAAACACTCTTAACCCAACACTTTACACCCAACACTTCCGCCACTCTATAATTAACACTTTACACTTAACCCCTCCTGCACTCTACACACAAAACATAACGCTACAGTACAACTGTCTCAACACTCATACACCCAACACTCATACACTTAACACTCATACACTTCACACTCTTAACCCAACACTCATACACTTAACACTCATACACTTAACACTCTGTAACCCAACACTCATACACTTAACACTCATACACTTAACACTCATGTACCCAACACTCTTAACTCAACACTCTTACACTTAACACTCATACACTTCACACTCTTAACCCAACACTCATACACCCAACACTCATACACTTCACACTCTTAACCCAACACTCATACACCCAACACTCATACACTTAACACTCATACACCCAACACTCATACACTTAACACTCATACACCCAACACTCATATACCCAACACTCTTATCTCAACATTCTGAACTCAACACTCATACACTTACACTCGGAACTGAACACTCATATACTGGAAAGGCAGACTGCCCCTGAAGTAATCGGTTGTGACTGCTAAATGCATGTTTGTTAAATGCAGATTTGAATAGTTGCATTCATTGTCACAGGACACACAACACAAACACACTCTATTTGAAGAATATTACTTAAAGAATACACGCCACACATTACACTTACACACACACACATACACAACATACTAAACACACACACACACAACATAATACACATACATGCTACACATCACACATACAGTAGACACGCACGTGCGTGCACACACACACACACACACACACACTCCTCCCTGCCCATCCCACTCGGAGGAGTACAGTAAACACACACACACACACACACACACACACACACACACACTCCTCCCCGCCCATCCTACTCGGAGGAGTACAGTAAACACACACACACACACACACACACACACACACACACACACACACACACACCCCTTCCCCCCCATCCCACTGGGAGGAGTACAGAAGATTTACACGATCTCTTTTTTAGCCCAGAAGACATTTACTAAGAAAAAATGAAAAGGAAAACCTGCTGCAATAAAAAGAGTAAAAGAGTTTGTGTGTGTGTGTGTGTGTGTGTGTGTGTGTGTGTTGTAGAATTGATACTGGACTGTGAAAGTGCTGAGATATGTGTGTGTGTGTGTGTGTGTGTGTGTGTGTGTGTGTGTGTGTGTGTGTGTGTGTGAAAAACTGTGGTTGCAGAACGGAATATGAAATGAAGTGTGCTAAAAGGTTGACTCCTCTAGCATTTAGGGTTCCCTAATAGAACTCAGTTAGGGTTCTCTAATAGAACTCAGTTAGGGTTCGCTGATGGAGCTCAGTTAGAGCGCTATAATAGAATTCACTAAGGGTTCTGTGATAGAACTCACTTAGGGTTCTGTGATAGAGCTCAGATAAGGTTCTCTAATAGAGTTCAATAGTGGAGATGCCTTTTGGATTTGGGGCTGTTTGGGTTTTTGCTCTTTGCTCTTTAATATTTTAATATTTTAATATTTTTTAATTTGTAATATTTTCTCTCTGACATGATCCCATTTGTGATGTGAAAGGCAGCAGTCACTCTTAGCCAGACGGTGAGGATGGATTCTAAGCGATGTGGGGGTTAGGATGATGATGATGATGGTTATATATGATGATGATGAAGATGCTGGTTAGGTATGATTATTATTATTATTATAAATGATGATGATGATGATGATGATGAAGATGGTGATTATACACAGTATGATGATGATGAAGATGGTGATGATGATGATGATGATGGTGATGATGATTATACACAGTATGATGATGATGGTGATGATGATGATGGTGATTATACACAGTATGATGATGATGATGATGATGATGATGTGATGATGATGATGATGATGGTGATGATGATGATGATGATGGTGATGATGATGATGATGGTGATGATGATGATGGTGATGATGATGATGATGATGGTGATGATGATGATGATGATGATGATGATGATGATGTGATGATGATGATGATGATGATGATGATGATGATGATGGTGATGATGATGATGGTGATGATGATGATGATGATGGTGATGATGATTATACACAGTATGATGATGATGATGATGAAGATGGTCCTTACTGTTTGAGTGGCTTTGGGGTGGGAGATGGACCAAACACTCTGCCCCTATAGCGTGGGGATTACACTGGGCATTGATGGGCAAATAGACACGTCCTACTGCAAGGCATTGGTGTGGGTCAGGGTGTCATCGGTGGCGGTGTTAGTGCCACGTCTTTTAAAGTTTCATTTTTGCTTTTAAGTTCCTCCTGTAGTGGCCATTGTTCTAATATTATACCAGTTTGTGAATTTCATTCTAATATGTCAAAGGGTAAGGAATCTGCAATGGTATTTCTTTTTAAAGAAGCACACACATAAAGGTATGGTAATGGTATGGTAAAGAATATGATATAAGTTTGAGTTTCCGTTTTTGTGTGTGTGTGGTGGAATAGTCCACTTCAAAAAGCTGAAAACTTGCATAGTTCTACTTTATATTCTATAAGTTTATTTAATATTCCCAGGATGGAATGCCTGTTCCCCAAGGTCAAAGCACTCAAGTGTGGCTCACAGAAGGAATGGCCGTTCAGTTCCCCAATGTGTCTCCAGTCCTCAAGTGTGGCTGACTGTTAGTGATTGGGGCGTCCAGGCCCCACGCAGGCCAGGAGGATCCACACCAGGGGCCGTATTCTCAAACAATCTGGAGACCTAAACTAGATCCTAATGGGAGAATGTAGGAGAAACTCTTAAAAAAATGCACCTGACAGTCGTAACTTTTGGACTTTAAGAGTAATTTACAAAGAAAATTAGCGCTAAAAGTAGCACCTAAGTCTGGGACAGCTAAGGAGTATTCCAGCGGGGCGTGTAAGTCACTAAGGCCAACTCCTAACAACACATCACTACTGTACTACGTCCTCAATCTCTGGAAACGCACATGCAGAGCCATTTATTCCAGTATCTGTCATCCAGGAATACATATGCTTTATCTTATAAGGAATGCAATAACCCTTGCTAAAGTGGGTGCAGATCTTTGCAAATGTGCTCTCTCTCCAAAATGCAATAACCCCTGTTAAAACAGGTGCAGATCTTTGCAAATGTTTCTCAAAAATGCCGTAAAGACAGTGCTTTATCACTCCGCAGTCACTCTCGCTACTGTTCCATTTGTGGCTTGTGATCCGTTGGCACTCTCTCTCCATAGCAACGCAGCACCAATGCAGCGCAGATGAAGTTAGGATCAAATTATTTGAGAATACGGCCCCAGAGGTTATTATTTGTGAATACGGCCCCAGAGGTTATTATTTGTGAATACGGCCCCAGAGGTTTGGTTCTATTAAAGGCCACGCCCTCATTCCCTAGTCTCTTGTGGTGACATGAGATCTGCTACAGGCTTTAGTCCCTAGTGGTGAGATGAAGTCTGCTGTGGGCTTTTTTAGATATGTTTTAAATATTATTACCCATTTTTATTTCAATTAATTTAATGCATTTCAATGATAGAATGTTCAGTTTACTATCACGGAATGTTTTTAGAATGGCAGAATGTTCCGGTGTGAAATAAGCCCACACTGACCCCTAGTGGTTGGATGAGGCCCCTACCCCAAAGCCCCCTAAGCCTGCTGGAGTTGGGACTGATGACTGCTGGGCACAGAGCTGATCCACTGCTCTTAAGCTCTTGCTGCTGCTGCTGCTCTATTGGACGAGCCATACCTCACCTGTGCCCTGATTGGATGAGCCATACCTCACCTGTGCCCCTATTGGACGAGCCATACCTCACCTGTGCCCTGATTGGCCCTGAGACCTGTCTGTCATGCTCAGACTCTCCCTCAGATTCAACTGAAAACTTAAATAAATAAAATGTGAGAAAGTTGACTGTGTGTTGTGTGTTTATTGCAGGTTTATTGCCTGTGTTTAGTTTATTTTTTGCCTGCTGACTGTATGCATGTATGTATGTATCTACAGTATGTATGTATGCATGTATGTATCTATGTTCAGTATGTATGAAAGGATTAGGGTATGGGTATGTATGTATATATCTATGTACAGTATGTATGAAAGGGTATAGGGTATGTACTGTATGTATATATATATGTCTGTATGTATGTATGTATGTATGTATGTATGTATCTACTGTATGTATCTATGTAGAGTATGTATGAAAGGGTTAGGGTTCTGGTAGTGGTAGTGGTTACATTCCAAGGTCAAGTTTCTAGCTGACAACTCTGTTTTAAGTCCTATGCAATCTGGTTTCAGGCAAGGACACTTGTAGTACAATTGCAGCTGTAACCTCTGTTACTACTGATATTATCAACACATTGGATGACAAAAAGTCGTGTGCTGCATTATTTATCGATTTATCGAAAGCGTTTGACGCTGTTGACCATCTTTTTTTTTTTTTTTGCAAAGATTCCAGAGTATACAGTAGGTTTCAGCAGTACTGTACTACACGGGTTCTCTAAGTATTTGAGTGGTAGAACCATTGGGTAGAACCAGAGACACTTATATAGGAGAAGGACTTTGGTAGAACTCAGTGTGTGGGTAAAGATAACTACACTTCTCCCTCGCTAGAAGTAAATCTGGGTGTCCCCCAGGGATCAATTTTGGGTCCTATTTTATTTTCTATTTATATAAACAATTTAGGCATGGATATAAATCCAACAAAGGTGCATCTCTATGACCTCTAATACTTTACGCCTCCGCACCATCATTGCAAGTGGCAGTGAACCATCTACAGTCTGCTTTTAATCCTTGATTGGGCTAAAGTTGGTTTTAAATGCTAAAAAAAAAAAATGCTAAAATAAATAAATAAATAAGCTATGAATTTTACACACACACACATACTTCTACTGACTGCTGAATTTTAACAGAAAATAGTACTACAATAGAAATCAATAGAG
>JAODXP020000010.1:224225-231725 GCA_027497455.2 Sardinella longiceps | reverse complement strand
AGACATGCTGGAACACAAACTCACACACACACTCACACACACACTCCTGTGTCCCCCCCAGGTTAAAGCAGCCGAGAGCGAGAGACATGCTGGATGCTGGAGTCATCGTGGCCCTGGGCAGCGACTTCAACCCCAATGCCTACTGCGTTTCTATGGTAACTAACACACACACACACACACACTTACACACACACACACACCTCTTTGCTTGTATACAAATTCATATCCCCACTATGAGGCTCAAGATCTTTTATTAACTAACCACTTTAGTATTTAATTGTTAACACTAACTCTCTCCTCTCTCTCTCTCTGTGTGTGTGTGTGTGTGTGTGTGTGTGTGTGTGTGTGTGTGTGTGTGTGTGTGTAGCCACTGGTAATGCATCTGGCGTGTGTGAACATGCACCTGTCTCTGAATGAGGCGTTAGCGGCCGCTACCCTAAACGCAGCTTATGCTTTAGGAGTCTCACACACACATGGATCCCTAGAGCCCGGGAAACAAGGAGACCTACTGCTCATCAACGCTCCCAGGTACACTCACACACACACACACACACACCATCGACGTTCCCAAGTACACACACACACTCATCATCATTGCTTAATGTACACACACACACACACACACTCATCATCATTGCTTAATGTGTACACACACACACACACATACGTGGTCGGCATCACTACTCCATGGATGTGTTTGATTGACAGCTATGTGTGATTGACAGATGTGTTTGATTGACAAATGTGTGTGTGATTGACAGGTGTGTTTGATTAACAGGTGTGTGTGATTGACAAGTGTGTTTGATTGACAGATGTGTGTTTGATTGACAGGTGTATTTGATTGACAGTTGTGTGTTTGATTGGCTGGTGTGTTTGATTGACAGGTGTGTGTGTTTGATTGACAGGTGGGAGCATCTGATCTACCAGCTGGGTGGCCATCAAGAGCTCATCAAACACGTCATCATCAAAGGCCTCGTTGTCCATGACAACCAACACACACTCGGCCTCTAATCATCACACACACACACACACACACACACACACACACACACACACACACACACACACACACAGTTTCATCAGTCACTCTACTGAAATCACTTGGAGAAAAAAAATGTTTGAGTTAGAGTGACCCCACACACACACACACACACACACACACCTCTACTGAAAAAGATCTTTGAGTTAGTGTTACTCTACCACTGAAATCACCCAGGACAAACAAATCTCTATCTCTTTGTTGTCTGATCCTATTACAGTAAAATAAAAAACTGAATCCTTGTGTTGGCATTGTTTCGTCTTGTAACACGTGTGTGTGTGTGTGTGTGTGTGTGTGTGTGTGTGAGAGAGAGAGAGAGAGAGAGGGAACCAGGAGTGTTTAACGTTCTAAAGGTGTTAATCTGGTTCTATGGCAAATTTAGATTGGATACTTTTGAGGGTACTTTTTTACATAAATCATAATTGAAAGAATTGCTTGGAACTTGGCAAGTTTCCCCGTAGCCCTGCAGAGTTTGTGGCAGCTCCTTCAAAGAATCCCTCCGTGAGTTTCCATAGTGTAGTGGTTATCACGTTTGCCTAACACGCGAAAGGTCCCCAGTTCGAAACTGGGAGGAAACAAACTCTTTAGCGGATGGACACAAACTCTTTAGTGGATGGATTCAAGGGACTTTTCGACTCATTATAACTGAAGGGATAGCCTGGAAGTCTCTCTCACCCTGCAGAGTTTGTGCCAGCTGCTTCGATGCGCTCTCCCGTGGGTCTCTCTCACCCTGCAGAGTTGCTGCCAGCTGCTTCGATGCTCTCTCCCGTGGATTTCCATACTGTAGTGGTTGTCATGTTCACCTCACACGCGAAAGGTCCCCAGTTCAAAATTGGGTGGAAACAAATTCTTTACTTGATGGATTTCTCTGTCTTGTCTCGAAATTCTTGTAGAGATTTGTCAAAGGAGATGTAGGTCAGTGGTAGTGTGAAAGCTTAGCACGTGTGAGGTCCTGGGTTCAATTCCCGTTGTAGGCACTCGGTTAATGCATGTTTTGGCACTGAGTTTGTCTGACACTGGGTGGCTCCTCAGGTAACAAACCTGATGTTGGTGTAGCAGGTCACCGGTTCAAATCCCAGTTGACGCATGTCTGCTACGGCCAGGGGGAGCCAAGACGACCATGGGGGTGAGTTCACTTACCCATTGCCCCAGCAGCACACAACTGTTTGTGTCGAACTGGGGACCTTCCACTGGCAAGAACTCTAATGAATTTGCTCCACCCTTAAGACTGTCGATGTGCAAAGGACTCTAGGCAAGAACTCTAATGAATTTGGCCACACAAGACTGTGCGACAATCTTCCAAATAAGTTGTTTCCACCTAGTTTCGAACTGGGGACCTTTCGCATGTAAAGTGAATGTGATAACCATTACACTCTGGAAACACGGCATGCGAGGCTTCGACCAGTTGTCCCAAACTCTCCAGGGACATCCTACTTTACAAGTGGAGACGACCAGGTGGAGAGTCTAAATGCAAGCCACCAAGAGGTTGTTTCCACCCAGTTTCGTGTGAGGCGAACGTGATAACCACTACACTATGGAAACTCATATTAAAAAAGCTTATTAGGAAGATTGTCACATAGAGTTGGAGGGCTAAGACTTTTTGCCAGAATTAGTTGCTTGTATATCAACTTGTCTCTTTGTTGAGCATGTTATCACCTTCACCTAACACGTGAAGTGTCCCCAGTTTAAGGTAGCGCTCTCTTTATTTGATGGATTTCTCTGTCTTCTCTGGGAACTCTTGCAGGAGTGAGCTAAAGGGGATGTAGCTTGGTGATAGAGTGAAAGCCCTGCATATACGAGGTCCTGGGTTCAATCCTTGGTGCCTCCATTTATAGAGTTCTAAAACCAAACGCAGGCACTCGGTTAATACCTGGGCCGAATTCAACAGGCGTAACGTTTTGTAACGTAACGTAACAGTTCCCATTCATCCCTATGGGTGACGTAGTAAACGTTTCGTAACGTTACGTCGTCTTGAAAACGCCAATGATGTTGGTGTAGCGGGTCACCAGTTCAAATCCCAAGTGACGCATGTCTTAATGACCTAATCGCAGTAAACCTTATTTATCAACAGTAACATGCTGTATGCTCTCACATGCCAATGGCAGGTCAGTGGTGTCTCAACAGTAATATACTGTATGCTCTCACATGCCAATGGCAGGTAATATAAGTGGTGTCTCAACAGTAATATACTGTATGCTCTCACATGCCAATGGCAGGTCAGTGGTGTCTCAACAGTAGCATGCTGTATGCTCTCACATGCCAATGGTGTCTCAACAGTAGCATGCTGTATGCTCTCACATGCCAATTGGCAGGTAATATAAGTGGTGTCTCAACAGTAATATACTGTATGCTCTCACATGCCAATGGCAGGTAATATAAGTGGTGTCTCAACAGTAATATACTGTATGCTCTCACATGCCAATGGCAGGTCAGTGGTGTCTCAACAGTAACATACTGTACTGTATGCTCTCACATGCCAATGGCAGGTCAGTGGTGTCTCTGAAAATACAACATACCATATTTATATTTCTGCATTGCCAGCCAGCCAGCCTACTGCTATATAAATGTGATATTCAGTTAGGCTGTACATATCAAAGTTTCTTTCTTGTAATTCTTTTAGTTCTGCCTTAATTTTACAACTGTAAATCAGGTATTCCTAGGTTCATACGACCTCTCGACTGGTGCTCAGATCCTAGTACAGGAAAATAAAAAACTGAATCCTTGCGTTTCCTCTTGTAACATGTGTGTGTGTGTGTGTGTGAGTGAGCGTAAGACCATGTAGGGAATCAGGAATGGCCGCCCAATACACCTTATGGAGCGAGAAGGATTAAAATAACTGCCCACACACACTCTCATTTCCCATCCTATGTCTCCTTTAAGTAACCACACCATCACACACACACACACACACACACACACCTCTCATTTCCCATCCTATGTCTCCTTTAAGTAACCACACCATCACACACACACACACACACACACACACACACACACTCTCTCTCATTTCCCATCCTATGTCTCCTTTAAGTAACCACACCATCACACACACACACACACACACACACACACACTCTCTCTCATTTCCCATCCTATGTCTCCTTTAAGTAACCACACCATCACACACACACACACACACACACACACACACACACACACACACACACACACACACACACACACTTCTATTTCCCATCCCATTCCTCCTTTAAGTTGGGTTTGCAATAAAACACTCAGAACACCAAATGCTCTTCCAGTCATATGTGTAATTCAATATTAAAAGTCACAGCTTTGTAAGAACACAGATATGTTTGTAATGCAAGATTATAAAGTCAGTCTTGTAAAAATACAGATTTGTAATAACGCATGTTAGAAAACATACATGTTTGTAATATAAGATTATAAAAATCATTGTTGTAAAAATACAGACACATTTGTAATAATGCCTTGTTAGAATACAAAGATATTTGTACAAAAAATGCAAAACATGAATGAAGAGTTTAGATGCATACCCTGCAAATCCATTTTCAGAAATACTAACCAATTAAGTTGTTTTCATAACAATTTGTCTATCAAAATACAAATTAAATGTAGTCATCAAGTAAAAACAAATCAAGTTGGATTGATAAAGTTCATCAAAATTACAAAAACATATTTCTGTAAATGAATTGCAAATTAACTTTTTTCATAATTTATGTTACATTAAGTGTCCTAGTATTGTACAGTAATGGAATGAGATTGGATTTCTAAACTAAGCATCATCACCGCCTCATTATTCTCAAAGGATTAACACAAGAAATTAAAGACTCTAGATTAGGGCATGGGTTAAAGATGGAGATTCACTGGTTAAAATAGACAGACAGACAGACAGACAGACAGACAGACACACACAGGGCTACAGTTAGTGGTAGTTATGGGAAGCAGTGGAATAGAGTGCCAGTCCCTATGCACAGACACACACTCTCTCTCTTTCTCTCAAACACACACACACACACACACACACACACACACACACACACACACACACACACACACACACACACACATCTGCAGTTTACCTTAGGAGGTAAACTCTAAACAACTCAGTGTTCTAGCTGTTTCCACAGGACTGTAGTCGTTTACAGAGGATTGCTTATCTCAGGACTCCAATTGTTTTGGCTCAGAAGAGTTTAGAAATGTATGATCTTCCTGATAGTGTTTATTTGGGGTTAATGATCTTAAGGTGTTTATTTGGGGTTAATAATCTGAAGGTGTTTTTAGTTGGGGTTAGTAATCTGAAGCTGTTTTGGCTCAGAAGAGTTTGGAGTTATGATCATCCTGATAGTGTTTATTTGGGGTTAATAATCTGAAGGTGTTTTAAGTTGGGGTTAATAATATGAAGGTGTTTATTTGGGGTTAATAATCTGAAGCTGTTTTGGCTCAGAAGAGTTTGGGGTTATGATCATCCTGATAGTGTTTATTTGGGGTTAATAATCTGAAGGTGTTTTAAGTTGGGGTTAATAATCTGAAGGTGTTTATTTGGGGTTAATAATCTGAAGATGTTTTGGCTCTGAAGAGTTTGGGGTTATGATCATCCTGATAGTGTTTATTTGGGGTTAATGATCTGTCTGAAATTGTTTATTTGGAGTTAATAATCTGAAGGTGTTTATTTGGGGTTATGATGATCTTAAAATGTGTTTATTTGGGGTCAATAAACTGAAGGTGTTATTTGGAGGTTTGAGGTTTAAAATCTTAAAGTCTTTATTTGGAGTTAATGATCTTCCTTAAGGTGTTTATTTGTTAATGATCTTAAAGTGTTTATTTGGAGTTAATCATCTTAAAGTGTTTATTTGGAGCTAATAATATGAAGGTGTTTATTTGGGGTTTAAGATCTTAAAGTGTTTATTTGGAGTTAGTGATCTTCCTTAAGGTGTTTATTTGGGGTTAATAATCTGAAGGTGTTTATTTGGGGTTAATAATCTGCCTGAAAGATTTCCTCAGTTTGTGTCGGGGGGCGGGGACAGGAGGCTGCTGCAGGCTCAGGGGAGGGTTCCTATTGGCTGAGGCTGCTGTGTGTGGAGCGCTGCGGTTGGCTGAGGTTTTCTTCTGAAGCTGCTGAATGACGGAGGAGAATCTACTATCCAGAGACGGCCTTCCTGACCGAGGACCCGCCTTCACTCGCTCTGGATTGGTTGATGAGGCTGTAGACAGATTCTCTTTTTCTTTATTGGATGATATGATTTGAGTAGGCGGGGCTCCAGACACATTCTCTTTCTCTTGATTGGACGATGGATCTCTAGACATATCCTCTTTCTCTTGATTGGACGATACAGTTGGAGTGGCCGTGGTATATGGTCGTTTGTCCTGCGGTGGGGGTGGGGCTTTGCGCTTCTTCTTTCCTGAATGGGCGGGACTAAGGCTTGATTGACAGGGCTGTTTCCCCGGAGACATCACCATGCTTGATTGACAGGGGCTGAAGCTTGAGTGGGTGGGTCTAAGGCTTGAGTGACAGGTGCTAAGGCTTGAATGGGTGGGACTGAAGCTTGATTGACAGGGCTGTTTCCCCGGAGACATCACCACCTGTGGTAGGAAAAAATGATATCACTTAATCTGCGTCATAACAACATTTGTGTATTTCAAGCTTTGGGGATTGGCAAGAATTTTCAATTCATGTGTGTAAGCTAAGAATTGCTTTAATTCATGCCTGTAAGATTACGCTGAGCCACAAACAAACCTTTTGCTCTTCTTTACCTTTGTTAATCTGGATCCGTAAATTAATTAGAGTTCTTTGCCATGATCAGTTTGGGACCGAGTCCACTAATTATTAGGATATAAAAATTGTCCCACACACACACACACACACAGAGACAAACAGACACACACCTTCTCCACTAGTAAGGGGCGGGCCCCCCCAAACAGTGCCGACCAATTAGGAGGCTCCTGCTGCTCCTCTTGCCCAATCAGAAAGCGTCCTTCAGTCTCCTCAATCTTACTGTGGATGATGTCAGTCACACTCTCAAACTTGCCAGGAGAGTTGATACCTGTCAACACACACACACACACACACACACACACACACACACACACACACTTACAGTTGTAGCCTGTTCAAAAGTCAAAGGTCAAGGCTGAAGTAAATATAAGCTGATACATTTCTCTTAGTAAAATTACTAATAATATTTGTGCTTAGCGACAGACTTGGTGAAAGCAGCCTTCTAAGCATGCTTCCTCCACTTAGACACACGCTTCTAAGCAGCCTTCTAAGCGTGCTTCCTCCACTTAGACACACGCTTCTAAGCAGCCTTCTATGTAAGCATGCTTCCTCCCCTTAGACACACGCTTCTAAGCAGCCTTCTAAGAATGCTTCCTTCACTTAGACACACACTTCTAAGCAGCCTTCTATGTAAGCATGCTTCCTCCACTTAAGCTGGGCATACACTGTGCGATATTTTCGATCGGTAGACGCAGCACCAGCTCAAACT
>JAODXP020000010.1:198269-208269 GCA_027497455.2 Sardinella longiceps | reverse complement strand
ACACACACACACACACACACACACACACACACACACACACATTTGTAGTCATTGCACACACTCGTAGCCCATTGTAAACTCTAACTCTAAGAAGGGTGTAAATCAAGTTGTGTATGAGTGAGTTTGTGTGTGTGTGTCTAAATGAGGTTGTGTATAAGTGAGTTAGCATCAATTGTAACCTACTGTATGGTACAATATAAAAAAGGTCTCGCAATCCAAGCTGAATAAAAGACTGTCAACATCAGGTTGTATTTAGGCTATTAGGAAAGGCGGTGGCGTTAAATGCGTGCCAGTTGACAGGCTTTATTTCATGAAGTAAAGCGTCAAAATCAGAGTTTAGTTGAAAAGTTATTCACAGATTCAAAGTCCCCGGAACAATAAATCATTGTTGAAACGCTGTTAAACTCAAACAATGTCCACCCTTTAGAAATACATCGAGCTACAACATAAACCTTCCATCAAAGTGAGTCGTCAGGTGTTGCATGCGGTAGACTTTGACGAAGACGCAGAGACCATCTAAAAAGTGCATAACCGAAAAGAGACACAAATGCACATATGAAAATGCACATGTGAGCTGGTTGAATGTATGTTCCACTATGTTTATGGCCTTGCTATGCGATTATGGGCATTATAATATATACAATTCTGTTTATTCTGATTTAGGCTATTCAAAGTTTCCTCTCTTTTTCCTCTAAGGGATACAATTTTAGTTTCTTGTAAATAGCAATACCCATTCTCTTTTTTTGCCAAATAAATGAAAAGCTTGTTGAAATCCATGTCTTCCCTTTTGCTATATCACAGCATATACAGCCTCAGGGATGTATTTTGGATAAAGTATATGACATGATGAAGCATATTTATGAAAGAAAAAAGAGCCGAAAACCGTGAACCGTCCCAGCTCTAACAGTAGGCATTGAGTTGCTCCTGTGACATTTACTGTTATTTCCATATTCAAAGGTAAAGATGGAAATGCTCACCTTTGAAAATCTCTATGGGTATTGTGTGTGTGTGTGTGTGTGTGTGTGTGTGTCTGCGTATGTGTGGTGTGTGTGTGTGTGTGTGTGTGTGTGTCTGCATATGTGTGGTGTGTGTGTGTGTGTGTGTGTGTGTGTATGTGTGTGTGTTTGGGTCTTGCCTAGTATTATCAAAAACCACATATGTTGACTTGTTGGTGGTGGTGTGTATGTGTGTGTGTGTGTGTGTGTTTGGGTCTTGTCTAGTACAAGCAAAAACCATTGATGTTGACTTGTTGGTGTGTGTGTGTGTGTGTGTGTGTGTGTGTGTGTGTGTGTTCAAGGATGTATAGATTAGCATTTCATCTTTTGTGAGAGATTAGTTGCCATGGTTACCCAGTTACTATGGGAGCCATTATTTTCCTTTTGTCTGACTTTATTTGTAGCATATCAATGTGTGTCTGTGCACACACCCATTAACACACACACACACACACACTAATGTGTTACTATAGTGACTATAGTGTGTGTGTGTGTGTGTGTGTGTGTGTGTGTGTGTGTGTGTGTGTGTGTGTGTGTGTGTGTGTGTGTGTTCAGGTCTCTTTCAGGGCGTATTGTGGGTGGTGTGTAGAGGATTTTCACGCTGATCATAATCTCCTCGTACGACGCTAACCTGTGTATGTGTTTATGTGTGTGTTTGGTGTGTGTGTGTGTGTGTGTTCAGGTCTCTTTCAGGGCGTATTGTGGGTGATGTGTGGTCGTTTTTCACGCTGATCATAATCTCATCGTACACGGCTAACCTGTGTGTGTGTGTGTGTGTGTGTGCATGTGTGTGTTTGAGTGTGTATGTGTGTGTGTGTGTGTCCAGGTCTCTTTCAGGGCGTATTGTGGGTGGTGGTGGTTTTTCACACTGATCATAATCTCCTCGCACGACGCTAACCTGTGTGTGTGTGTGTGTGTGTGTGTGTGTGTGTGTGTGTTCAGGTCTCTCTTTGGGGCGTCTTGTGGTTGATGTGTGGTTGTTTTCTCGCTGATCATAATCTCCTCGTTCACCACTAACCTGTTTGTGTGTGTGTGTGTGTTGTGTGTTCAGGTCTCTTTCAGGGCGTATTGTGGGTGGTGTGTGGTGGTTTTTCACGCTGATTATAATCTCCTCGTACACGGCTAACCTGGCGGCGTTCCTGACGGTGGAGAGAATGGTGTCGCCCATCGAGAGCGCTGAAGACTTGGCCAAACAGACTGAGATTGCATATGGGACTCTCGACGCAGGATCCACTAAAGAGTTCTTCAGGGTCAGTTTGTGTGTGTGTGTGTGTGTGTGTGTGTGTGTGTTTGGCCAAACAGACTGAGATTGCATATGGGACTCTCGACGCAGGATCCACCAAAGAGTTCTTCAGGGTCAGTATGTGTTTGTTTGTGTGTGTGTGTGTGTGTGTGTGCACGTGTGTGTGTATGTATGTGTGCGTGTTAAAGTTTAGATTCGCCAGCATCACACTTGATCTGCAGTACTCTCTCCATCGACAGGCAAGTTGAGCTTGATAGAGTTAATATTGGCCCAGAGTTAGCATTGGCCCAGTGTAGACTAGAGTTAGCATTGGCCCAATACAGAGTTAGCATTGGCCCAGTATAGACTAGAGTTAGCATTGGCCCAGTGTAGACTAGAGTTAGCATTGGCCAAATACAGAGTTAGCATTGGCCCAGTGTAGACTAGAGTTAGCATTGGCCCAATACAGAGTTAGCATTGGCCCAATGCTAACTCTAGTCTACACTGGGCCAATGCTAACTCTGTATTTGGCCAATGCTAACTCTAGTCTACACTGGGCCAATGCTAACTCTAGTCTATACTGGGCCAATGCTAACTCTGTATTGGGCCAATGCTAACTCTAGTCTACACTGGGCCAATGCTAACTCTGGGCCAATATTAACTCTATCAAGCTCAACTTGCCTGTCGATGGAGAGAGTACAGCAGATCAAGTGTGATGCTGGCGAATCTAAACTTTAACACGCACACATACATACACACACACACATACGTGCACACATACGTGCACACACACACACACACACACACAAACAAACACATACTGACCCTGAAGAAATCTTTGGTGGATCCTGCGTCGAGAGTCCCATATGCAATCTCAGTCTGTTTGGCCAAACACACACACACACACACACACACACACACACAAACTAGACCCTGAAGAACTCTTTAGTGGATCCTGCGTCGAGAGTCCCATATGCAATCTCAGTCTGTTTGGCCAAGTCTTCAGCGCTCTCGATGGGCGACACCATTCTCTCCACCGTCAGGAACGCCGCCAGGTTAGCCGTGTACGAGGAGATTATAATCAGCGTGAAAAACCACCACACACCACCCACAATACGCCCTGAAAGAGACCTGAACACACACACACACACACACAAACAGGTTAGTGGTGAACGAGGAGATTATGATCAGCGAGAAAACAACCACACATCAACCACAAGACGCCCCAAAAGAGACCTGAACACACACACACACACACACACACACACACACACACACACATACACACAGGTTAGCGTACGTGCGAGGAGATTATGATCAGTGTGAAAAACCACCACCACCCACAATACGCCCTGAAAGAGACCTGGACACACACACACACACACACACACACTCAAACACACACATGCACACACACACACACACACACACAGGTTAGCCGTGTACGATGAGATTATGATCAGCGTGAAAAACGACCACACATCACCCACAATACGCCCTGAAAGAGACCTGAACACACACACACACACACACAAACACACAACATAAACACATACACAGGTTAGCGTCGTACGAGGAGATTATGATCAGCGTGAAAATCCTCTACACACCACCCACAATACGCCCTGAAAGAGACCTGAACACACACACACACACACACACACACACACACACACACACACACACACACACACACACACACACACACACACTATAGTCACTATAGTAACACATTAGTGTGTGTGTGTGTGTGTGTGTGGTGATGGAGTGTGTGCACAGACACACATTGATATGCTACAAATACAGTCAGACAAAAGGAAAATAATGGCTCCCATAGTAACTGGGTAACCATGGCAACTAATCTCTCACAAAAGATGAAATGCTAATCTATACATCCTTGAACACACACACACACACACACACACACACACACACACACTAACAAGTCAACATCAATGGTTTTTGCTTATACTAGACAAGACCCAAACACACACACACACACACACACATACACACACACCAACAACAAGTCAACATAAGTGGCTTTTGCTAATACTAGGCAAGACCCAAAAACACACACATACACACACACACACACGCACACACACACACACATATGCAGACACACACACACACACACACAGCCACACACATACGCAGACACACACACACACACACACACACACACAATACCCATAGAGATTTTCAAAGGTGAGCATTTCCATCTTTGCCTTTGAATATGGAAATAACAGTAAATGTCACAGGAGCAACTCAATGCCTACTGTTAGAGCTGACGGAATTCACCGTTCAGTTCGTATCACGGTTTTTACGGTCTCTTTTTTTTTTCATAAATATGCTTCATCATGTCATATACTTTATCCAAAATACATCCCTGAGGCTGTATATGCTGTGATATAGCAAAAGGGAAGACATGGATTTCAACAAGCTTTTCATTTATTTGGCAAAAAAAGAGAATGGGTATTGCTATTTACAAGAAACTAAAATTGTATCCCTTAGAGGAAAAAGAGAGGAAACTTTGAATAGCCTAAATCAGAATAAACAGAATTGTATATATTATAATGCCCATAATCGCATAGCAAGGCCATAAACATAGTGGAACATACATTCAACCAGCTCACATGTGCATTTTCATATGTGCATTTGTGTCTCTTTTCGGTTATGCACTTTTTAGATGGTCTCTGCGTCTTCGTCAAAGTCTACCACATGCAACACCTGACGACTCACTTTGATGGAAGGTTTATGTTGTAGCTCGATGTATTTCTAAAGGGTGGACATTGTTTGAGTTTAACAGCGTTTCAACAATGATTTATTGTTCCGGGGACTTTGAATCTGTGAATAACTTTTCAACTAAACTCTGATTTTGACGCTTTACTTCATGAAATAAAGCCTGTCAACTGGCACGCATTTAACGCCACCGCCTTTCCTAATAGCCTAAATACAACCTGATGTTGACAGTCTTTTATTCAGCTTGGATTGCGAGACCTTTTTTATATTGTACCATACAGTAGGTTACAATTGATGCTAACTCACTTATACACAACCTCATTTACACACACACACACAAACTCACTCATACACAACTTGATTTACACCTTCTTAGAGTTAGAGTTTACAATGGGCTACGAGTGTGTGCAATGACTACAAATGTGTGTGTGTGTGTGTGTGTGTGTGTGTGTATTCCTCCCTTCATTCAATTCTAACAAGGAGTATAAAAGGTAAGGAGAAATCCAAAGAGAGAAAGTCAGAGGGAGAGAGAGAGGCAGTTAGGAAGAGGAAGAGAGAGAGAGAGAGAGAGAGAGAGAGAGAGAGAGGGAGATAGAGAGAGAGAGGCAGTTAGGGAGAGGAAGAGAGAAGGTGAGAGAGAGAGAGAGGGAGATAGAGAGAGAGAGGGAGTTAGGGAGAGGAAGAGAGAAGGAGAGAGAGATAGATAGAGAGAGGGAGATAGAGAGAGAGAGGCAGTTAGGAAGAGGAAGAGAGAGAGGTGAGAGAGAGAGACAGAGAGAGAGATAGAGAGAGAGACAGAGAGAGAGAGAGAGAGAGAGAGAGAGAGAGAGAGAGAGAGAGAGAGAGAGAGAGAGAGAGAGAGAGAGAGAGAGATAAAGGGCAACAGAGAGAAACAGTGGCAACAAGTTTTATGTCTGCCGTGGTTTGACAGCTTCATTAAAGATCAAAACATGTTCTACACTTGTCATAGGCACACACACGATCACACACACACACACGCACACACACTGCAGAGATACACACTTACACACACTGGAGTGGAGTGCTACTGACTTCAGTCTTTCACCTGACTACTATCTTTCACACACACACACACACACACACACACACACACACACACACACACACACACACACAGACACACACACAGACACACCACAGAGCTCTCCCTATAGGAAAACAATATTATAGGATTAGTTTATCTGTTTTGCTGACTATTAAGTAGTGTCGTGCCAAAACTCAGTCAGTGTATATAAAGCTTAAAGACATTTCAAACACAAACACACACACACACACACACACACACACACACACACACACACACACACAGTAGAGTTGATTTCAAACCCACGTTGTTCAAGATTCAAGGGTTCCCACTTCCTGGACAAAACAAACCTTTCTCTCACTCTCTCTCACTCTCTCTCTCTCTCTCTCTCTCTCTATCTCTCTCTCTCTCTCCCTCTCCATCTCTCCATCTCTCTCTCACTCTCTCTCCATCCCTCTCTCATTCACTCTCTCTCTCTCCATCTCTCTCTTCTCTCTCTCTCCATCCACTTTCTCTCTCCATCTCTCTTTCTCTTCAATTAGCTAAGACACAGCTAATCCAGCTGTTTTGTGGCTAGTTCCATCCAGTGTGTGTGGTGTGTGTGTGTGTGTGTGTGTGTGTGTGTGTATGTGTGTGTGTGTGTGTGTGTGTGTGTGTGTGTGTGTGTGTGTGTGTGTGTGTGTGTGTGTGTGTGTGTGTGTGTGTGTGTGTGTGTGTGTGTGTGTTTGGGTGTGTGTGTGTGTGTGTGTGTTTAATACGTTATGTTAGATGAGAATTTTGGGGCAGTAAGTCATAGAATCGCACAGACAAAAATCTTGACAGTGTGACCTTGAAAGTGCAACCTTGACATTGCGACCTTGAGAGTCGAGCCTTGAGAGTCAGTGGATTACCCTGGGTTTGCTATAGTCAGCACACACACACACACACACACACACACACACACACACACACATAGGTGAGATGTCACAGCCTTGCTGCATGAAAGCTCCCAGCGAGAACCACAGGGAGTTGAAGATGCCAAACACACACACACACACACACACACACACACACACACACACACACACACACACACACACACACTCACCTAGGTGAGATGTCACAGCCTTGCTGCATGAAAGCTCCCAGCGAGAACCACAGGGAGTTAGAAGATTCCAAACTCGTTGCTCTGTTCCTGGGTGGGTGGAGTCTGTGGCATTGGGGGTGTGGCTCCTGGGGTCTGAGTGTCTTTAGGCTCCCCCCTCGTCCATGTCATCGGGATGCCACTCGTAGGGACTGAAGCGGCTGACGAGGAAGAGCACGACGCTCACGCCAATGTAGGCGAAGACAATGCACATCCAGATCTCGTAGGCCAGCGGGTCCAGGAAGGAGAAGACGCCGGGTTTGGACTTAGTGGGTTTCTTAATCATGATGGAGATGCCCAGACTCATGAAGGGCTTGGAGAAGTCAATCACCTCCTCACGGACCAGCGTGATCGTCAGGGGGGCCACCGCCACGTCTGCCTTCTGCAGACACACACACACACACACACACACACACACACACACACACACACAGAGAACGCAAAGAACGCAAGTACATTAAAGTACGAATATTGAAAAACGACTCATGTGTGTATGTGTGTGTGTGTGTTTATAAACTTACCTCATACACTATATATTGGTGTAGGGGTCTTTGGCTCCATATGTATATGTGTGTGTGTGTGTGTGTGTGTGTGTGTGTGTGTGTATGTTTATATAGCGTACCCCATACACTAGTTCTCCCACCATGCTGTTCCACTGCTTGGTGTCGGCATCTTTGGCTCCGTATGTATGTATGTGTGTGTGTGTGTGTGTGTGTGTGTTTATATAGCGTACCCCATATACTAGTTCTCCCACCATGCCGTTCCACTGCTTGGTGTCGGCATCTTTGGCTCCGTATTTCCCGTCGGAGACGATGTGGAGGTCGTATCGGTACCCGACGTGTTTAGCGATCTCTGCTGCCAGTTCCACAATGTAGCCCTCGTATCGCTCGTTCCCCTGCAGCTGCTCGTGGTTCTTCTTCAGCATCACATACGGGGACTCCTGATACAAATACACACACACACACACACAAACACACACACACACACACACACACACAAACACACACACACACACACAATTACACAGACTTTATATATGTGGTTTAATTTTGAAATCCAAAAGAAACATTTACCACAGAGAGAGAGAGAAGAGAGAGAGAGAGAGAGAGAGAGAGAGAGAGAGAGAGATAGGGAGAGAGAGAGAGAGAGAGACCCTTACCAGAATTGTGGTAACGATGTAACTGAGAGAGATAGAGAGATAGGGCGAGAGAGAGAGAAGAGAGAGAGAGGAGAGAGAGAGAGAGAGACCCTTACCAGGATTGTGGTAACGATGTAACTGCGATTCTGAAGCCCATTGGTCTCATTAGTGCCCGGAGGAAAAGAAGTCGGAACAAACTTCTCATTCTCATTCCAGTAGCCCACCTACAAAAAACACACACACACACACACATCGTCCTCATATACACAGACACACCCACAGCCAAGTTTATACTGACACACACAGATACACAAACACACACACACAAACACGCGCGCACACACACACACACACACACACACACACACACACACACACACACACACACACACACACACACACACACACACACACACACACACACACACACACACACACACACACACACACACACACACACACACATGCACACACACACACACACACACACACACACACACACACACACACACACACACACACACACACACACACACACACACACACACACACACACACACACACACACACACACACACACACACACACACACACACACACACACACACACACACACACACACACACACACACACACACACACACACAGGTCTGACCTTCTTAGGTCCTGCTGCTCTCAGCTCCATGACTCCAAGTGTGTAGTTGATCCGCCGCCCCTTTTCATCAAACTGGATGTGGCCCGTTAGGCCATCAATACGGACCTGGGAATACACACACACACACACACACACGAACACACACACACACACACACACACACACACACACACACACACACACACACATGAACACACACAGTTTGATTATTTATTTGGAATGGCTAATACTGATTATAACAACACAGCATCCAAATAGTTGCAAAGAGCCTATTCTGTTTTACAGTACAAAACAATGTTCTAGTGCATGGTGAAAACATAGCAGTACATTAGCATTTTCATTTCATCATTTTTTTATTTATTTTTTTTTTCCTTAAGGATAGAGATGACACCTTCTTCTCCAAACATGCAAGCTACCTATTATTGCAGATATGGAGCAGTATTTTGCTATTTGTTTAGAATCCTTCTTTCTCAGTCCAGATATTTGTAGGCCTCTGACACACAGCCTGTGGACATGTCCTAGGCTACCAAAAATCAGAACAATCAGTTTGGTCTTATAACCACATAATGTTAAAGCATTTGTTAATGGTTGGTATTTTAACATTTTTTCTGAAAAGCACAAGTCTAAGTACAAGTCAAAACAACACCCTATTTCCAATATCAGAATGTTTTTTGATACTTCATCCAATACAACAATGTCAGGGGTATTCACACACACACACACACACACACACACACACACACACACACACACACACACACACACACACACACACACACACTGAATGTGACCCACTAGGCCATCCTAAAATAGATAAATTCTTTTCCACATTGAAAGTTGTTTGTCTGGACTAACTGTCAACTAACTGTTTGTCAGGACAGATGTTAGTGCAAAGTAATTGTACTTGTATTTGGGAGCCTTGGTCATGTGCACAAACTTGTTTTGAGAGGACTACAATTGTGTGGACTAAGTAAGACAAATACCACCACTCCATACCACTTGCACATGTCAGCTTTAAACTCTTGACCTTCCTATTTATGGCTATCACGTGATTAACTTCTTCTTTGTTTTTATCAT
>JAODXP020000010.1:188269-190769 GCA_027497455.2 Sardinella longiceps | reverse complement strand
TTTGTGTGTGTGTGTATGACTGTGTGTGTGTGTGTGTGTGTGTGTGTGTGTGTGTGTGTACCTTCTTGAGTACTGATGCTAGGCGGTCCATCTCGCAGTCGATGATGATGTGTCCCTCCTTGCGTGTCTCCATGTCCTGGTAGAGTTTGGAGAAGGAGGCTTCAGACACACTCTCCACGTTCACAGAGACCACATGCCAGCCGCGCTCCGCCGCAGTGTCCAGCACCCGCTGCAGCACCGTTAGACCTGCACACACACACACACACACACACACACACACACACACACACACACACACGAGCTGTCAATCACATATAGACACCTCCCTCCCTCCTGTAATGAGTTTCTGCACCGAACGTCAGACCAATCCCTTTAAGAATCCCATAGCTGTCAATCACATATAGACACCTCCCACTCTCCACTCCAGACCACTGTAGGAATCCCATAGCCTACTTAAATACCTTTTCATTTTGCCCTGTCAATCACATATAGACACACCTCTATGTAATGAGTTTCTGCATCTGAGCTATCTGACCACACACTACTTATACCCTTTTAATTTGCTATGACTGGCCTATGCTTTGGTCCAGTGTAGTCTTACATGGCCATCACTGGGCCTCTCTGCCTGAGGTGGCTGTTCAGCACAGCTACTGCCAATGCATAAATCTGTATCTGTCTCTGATAAACTACCTGCATCCACAACATCCCCTTATCACCTGAAACACCTGCACAATCTCAGCTTTCAGGAGTGTTAGTCAGTAGTTTCTGAAACTGCACAATCTCAGCTTTCAGGAGTGTTAGTCAGTAGTTTCTGAAACTGCACAATCTCAGCTTTCAGGAGTGTTAGTCAGTAGTTTCTGAAACTGCACAATCTCAGCTTTCAGGAGTGTTAGTCAGTAGTTGCTGAAACTGCACAATCTCAGCTTTCAGGAGTGTTAGTCAGTAGTTTCTGAAACTGCACAATCTCAGCTTTCAGGAGTGTTAGTCAGTATAGTTGCTGAAACACCTGCACAATCTCAGCTTTCAGGAGTGTTAGTCAGTAGTTGCTGAAACTGCACAATCTCAGCTTTCAGGAGTGTTAGTCAGTAGTTGCTGAAACTGCACAATCTCAGCTTTCAGGAGTGTTAGTCAGTAGTTGCTGAAACTGCACAATCTCAGCTTTCAGGAGTGTTAGTCAGTAGTTGCTGAAACTGCACAATCTCAGCTTTCAGGAGTGTTAGTCAGTATAGTTGCTGAAACACCTGCACAATCTGAGCTTTCAGGAGTGTTAGTCAGTAGTTGCTGAAACTGCACAATCTCAGCTTTCAGGAGTGTTAGTCAGTAGTTGCTGAAACTGCACAATCTCAGCTTTCAGGAGTGTTAGTCAGTATAGTTGCTGAAACACCTGCACAATCTGAGCTTTCAGGAGTGTTAGTCAGTATAGTTGCTGAAACACCTGCACAATCTCAGCTTTCAGGAGTGTTAGTCAGTATAGTTGCTGAAACACCTGCACAATCTGAGCTTTCAGGAGTGTTAGTCAGTAGTTGCTGAAACTGCACAATCTCAGCTTTCAGGAGTGTTAGTCAGTAGTTTCTGAAACTGCACAATCTCAGCTTTCAGGAGTGTTAGTCAGTATAGTTGCTGAAACACCTGCACAATCTCAGCTTTCAGGAGTGTTAGTCAGTATAGTTTCTGAAACTGCACAATCTCAGCTTTCAGGAGTGTTAGTCAGTAGTTTCTGAAACTGCACAATCTCAGCTTTCAGGAGTGTTAGTCAGTAGTTGCTGAAACTGCACAATCTCAGCTTTCAGGAGTGTTAGTCAGTATAGTTGCTGAAACACCTGCACAATCTGAGCTTTCAGGAGTGTTAGTCAGTAGTTGCTGAAACTGCACAATCTCAGCTTTCAGGAGTGTTAGTCAGTAGTTGCTGAAACTGCACAATCTGAGCTTTCAGGAGTGTTAGTCAGTAGTTGCTGAAACACCTGCACAATCTGAGCTTTCAGGAGTGTTAGTCAGTATAGTTGCTGAAACACCTGCACAATCTGAGCTTTCAGGAGTGTTAGTAAGTAGTTGCTGGGACGTAACCTGAATTTACATCAGAGTGTCACTGGAAGCTGTTAGATGAGTGTATATTCCGGATTGTAACACATTTAGTCCAT
The DNA here is from genome assembly GCA_027497455.2 of Sardinella longiceps. Classification (NCBI taxonomy): domain Eukaryota; kingdom Metazoa; phylum Chordata; class Actinopteri; order Clupeiformes; family Clupeidae; genus Sardinella; species Sardinella longiceps. Next base: position 188,631 of record JAODXP020000010.1, on the reverse strand, counting down.
TTAAAACATTCATTTCAAATAAGGGGAAATTCAAAGTGTGGTTCCCAGAGTGTCATTCCAGGATGTTCCAAAACAAGTTTTGTGCCAGAATGCCGTTCCTGTTTCATGCAGCATTTATTAAATCCCATTGAGTTCATCGGGAATCGTGTGTGTGCGTGTGTTTGAGTGTGTGTGTGTGTGTGTGTGTGTGTGTGTGTGTGTATACCTGAGTCGGAGCTGTACAGGTAGGTGAATTGTGTGTGTGTGTGTGTGTGTGTGTATACCTGAGTCGGAGCTGTACAGGTAGATGTTGTGTGTGTGTGTGTGTGTACCTGAGTCAGAGCTGTACCGTGTGTGTGTGTGTGTGTGTGTGTGTGTGTGTG
>JAODXP020000010.1:174629-177129 GCA_027497455.2 Sardinella longiceps | reverse complement strand
GAAATGAATGTTTTAAATGGACTAAATGTGTTAAAATCCGGAACATACACTCATCTAACAGCTTCCAGTGACACTCTGATGTAAGATTCAGGTTACGTCCCAGCAACTACTTACTAACACTCCTGAAAGCTGAGATTGTGCAGTTTCAGAAACTACTGACTAACACTCCTGAAAGCTGAGATTGTGCAGTTTCAGAAACTACTGACTAACACTCCTGAAAGCTGAGATTGTGCAGTTTCAGAAACTACTGACTAACACTCCTGAAAGCTGAGATTGTGCAGTTTCAGCAACTACTGACTAACACTCCTGAAAGCTGAGATTGTGCAGTTTCAGAAACTACTGACTAACACTCCTGAAAGCTGAGATTGTGCAGTTTCAGAAACTACTGACTAACACTCCTGAAAGCTGAGATTGTGCAGTTTCAGCAACTACTGACTAACACTCCTGAAAGCTGAGATTGTGCAGTTTCAGCAACTACTGACTAACACTCCTGAAAGCTGAGATTGTGCAGGTGTTTCAGCAACTATACTGACTAACACTCCTGAAAGCTGAGATTGTGCAGGTGTTTCAGGTGATAAGGGGATGTTGTGTCTGTATGTTGAGAACCACACAGGTAGTTTATTAGAGACAGATACAGATTTATGCATTGGCACAGACATACAGTAGCTGTGCTGAACAGCCACCTCAGGCAGAGAGGCCCAGTGATGGCCATGTAAGACTACACTGGACCAAAGCATAGACCAGTCATAGCAAATTAAAAAGGGTATAAGTAGTGTGTGGTCAGATAGCTCAGATGCAGAAACTCATTACATAGAGGTGTGTCTATACAGTATGTGATTGACAGGTATTTAAGTAGGCTATGGGATTCTTACAGTGGTCTGGAGTGGAGAGTGGGAGGTGTCTATATGTGATTGACAGCACGGGATTCTTAAAGGAGTTGGTCTGACGTTCGGCTAGCTCAGTGCAGAAACTCATTACAGGGAGGGAGGGAGGTGTCTATATGTGATTGACAGCTTGTGTGTGTGTGTGTGTGTGTGTGTGTGTGTGTGTGTGTGTGTGTGTGTGTGTGTGTGTGCAGGTCTAACGGTGCTGCAGCGGGTGCTGGACACTGCGGCGGAGCGCGGCTGGCATGTGGTTTCTGTGAACGTGGAGAGTGTGTCTGAAGCCTCCTTCTCCAAACTCTACCAGGACATGGAGACTCGCAAGGAGGGACACATCATCATCGACTGCGAGATGGACCGCCTAGCATCAGTACTCAAGAAGGTACACACACACACACACACACACACACACACACACACACACACACACACAGTCATACACACATACACACAAACACATGCACATGCACATAAACACACTTTTATACATGAATTCTCTCTCACTCTCTCACTCACACACTCACACATGCTTATGCACAAACTCTCTCCCTGTCTCTTGTTCTCCCTTGCACACACACACACACACACACACACACACACACACACACACACACACACACACACACACACACACACAGTTGGCTAATTCCCTGTGCAGGGATGTGGAATTGGAGCTGTTCTCTGCTGGTTTGACCTGTTTCCATAAAGGTGATGAATCCAGTCTTAGCTCAACAAGGATATAAGCGTCTGCTATGCATCAATGTATAATTGACTTAAATATATAAGCTTCTGCTATGCATCAATGTATAAATGACTTTTGCAGCTTTAGTAGCTCTCGGAGTGAACATACAGTGACCAAAAAATGCTTGATGTTATTGTGGAGTATTTCACTCCTTAGTCCTTACTTCACTGATTTCACTGATTTGCCTTTCTGCCTTCTCTGGCTAGTCAGCTAATTCTAGAGTACTACACTCGCCTCCTTGCCTTCAGTAGTGTGCTCATTATTCTAGTGTTCTACACTCGCCTCCTTGCCTTCTATAGTGTGCTCACTATTTTAGAGTACTTAACTATTCTAGAGTACTACACTAGTGTCCTTGCCTTCAGTAGAGTGCTCACTATTCTAGAGTACTACACTCGCCTCCTTGCCTTCAGTACGCTTCAGTAGTGTGCTCACTATTCTAAAGTACTTCACTAGCCTCTAGAGTGCTCACTATTCTAGAGTACTTCACTAGTGTCCTTGCCTTCAGTAGAGTACTTCACTATTCTAGAGTACTTCACTAGCGTCCTTGCCTTCTGTAGTGTGCTCACTTTGAATAAAGTTTTTGGATTGCAGGCTGTGAATTCAGCTGGTTGAAATTGTGTTAAGTGTACTGTGTGTGTGTGTGTGTGTGTGTGTGTGTGTGTGTGTGTGTGTGTGTGTGTGTGTGTGTGTGTGTGTGTGTGAAATCACACTGGTTCTGTCAGTCTTAGTACACCTGGTAACGACAGAAGGGTCGGGTTTTAAATAGGAAAAATATTGGAATTCTATGGACACTTTTAAGCAAGATTGCTATGAGATGAAATTGAGCAGAATTGAAATCCTCAAGATTGCTTCTTCAGTTTTCATATCATTGTGTCAC